>CM035358.1:7986349-8124249 GCA_020137815.1 Hormiphora californensis
ACGCCCAAAATCATAGTCACGGGGACCTCTGGTAACGTATGGAGCTGGCAAAAGAAGCTCTGATCCAGTCAGTCTCCGGTCATTTACCGTATTACTACCGAACTATACCACCCTACATTAAATCTGAATCTAACATAACCTCGAATTATTTTACAGAACCATGGTAACCATGGTAACCGTGTTTAGCATTTAGTACCTCATGGTAAAGGTTGAAACTGTTGTTGTTGGGGTTGGAAGAGAGAGCGGCCATTGTCCTCGTTAGATGCATTGTAAACCCTCCAAGGGCGCTGGTAAAGGTCCTACTGAGAATCTTGTCGTGTGCTAACTTCTCTCCCTGGGCTCTCATTTCCTCTTTCTAGGATCGGTAGAGGATAGGAGTTGAAGCTATTGGTTATTCGGGGGAGGATAGGAGTTGAAGCTATTGGTTATTCGGGGGGGGGGGGGGGGGGGGGGGGAGTTCGGCGTTCCCTTTGCACAGGGCATTGGTGAGTGAAATTTAGGGAGAGGGTTAGAAATAGGAAGGGAAAAGTGATAATATTAACTGATAAGGGACACGACTATTGTGCTCCAAATGGCTCATGTTGAATTTCTGTGTTAAATTATAAAAAGCGAACTAAAAGTGAAAAAAAGTGAAGTGAAAACAAAGTGAAGTGAAAACAAAGTGAAGTGAAAACAAAGTGAAGTGAAAAAAAAGTGAAGTGAAAAAAAGTGAAGTGAAAAAAAAGTGAAGTGAAAAATTTTTGATTTGACCTCTTGGTGAGTCACGTGCTCTAAATGGCTCAGGTGGCTCAGGTAGGATAGACGCTTTTTATAAACCATATTGAGGCCAAACGAAAAGAGATCGAGACTTCTAGTTTTCACTAGCTGGTAGATCTACTAGATGTGTGTGCATTAGTTGGGGTGAACTTTACCATCATCTCCAGAAACGTCCTACAGAACGTCTTAAAGTTGTCATTTTTGATACACTGACCAAACTTCTTTGAGCTCAATTTACACCTTTAAAATGGATTCTAATCGAAAAATCAAGACTATATCATGGAAAGAGAATTGTCTGAACTTTCAGATACTATTTGCAAATTTTCAGAACCCGAGTTCTAAGGGTCGTAAATCGCGTCGAAAGTGTTATGACTATGTTAAAATAGATATGACGAATATGGCTTTTTTCACCATAGCGGGTCCAAATCTCAAAGAAGTTTGGTCAGTGTATCAAAAATGACAACTTTAAGACGTTCTGTAGGACGTTTCTGGAGATGATGGTAAAGTTCACCCCAACTAATGCACACACATCTAGTAGATCTACCAGCTAGTGAAAACTAGAAGTCTCGATCTCTTTTCGTTTGGCCTCAATATGGTTTATAAAAAGCGTTCATCCTACCTGAGCCACCTGAGCCATTTAGAGCACGTGACTCACCAAGAGGTCAAATCAAAAATGTTTCACTTCACTTTGTTTTCACTTTACTTTTTTTTCACTTCACTTTTTTTCACTTCACTTTTTTTTCACTTCACTTTTTTTCACTTCACTTTGTTTTCACTTCACTTTGTTTTCACTTTACTTTTTTTTCACTTCACTTTTTTTTCACTTCACTTTGTTTTCACTTCACTTTGTTTTCACTTCACTTTTTTTCACTTCACTTTGTTTTCACTTCACTTTTTTTTCACTTTTAGTTCGCTTTTTATAATTTAACACAGAAATTCAACATGAGCCATTTGGAGCACCATACACGACTACAGAAATATGATACACTACAGAAATATGATATTACAAGCAGTTCCCTTTTGTGAGTAAATGTTTATGTGTTGTTAGCTTCCTTTGTGACTTTGTGAAGTTTTATTAATTTTCTTTAAATCCACATTATCAGATTAAATCAGTATATTCATTTTATTTTAACCATAGTTACCGTCCCTCTAGCTAGCTATAACATGGAAATGACCACAACTATCTCCGCGGAGTTTGCGATATCTTCTATTGGTTCTCGAATCATTTACAGCGAGAAAACAGTTTTTGGAGAGTTTATATGGTGTTTTCAAGTAGCCAAAACTGGTGATTTTTTAGATGTATACCTGTGGTGCAAACCACTACAATCAGTTAAAGAATGGATGTGTTTAACATCTTTTTCTCTGACTGAGAAATACTCGGGGAAAAAGAGTAAAACAAGTCACAAATACTCCAATAATTGTGCTATCAAGTATGTAGGATGGGGTTGGGACAAATTCATGCCTTGGAAAGACCTCACTGGAGCAGAAACCTTAACCATTGAAGCAGATATTACAATTATTGATAGCTACTTGGGACCACCCGATGTTACTGAAGCCAAATCAAATGTGGTTATTTTTCATCGACTGGCAAAGGGGTTCTACCCGAACAAAACTAGCAGACATCACGCGAACGATTCTTGTTGGGTAACGGAAGGTTGGACATCTGAGGAAGACATAACATTCGTGATAAGAAAATACAATACAGAAGGCAAACTTGAATCAAATCTTCCTAGTGGAGCTGTAGTGATAACCGTACGAGGACCAGATCAAGATACAATTGAAACAAAATCCGGAGACTTAGGGGGAGACATTTGGTTTGAAAAGGATAAGATCAACGAACATTCAGTTGTAACGTTCATGATACACGATCAACCATTTCCTTACAAGACAGAGGTTCAAAAAGGATTCAACTTTGGGATAGAGTATCTTTCCCTGCCTGTTCATGGAAATACAAGCTTTTGCCTGAAGGATAACAGCACAATACCCCTGAACTCCTATATCATGGCTGAAAACTCTCCAGTTCTAAAGGAATTTATTGAAGAAGAGGGAGAATTGGACCATGATGTTTCTGACTTTGATCCCAATTCTGTTCGAATCTTTGTCGATGCTTGCTACACCGGGACTCTCGAAATGTTTGATACTACAGAGTTCAACGTTTTCAGAGACGTCATGAAAATGGTAAAGGTGTTTAAAGTTGACTGGGCAAGGGAAAGCTGCTTCGAATTTTTCAAAACACACCTTCCAAAACCACTAGAGGATTTTTCTACCTACTGGGACTATGCTGTTTTAGCACTTGACTCTGCTACAAATCATACGGATGGGAGACTTCTTGGCCACCTCCTTTCGTGCATGCCACAAACTAAAACCAAGTTTCAGGTTCGCTTATTTCAACTAGTGACAGTCATAACAAGGCGATCACATTTAGATCTTCTTATGACCATGTTAGTAGAATTTGATCTTGTCGGTGAATTCATGAAGCAGCTTGTCATTCTTCTGATGGTTGGTAACAACAAGATCCCACTGCTTAACTATTGGTTGGAAAACTTCAACTTTTCCCTTTGTGACGAGGAAACGATGACTTTGTTGACTGAGGCTATAGAACCGATCATGAGCTCAGAAGTTTGCTGCAAATTGAGAACTGCTCTAGATGAGGAGATTAAGCAGACAGATGAAATCAGGGAAAAAGAAGATATTAGGATGACTAGTATCAAGCTGGTACACAGCGATGGGACACTGGCCACGGTGGCAAGAAACCACTGGATCAAGATTGTAACGTCTACATGGCCGTGCTCTAGGAAGAGACCCTTCTCTCTGGCCAGGAGGAACCTTGTTGGGGAAAATGTTGAGTTAAAAGAAGATGTCTCAACCCAAGGACACTAGAGAATGAGATTCATTCCGAAGACAGTGATATATATGCAAGACTTTCTAAATGAGTGATCTTCCCTGTCTGGGTGAATACATGTGTGCATTTTAATCGATTCTTGTTTCTTGTTGTTTTTGTTCTCAAATACCACAATGATGCTACATACTTGTTTTTTTCACTAAATGATTCCATAAAATCCTCTACTATACCACTCAAACAGCCATCCCCAATGGTCTCTAGATACAGGTTGTATAATCCCCAGAGTTTCTATAATAAACTAAGAAATAACCCATACTCGTTGAAATAGGGGCGTGGGATGGGGTAAGGGGGGGGGGGGGGTCAACATGGGTAAATATGTTAACACTTCACATAAACACGTACCTTTTGCAGGATAAACTTCTCCAACATTAGGATTTCACCCAGATTATTCGCCAGAATTCGTTTTGGTTGTTCGTAGGTTGGCATGCATCTTCCTGCCTTGGCAATACAGTTCCGGTGAAATATCTTGTGGCATGTTTCAGCTTGGCATTGCATCGGTTTTAGATTTAGGAAGATCCGAGACTGAGAAAAAGGGGGAATTAGTGGGATATGTTCTGGAGTTATTGTGATGGAACAACACGTGGTAAGTAACACGTTACATAAAACGCGTGATTATATGATAACGCGTGATATGATAACGCGTGATATGATAACGCGTGATATGATAACGCGTGACTCTCTCTGAAAACTAACCTGGAGCTTCTTGCCACACTCATTACACACACTCCCCCGGGGCGCTGTCACGCTCTTGAAAATGTGCATGAGGGGAGGAAGGGCGGAGTTCTGGCAGTTATCCGGCTTTGGCTGAGGAGAGATATGAGGTAGTATAGAGGTAGTATAGAGGTAGTATAGAGGTAGTATAGAGAAAGGTAGCAAAATTACTTGGCTGGTCGATTTCCTGAGCGAAATAAAAACTCAACTGAATAAAACCTTTTTAATTATTAATTAATTACCTTTTTAATAGCACTCAGCTCTAAATCAGTGATATCTTCAAGACTTTTACTGAGACGATCAAGGGAGCCTGATTGCTGCTCATGATCTCGTTTATTGCTTTTAATGCTCCGTCGCTTCCGGGATCTTCTACCCGCGAAATGGGGCTAAAAAAGGGGCAGGTGTAATCAATGTGTGTGGTAAATCAGATGGGGGGGGGGGGTGGTAAATCAGGGGGAACTGTTAGGTGGGGAGTAGTAGAGATTAGGTGTCGAATTCAGAATCGAATGAATATAGGGTGATTATCGAGCGAAATCAAATTTAGTTAGAGTAAGAGAAATTAATGATGATTCCCATCTTGAATACTACTTACATGTGTATCTTGCTCCTCCTTCGATCGCATGAACTTGAACGATGTCGTCCTGCAGGAAACACAGGTGTAAGTAATGTTACACTGTTTTATGACCATATATGGTAGTGTTACGTAACCATATGTGGTCATGGTACAGGGGGAATTTTCACACTTTAGCATTGCATTTAATCATAATCGAATATTTTCAGGGTAAGAGAAGTGGATTTCTTTTCATTTTTGGGGCGGATTTGTAGAGCACAATGTTGGAGAGGATGATTTGGGTTAAGCTGTTTAGCTGTAAACACGGACTTCTCGTATCACAGTTCAATCAAACCGATCAATTGTTACAATCAGTTGAATCTTCTCTCGACTCAGTGACACACATTGCACATGTATTACACATACATTGCACATGTATCGGACTTACAAAAAGTTGCCATCCGATTCAGCGTGTACGGGAAGTCTAGAAGGTTGGGGGAGGGGGATTGCAGCAGCAGTAGCAGAGACATTCATAGCAAGAAAATGGGCGACTATCTCAAATTGATCACACCATTGTAGTGATCACACCAAACTTCAACTGATCACACTTCACTAGAAACTGTATCTCACTTCTTGTCGTACAACACCTTCACTTAATCACCTCACATCAACTTACTAACTAGCACTTCACCAATCAATATTATCACCATCTGCATCTCACGACTCACTTCACCAAAATCCACCTTCACTCGCAGCACACCTCACACCCCGCATCTCACCGATCACAACTACTATCACACCTCTCCACGAAACTCGAATTTCACCGTTCACCGTTCACACCTCACACCGACACTAGCATTTCACCGTTCACACCTCACACCGACACTATCACACCTTTCACACCCGAAATCAAACCTCACACCGATACTACATACTATCACACCCATGAACTACTATCACACCTCACCACGACACTACTACTACTATCACATCACACCGTTCAGCGTTCACACCTCACACCGACACTACTACTTCTAAAAGATCACTTACTGTACATCTGTCCAGTTGCTGGTAGCCGGTGTCGTGTTATACCCGCTACTAAAAACAGAAGAGAACAGCATGTTTAGTACCCTACTACTAAAAGTGGTTAGTAACCATGGTAACCAATAACCATGGTAACCCACACATGGTAACTATGGTAACAAAAGAGAACAGCATGTTTAGTACCCAATCTATATTGTTAGAAACAGAGCAACACTTAGTGACTAATTTAGAGAAAGAGCAGCATTTAGTAAAGTATAGCTCCCTCTTTCAATCAAAAAGAGAAAGTCAGCTCGACAGAGATACGATCCTACCAGTTCCAGATTGTATCTGTCTGGCATCGACCCGATATGCAGAACGGAGTCAGATGATTGGTTTAGTACCTTGATCGTGTAAGGTTCCCCATGGGCGGTTGTTCAGTGACACTGTGACTCCGTCCAAAGGGCGTCCTTGTGGGCCCGCCCCGCTGTAAGGGGGATCCAGCCTCAACCGGGGTACTGGGACCATCGTGTTTCCTAGATAGGGAATTGGGGACTTTTCATCTAGATTACCAATTAGGAATAACTTCAAACCAATCAATTAGCACGTGTTTAGTTAAATAATCACTAATTTGTTAATTGAGCGACAAATAATTGGTTAATTAATTGATTAATTGATTGATAACTAATTGATTAACTAATTGGTTAATACCATGTTGGTATGTTGGAGGGTTTCCCCGGTGATGCTCCATGATCAGTGGCGATTCTGGATTGTTCTGGGGGGGTTGCTGAAGTTGAGGTGTCTATTTTTAGTTCTTCCGGCATCTCTTGATCAAGCTGTAACAGGGGAGAGAGAGATAGAGAGAAAGATAGAGAGAGAGAGAGAAAGATAGAGAGATAGAGAGATAGAGAGTGAGATAGGGAGAGAGAGAGAGAGAGAGAGAGAGAGAGAGAGAGAGAGAGAGAAGAGAGAGAGAGAGAGAGAGAGAGAGAGAGAGAGAGAGAGAGAGAGAGAGAGAGAAAGATAATCAGAATGTAAAATCAGATAATATTATCCCCAAAATACCTCAGCCAGCTTGGCAGGAACAGCAAAAGCCCGTCCATGGGTAGTTATCGGGTCCAGGAGGGGTGACAGGGTGGGTCCACCAGGGGAGGAGGTACTTCCATCCTGGGGGGAGGGGGGTGCTGCAGGACGAGCCAAGGTGGCATCCATGTGGTCCTCGAGAAAATCAAAATCCTTCAAAGTGCTCATTACATCATTGTAAATCGAGTCTTGGAGCTCCTGATGTGTGTGTGGAAACAGTGCTACAGAATCAGGGAAATGGGAAAATCGAGGAAATATTAAAAAATTGGGACAAAATTAGGGACAGAGATGGTGAAAACTCTGTAGAGATCAGAGAAATTAATTAAAGTTAATTAACCTACCTCTTTGTCTAGTCCACCGTAAATACTGGAAATATCGGAGCGAGGGGACATCAGTGCACTTCTTTTGTTCTCAGGGAACGTCCTGAAGAGAGGAGGGGGATAAAGATGGGAAAAAATGCGAAACAATATAGCTGAGGGTCAGTACATTTTCATTCTGGTTTTGATATAATTGACTTTATAACAGGTGGTTGCCTCGGCATGAACTCTACACACACAGGGGGTAATGCCGGGTAATGAATCACTGATCGTAATACATACTGTGAGTGACTGCACTAGCAATTTGAAAATAAAACAAGAGGAGCAACAACAATTAATCGTAATAAGACAAAACAAATTTAAGTCCTACCTGATAAGGAGGGGAGGCTGATAGAGAATAGTTATAACCATTTTGTGCTCACAGTGACGATGGTGCAAGACTGCCATCTAACAAAACATGATGATGATACAAGATATGCACAGTTCTAACATGATGGGGTGGTACAGTGTGTGTCGAGAGACTAAAACACACTGCAGCCCTCTCTCTCTCTCAGCTGGACTGCTCCCAAAAGAAGTGACACAAAATGGGATTTTCCCGTGGACTCACAACAGAAGCGGCGAGAACTAACAGAAATCAGGGAGAAGCCTGATATTACATGGGAAAATGTAGCCTAGATATCAGTATGTAGAATAATATTTGATTGAGAGAGATATCATCAGTTGGAGTCCGACACTTGGCTTACAGATCAGACACAAACTCCCCCATGTGACATGTTTAAAAAACACAACAACTCTAGTGAGTGACTAGTCATTATAACCTAGTAATGACAGGTGTGATGACGTAATATAGCTTGTCTAGAGGGTGGAGCCTAGTAAATCCTATAGCTAGGTCACACAGGAACCTGGAACAAGCGGGTAGAGGCTAGGGTCACTGCCTACAGAAGTAATCCGTAACAATTGCTGGTAGAGGGTGGAGCCTAGTAAATCCCTAGGTCACTGCCTACAGAAGTAATCCGTAACAAGCTGCTAGTAGAGGGTGGAGCCTAGTAAATCCCTAGGTCACTACAGGAAGGACCTGTAACAAGCTTCGTAAAGGATGGATGAGCTTAAAATCAGAACCGGAAAGGGTGGGGTGGGGTGTGAAGTGGGGAAAAGAAAGCATCAAATAATAAAGGCTTTTATTTTAGGGCACATTACAAATTATGTGAAACTGCATGTTCTCACGGCAAGAGAGGTAGCTGCAGGAATTCAAAATGGTTTACAAGTTGTTAACGGAAGATCTTTCTCTCTCGCTCTCTCTTTCTTTCTATCTTTCTTTCTATCTTTCTTTCTCTCTCTCCCTCTCTCTCTCTCTATCTCTCTCTATCTCTCTCTTTCTCTCTTACTGGCTTCATGTGGAAACAATGGGTACTCCAAAAATAGTGCTCCTCCTACAGAAACTGCTAAGAGGCGCCTCCAAGTATAGTGCAGAAAGAGAGCGAGAGAGAGAGAAAGAGAGAGAAAGAGAGAGAGAGAGAGAGAGAGAGAGAGAGAGAGAGAGAGAGAGAGAGAGAGAGAGAGAGAGAACAGGAAATGCGAACAACAATTCTCCTTAGTTAGATGTGGTTTGAAAAAAGACTCCCTCCCTCTCTCTCTCCCTATTATCGGATACACCACCTCTATGTCCTATAATATTAACCCCTCGGTCTCACCTGATCATAATAATGAGGTCTCCTCACCCACCAGGAAGACCTACATCACGACGGTTGTCTTTATGAAGGAGCACTACACGTGAGCAGCTCCGTGACGTGCATTACTACACAATTGGCAAAAGAGGAGGTGGATATAAAAAGCGATTGAGAAAATAGAGAGCGAAAGAGAAAATGAAAGATAGAAAGAAAGCAAGATTAGCGGAGATAAGTAGTAAATTTCCCTGAAATTAAACAGAAACTCTATAGTTGATCTATCTTTTTCTATCATTTCTCTCCATCTTTCTCCATCACTTTCTCTCCATCACTTTCTCTAACAGACAGCCGTGTTGTAATTCTGCACATAAACAAGATGAACCAAAATGAACATGAGAATAGCAGAAATAAACGCAGAGATCTAGATTTGTACAGAACTGCAATAAAGGCAAATTTGATCATGACGAACAAGGACATAACAGACCAAAATCTAGTAAAAAGATAGAGCAAGACTGACAAAGATATAAAATGACAAACTAAAAAAAACTGACAAACTGGCATATCTAGCGACTGATAAATCTAAAAACCTACAAACTGACCAACCTACAAACTGACAAAGCTACAAATCTACAAACTGACAAAGCTACAAACTGAAAACAGACAAAGCTACAAACCTACAAACTGACAAACCTACAAACTGACAAAGCTACAAACTGACAAAGCTACAAACTGACAAACCTACAAACTGACAAAGCTACAAACTGACAAAGCTACAAACTGACAAACTGACAAAGCTACAAACTGACAAACCTACAAACTGACAAAGCTACAAACTGACAAACCTACAAACAGACAAAACTGACAAAATACTTACAGGTTATGTTTCTTCCTCCAGGCCCTTTGTATTTTAATTGCGGAGTCTCTCATTAACAGGTACTTCTTGCGCTGATTGTGCATTCGAATAGAACTGGTGATGAGACATGCCGCCCTTTCTTGTCTCCACTTGGAGTAAATCCTGTATTTAGCCTGAAAATATGGGAATTGGGGGTTAGAGGGTGCACCTTTATATCTCTGCTTGGATAAGACCCTGTAAAAAAGAGGGGGAAATGGAGGGTTTTGCCAATTTGGTGGTAAAGTACTGACAGTCTTCTACCGACAACGCTGGCTAGCAAATAAAACACATTATGGGGATTATATGGACACGTGTCATGTTAGACACGTGTCATGTTAGACACGTGTCATGTTAGACATGTGTCATGTTAGACACATGTCATGTTAGACACGTGTCATGTTAGACACGTGTCATGTTAGACACGTGTCATGTTAGACACGTGTCATGTTAGACACATGCCATGTTAGACACGTGTCATGTTAGACACATGCCATGTTAGACACGTGTCATGTTAGACACGTGTCATGTTAGACACGTCATGTTAGACACGTGTCATGTTAGACACATGCCATGTTAGACACATGCCATGTTAGACACGTGTCATGTTAGACATGTTATATCCCCCATGGCCCCATGTTATATACCGGGCTATAAAATGATATCAGGATGTGTAGGATGATCCCACAAAGAGTAGAGATGAATCTCCTGAGTAGAAGAACCAAGAGGGAGGACACGTGAAGATCAATTGTGACTGAAACCCCAGGTACAATCATAAACACTAGAGATTTATCAAATAGTGAAACCCCAGGTACAATCATAAACACTAGAGATTTATCAAATAGTGAAACCCCAGGTACAATCATAAACACTAGAGATTTATCAAATAGTGAAACCCCAGGTAAAATCATAAACACTAGAGATTTATCAAATACAATTTGTATTGAAACATGTGTAAACTGTTGAACTAAAACGTCCTTGTTTTAATTGTAGATTTATCAAAATATAGTGAATTCAAAGAAGCAGCTAGTAATAGCTTGAATTTAAAGATCCTAAGTAGGAGCGGAGTAGTAGAGGTTTGAGTTTAAAGAAAGTTACACATGACAGATAGACCACCAGCACTATATTATAATAATCCTAGCTGAGAGAATCCTAGCTGGTTTAACAGAGAATGAGATGAGAAAGATATCCTAGTTGAGAGAGAGTACGATAGAAGGATCATGGAGTCCTAAAAGAGAGAGAAAGATCGCGGAGTCCTAGTTGTTAGAGTACTAGAGAGAGACCAGATCATGGAGTCGGAGAGGTTTAAACTATCTCGGCTGTGTCCCCCCAAGTAGCTTAGTGTGACAATTAAATACACTGTCGTGTACTGGGGAGAATTGGAGAAGGATGGAGAAAACGAGGATAACGAAAAAGAAGGGTGCGAATAAAATGAAAAAGAAAAAGAAAAAAAAATAGAGAGAGAAAAGGGGAAGGAGAAGGAAAAGGGGAAGGATAGGGCCCCCGGAGGGGCCCCGGAGGAAAGAGAAGGAAAAAGGAGGAGAAAAGGGAAAAGGAAGGAAAAAAGAAAAGGGGGAGAGAGAAAAGACCCCCTCCCCCCGGGGCCCCCACCCCCCGGCCCAAAAACATCCAACCCCCGGGGGGTAACCCCCCCCCCCTTGGCCCGGGGCCCCCCCGGGAAAAGGGAAGATAGGGCCGCGAGGAGAAAAGAAGAGGGAGAGAAGAAAGAGCGGAGCCGGCCCTTTCGGGACCCCCGGGGGGAGGGAGGGGGGGGAGAGGGGAAAAGGGGGGTGGAGAGGTAAGCTCGAGGCGCCAATACCTCGTTATCGCAGGGGCGTCTGAAAGCGCAGATCTACAGGACTTCGAAGATCTTCGCTGAGTTGCTGTTTCGTCGCTTGTCGTTTTTCCAGGCTCTGCTCCCCCTGCTCATCTCTCGCCTCTCTCCCCCGCGTTGTCAAGTCGCTGTTCTGCTGTGCCCGCTTCCCTCGTGCTCGCGAGGAAGGAGCATTGTCACTGTAGCCCATCGAACAGATTCATGCAACTTTGCAAAACTACTCATATGATTGATCTTGCTCTTACTCTCATAAATCTCTCCCTCATAGTTTTTCCCTTCGCTTCATAACTTCATTCAACTTCTCCCAACTCACTCTTTTCTTCCCCTACCCCCCCTATCTTTTCCACCCCTTATCCTATCACCAAACATATAAACGAGAAAGCATTTTATGCATTATATGAGCCTGTTTAAAACAATCAAGTTGTAAGAGAGATTTGACAAGAGTGCTGAATCAGACAGAATTGTGATGGCGGGGAAGTCATGTTACTGTGCTGGCGAGCGCAAAGGTGACCATTTGAAATCAATAAAATTCGAATAGGTGCGGATGATACCTAGAGCGGCTGCATTATACATGTGATAGTATAACAGTGTGTACGATCAAATAATTCCCCCGTCTTTCTCTCTCTCTCTCTCTCTCTCTCTCTCTCTCTCTCTCTCTCTCTCTCTCTCTCTCTCTCTCTCTCTCTCTCTCTCTCTCTCTCTCTCTCTCTCTCTCTCTCTCTCTCTCTCTCTCTCAATCGTTTTTACACCAAGACTTCTCTCTCTCTCTCTACTCTCTGTCGAGCTTGTACTTATGATTAACATAATATTGTGGATCGGAGATGATATATTCAACTCTCTGCTTGTTGTGAGATAGAGCGTGTGTCTCCCACAAGACGTCATGAAGCATGATAGTAATTATCTAATCAAGGGGGGGGGGAGCGAAGAAGGGGGAGGAGTATGGGGGAGGCACGGGGGTATAAGGTGGGGCCTGATGTGGGGCTGTGTCTGGGGTTGGAAAGATATGATCCAGAGGGGGGATCCAGCTGTATTTATATTTTGTTGGAAAGATATGATCCAGAAGGGGATTGTAATAGGCTATGTTACACTAGTGAAAATTGTACCACAACCTATAATATAGCATTGTATGAGCTCTTGGTTTGGTTTGTAGTAGTTTTTACACCTCCCTGTGTTTTCGCTTTCTCATTAAAAAGGGAGTGGGTGTGGGCATTACTGTGTCATTAAAAAAGGAAGGAGAGAGTCATTACTGAGTCATGACAGTTTTATTGTACTTTAGTAGCAGTGCTGGCACTTAGATGCAAAAGTAGCAGCAGTGACTTTGGAATAGATCCAGAAGTCTTATACCTGTAGAAACAGTGACCAACCGATTCAACTAACTAATTAATTAATTAACTAATTAACAAATTGCTTCTCTCACCTGTATCCAAATGACGGTCATCCTGAGTCTCCTGAACCGTTCCCTGCACAACCAACCCCTGACATGACTCTGCAGCTTTTGAACCTTGCCCAGGATGAGACGGTCTTGGTATTCGTTGAGGATCTGTAGCGGGCCCTCCCGCATGAAAACTTTGGTGAGGCCAAGCTGTGGGGAGGAAGGTGGGGGGTTAGTGGGGTTAGGATCTGTAGCGGGCCCTCTCGCATGAAAACTTTGGTGAGGCCAAGCTGAGGAGGAAGATGGCGGATTAGGGAGGTGTGGGGATTAGGGAGGTGTGGGGATTAGGGAAGGTGTGGGGATTAGGGAGGTGTGGGGATTAGGGAGGTGTGGGGATTAGGGAGGTGTGGGGATTAGGGAAGGTGTGGGGATTAGGGAGGTGTGGGGATCAGGGAGGTGTGGGGATTAGGGAGGTGTGGGGATTAGGGAGGAGAGAGGTGTGGGGATTAGGGAAGGTGTGGGGATTAGGGAGGTGTGGGGTTCGGGAGGGGTGGATTCAAGAGGTGTCGACTGCAGTGGAGATCAGGGTTAGGGAAGTGTAGGGATTTGGGAGGGAAAGGACGGGACAACTGAGCGAGTGGGAAATGGATCAATGATGCCAACATATTTTTACCTGATATTGTGTGAGGATTAGGGAGGGAGAGGTGTGGGGATTAGGAAAGGACAACTGATATCTAACTATATCTAATGCAAATTTGCACGGAAAAGTGACACCCTATCGTCAATGTGACGACGTGATCCGTCAATGTGACGACGTGATCCGTCAGCGTGACGACATGATCCGTCAGTGTGACGACGTGATTCGTAGGTATCACGTACCACACGTGTTGAGAACTGCTTGCGACTTGAGGGGTCACATCACATGTATAAAAGGGAGAGAAAGAGAGAAAAAGAGAGGGATCACATCACATAGCATATAACAGACAGGCAGAGAGAAAAACAGACCCCTCGATTTGCGATCGGTACGATCGCCCCAGTTTTGCTAGTACAGTCGGACCCCGATTTAGGGGCCCCCGATTTAGTGGCACCCCGATTTAGGGACAGGATTTGTTTTCCCCGATATAGGAAATTAACCTTATTTGACCCCGATTTAGTGGACACCCCGATTTAGTGGACAAGAGCCTTTCCCCCGAGGGTGTCCCTAAATCGGGGTCCGACTGTATTACTAATACTACACAGCTCAAATTAATTTTTACCTGATATTGTCCCTTTTCAATCTGGGCCCACTCGAAAAATTTGTCAATGTTCGTCTCATTTTGTTGGGACTCTCTGAACAACAACCTGAACTGGTTCAGAAACTCCTGAAAGAATAGAGGGGAATTTAGTTGGCTGAAGGAGAATTAATAGAGTTTCACCATCCCTATTTTACCAATCACCCAACTTGGCTCAGGCTACCCCCCCCCCCCTTGAATCCCCTCCATATCCAGGTAATCTATCCCAGCCACATGAGGGTATTTTTAGTGCTACTTATATATCTATATTGGGTCAGATCTATTTAAGGCATCCAATTATGTTGTATGTGGTAGGTGAAACACACATGTTACAGTTACCATGACAACAACAACAACTCCCAGGCCTATCTCTCCCTCTTAGATGGTATGTGATCTTATATGGTATGTATCTCTCTCTCTCGACTTAACTATTTATCAAATTTTTAAGCATGTCTCCCACCCGTTATATCCTGAGTTGTGCTAACCTTACTCCACCTTATCTCATGCTGGGAGACTGTAAACAAGTTGCAGAGCAAAGTGTTCTCTGCTCATTGTGATAACTTCAATTTCTAACTATATGCCTACTTTTTTAGCGAAGATCATTAAACTAACTCTACTCCTTTTTAGCAAAGACCATGAAACTGACGCTCCTTCTGGTGGTATCCCTAATCCCGATTACCACCGCACATGATACCGATCAGGACAAAACAGAAAGTGATGATGATATGAACACATCGCTCGCTCCCCTGGTGTACATCACTGGCGGAATAGCTATATTCTTTCTCCTGACCTGTATTTCAACATGTACCTACAACATGGTGACTCAGAAGAATCTCAATTCCAAATCAATCGTGTTGAAGAACCAGCCTGGTCCGTCATCAACTTGCGAATCCATGACTCACATTTAGGTTGCCATAGCGAATCCATGACCCACATTTAGGTCGCTAGGTAACATGAATGACTTACATTTAGGTTGCTAGATGTGTTACAGTAAGCTGTAACATGAATGACTTACATTTAGGTTGCTATAGCTATTGTATATGTAGCTGTGATATAGCATTCTCAAAACAGTTAAAAACCAATGACAATATTGACGATCTTGCTGAGATAAAATAAAGATGATGCCATGTGAGTCTTGAATTTATTATACATGTATTCTATTTATTGGAACATTTTAAGTGCTTTCACTGAACTATTCATGATCGATGTATTGGTCGCCCCCATTTATTTCATTATTTTTGTAGAAAATTAATCGTGTTTTCCTTGCTAATTAGGTATTGATGTAACTCCTTTTTTTAGCAGAATACCATGAACATGATTCCACTCCTTTTTTAGCAGAATACCATGGACATGATTGATCTACTACTGGTGATATTCCTAATCCCGATTACCAGCACAAATACCACAAGAAATAATAGCATTGATCAGGACAAGACAAAAAGTGATAATGAGATAGACACATCGCTCTCTCCTTTGGTGTATGTAACTGTTGGAATAGCTATATTGTTCCTTCTGACATGTATTTCAACTTGTATCTACAACATGATTACACAGAAAGATTTTAATAATTCCATATCAAGGGTGTCAAAGAACCAGGTCCAACAAGGTCCATCAACCTGCCACACAGACATAGGAAACCCATGATGCGTCCTAAATCCAGCTGTATTTATATTTTGTTGTGAAATCCATGATTTAGGTTGCTATAGCTGTTACAGAACTACAGAAATTAGTAATGAATGATTCACATTTAGGTTGCTATATAGCTGTCTAAGTACAGAACTGCATACAGAACCCGGCAGCTGTGATATAGCATTCTCAAAACAACCAATGACAATAATGACAGTATGGCCGAGAAAATTACTATGTACACCATGTGAGACTTGAATTTATATGATATTTATTGAAGCTGTTTGTAATCATTATTATATGCTTAAACTGAATTATTTATGATCGATGTATTGGTCGCCCCCATTTATTCCGTTCTTTATGTAGAAAATACTTGTTTATTTCATTGTCTGCAATGCGGGAACACAACACGGGACCTGAACAACAGAGTTCTATAACACTAAAAACACGTGGTGAAGTGTGTATACTACCACTGAACACACCTGGTGGTATAGTGTGTGTAGTGTGTGTGGCCCTCAGCAGGTCATTATATATAGGAGATCTTATTTCATTGTGTGTGTTGTTCACAGTTAGTTCCGTCCTCTCTGTGTGGCCCAGTCGAGCTCTCTGAATATTAGGTTTCTGGCTTTGTTCTGTATTCAGAGAATTACCTGTTCTTGTTCGGACTATACACAAGCCAGTCTGATCAAGTGCAATCAGTTCAGGGATTATTGAAACGAGTTTATTGGAGGGAATCAATTGCAAACCTAACTCTGCGTAAGTACTTTCCACATAGACCACTTTTATCTTGTACAATAGATTGAGTTTCCTATATTTCCCCTTACTCAACAAATATTTCCAGGATATGATGAGAGGTAGATACCTTCTGATCACATTGGTACTACTGTTATTACTAGTAGATGGCACTACTGCAGCATCATCATACCGCAACAGATCAACATCAAGGAGAAGAAGCTCCACCACCGACGGCAGTAATCTGCCTCTTTGGGCTAAGATTGTGATAGCAAGTATTGGCGGACTCCTGATATTCTATATGCTTTACAGATGCTGTTGCAAGGGTGGTGGTGGTGGATATTTTGGTGGGTTCTTTGGGGGAGGTGGTGATGGAGGTGGTGATGGAGGTGGTGATGGGGGTGATTTTGGTGGTGATGGAGGCGGCGGTGGTGATTATGGAGGATGTGAATAACAATAAAGGGAGAAAAGGGTTGAGATCCTAAGCGAATATTAAATACGAACTAATTTATAGTGGATGCAACTTATGAATTTATTTTAAACCTTATAAACACGGTGTACTTAAATCTTCAACATAAATTACTTCGTTTCCATTTTCTGAGGAAGTTTTGTTCTTCTTTATTAGGGAATTAGGACATATGATAACTGGGGAGTCACTACCGCACGAGGCAGTCTATCAGTATCGGAAATCAGGAGTTCCACAGCTAGGCTATGGTTGAGAGGTGGCAGTTACGGTGACAGATGGCAGTGACGGTGACAGTAACTTCCAAAAACTCCATTTAACATAAAGTAATATCTTCTACTGTTATAGTTGACGGTCAATTCCGGAACCCACTGTAATCTGAGAAGAAGTAATCCCTCCCTCTCTCTCCATCATTTATATGGTACGGTCACTTGACACTTGACACATACACGCGTTTTTTTCACGTTCACACACATGATCAAAAGTCTCTACTAGTTCGGGGGTTTGGTTAGATTCCTTGGGGTTGGTCTGGCAGCATGGAACATGTTCTCAACATACTTTTTTAGCCGAAGGCCACACGGGATACCGAGACATCTTGAAAAATGATCAAATCTAGCAGTAAGTACGTGGGGTATCATGGGATGAAAATCAGATGTTAGGGCGTTACGTGTTTAGGCCTAGTATTTGATATCCCCCCAATCCGTTAAAATAACAATACAGCTTTCAGAAATACCTTTCACTGTGTTAAATACCTTCCAGAAATTGAATTAGATTGTATAGGAAGCAAAACACGTTCTTGCCTCCGAGCAATATCTTCCTACGTGCTTTGTTCCTATAGCTATCTCCGAGCTGTATCCCCCTGCGTGATTTGTGGGACGGACTCTATCTCTCTGTTTCTTGTACGGGGGGGGGGGGGGGGGGGGGAATATATCAGTATCTCCGTGCGTGATTTGATGGACGAACCGTTCAACTCTTTCTCTCTGTCAGTGTCTCCGTCCCTTGTACAGTACAATGTACACACACGATCAAGTATCAACATTTCTTCCTTCATTCTTGTTTTAAGTAAGCATGTAGCCCGTTGATGCTTGTAACTTCCTCGTATTGAACATTTCGTATCTAGGTTTGGTTGTAAATCACCAGACACCGTTTATCTCTGTTTCTACTCTGTCTCTCTTTGTCTGTTAACTATATAACGCCACCAAACCCAGTTTTGATCCGAGGACAATTGACATGATAGTGAAAGTGGTTCATATCAAATCAAATGACAGTTTGCTGTCAGTCATGACACTTGTGAATTTCTTTAACATGCTCCATTTTTAGCGTCCTTCTGAATTCTTGTTAGTGTTCCTCTGAACCACACCAAGAACTGAACGAGAAGTTGCTCCAGACAGATAAATCAACAACAAACTACTCTTCTTCTACAGATCCAAACCGTTACAACTCAACATGATACATCAACTTACCCTTCTTATTTCTGCATCTTTCATTGGTGTAGTCGAAGCAAGTGACGCTCCCGACGCTTTATATATATTTCTTTTGGTGTTGGCCTTTGTAGTGTTGGGTGCACTGTATTATTGTTTATCAAATTGGATTAATGGAGATATTAGAATGCCTAGGTTTGCGGATCCGAGTCAGGCTGTTCCACCAGAGGGCAACAGTGCAGATACCAGGGTGGCGGAACCTACTGCACCTAACGACCCAACACCAGTAGTAGTGTTACCAGTGTTACCACAGCAACCAGGGGAGGTGGCATCGTTACCACAGCAACCAGGGGAGGTGTCACATTTGGGTGAAGGAGAGGCCCCACCACCTAGCTATGGAGACGTAATGGAAAAAGCACCTCTTTTTGGTTTTGGTTTTTAATTTAGGTAAAAAGATGCGCAAGCGGGGCCAATCAACACGCTATGACGTGCTAACAAAATGTACTTTGACAGTTTTTTGACAAAAGCACTCGCACGTGTATTGGTATTATAGCCATTACCGTAATGGAACTACAAGTACCACTGTGACGATACTACCTAATACAACCCAAAAGGGCCCGAAATGGATTTACGGAGATATCTTAGAAAAACACTCTAACTGAAAAAAATGAATAAGAGAGGATACATACAACACTTTTACGCAGATCGGGTGAAAGCTACGCAGACCTGATACAGGAATAACTACCAGGAACCGACCGAATCAGGAAATACGGGTCCCTGATTGGCTGATAAGCAGTCACGTGACCTAAATAGCGAGCTCTGATTGGTTGTTTACTTGGTTCGGTCGGTTCCTGATAACTACCAATGGATAATTTGCTGTTGATTGCAGTGATATAGTACGTTACCACAAAAACTGTTTCTACAAATGTTTATCTTTTACATTTTCTTACAAAATATTGAGTTTGTTATGTTTGATTGACATTTTAAAACTGTGGGGCTAACATGTCGGTAAATTTCGGTAAGTTGTCGGTAAGCCAAGAAGAAGGAAAGGGATAGAGATTAAGAGAGAGAGAGAGAGAGAGAGAGAGAGAGAGAGAGAGAGAGAGAGAGAGAGAGAGAGAGAGAGAGAGAGAGAGAGAGAGAGAGAGAGAGAGAGAGAGAGAGAGAGAGAGAGAGAGAGAGGGAGAGAGAGAGAGAGAGAGAGAGAGAGAGAGAGAAAGATGGGGGAGAGAGAGAGAGAGAGAGAAAGATAGAGAAGGAGAGAGCATCATGTTAGGACTCACTGCCAGACCATACTGGCAGCTGCAGGAGCGGTTTATCCTAGACTCACAGTTTTTCACACAAAGATGATCTCACCAATGCAACGCCAATCTTGCGTGGCCGGAGAGGGGGGGAATACTAATGTTCTGCTGTTCTGAGAGTAGTTTTGTTTTGTACATGTCGTTGCCATGTTGTACACATGTTCTTTGTATTGCGTTGCCAATATTTTATGTAGCATCTATACAGATGAATGTACAATGTTTATACAGCCTATGCTTTTTATAGCGCAGATCACAATTATCCTTAGCTTTTAGATACCTTTTAGAATGCATGTGTAGTGTGTATAGCACGCAAAACATTGTCTCTCATTTCCTCTGTCTGATGTACACACACTATATTAGATGTACCGTGTACATTACCTCCATTGTGTGTGTACTGACTGTACATTGCCCCCCTACACTGTATATTACCTCCATTCTGTTGTTAACAGGCCGTTGTAACTGTTGTTGCTTGTTGCTTGTTTCACTTCAATAATGTTCGCTTTTATTTCGTATAATTACGTTATTATTCTGCCTTTTTAGCGTTCTAAAATGTACTGACATGTAAAAGGATCCAGAAAAACTAATCCAGGAAATTACCAATAACGCCTTGGAAGTAAACCCAAAAGGGACTTTAACAATATGCAGCACCATTATACATCCCTTAAGACTACCAGAATTCTGATTTTGTTATGGCTCGTTATCGCTGCAACTGCTAATGATGATGAAGACGAAGGAGGGGGATTTAATTTCAACACACTGTTAATTGTTCTTGTGGTAATTGGTGCAGCTGTAGCCACATGGTGGATCTTTTGTTGTGGTGGACGAGCACCAGCCGGATGTCAATGCAAGAACATCTTTGCAACCAATTATAGAAATAGGAATAGAAATAGAACTAGGAATGCAACAGCCGAGGTTTATCAAAACCATACATCTGTAATTAACGGTGGTGGGGCTGTCAGTGGTGCAGTAGCAGATCAGCATCCTGAGCAGGCAAGCATTAGTTTTGGGTCAACACCAGCAGCTTCAAACAACCCAGACGCTGGAATGACAGTCAGAATCGAGCCGACTGTTCCACATCCAGTAATGCTACAACCGTTACCACAGCAACCAGCAATGTTGGCATCGTTACCACAGCAACCCGTAATGACGTCATCGTTACCACAGCAACCAGCAATGTTGGCATCGTTACCACAGCAACCCGTAATGACGTCATCGTTACCACAGCAACCAGCAATGACGTCATCGTTACCACAGCAACCAGCAATGACGTCATCGTTGGGTGATGCCCCACCTCCAAGCTATTCAGAGTTGATCCTGGACCAGGAGGCGCCTCCGCCTTCTTATCACGATGAAATCAATGAATAGTTGTAATATTGATGGTGATTGCAGTTATAATGGGTGACTGATCTGATCCAATACTACCTTGAAAACTGTTTCTTATCATTGTTGCGTATCTTTTACATTTTCTTTAAAAATATTGAGTTTTGGTATTATGTTTGGTTGAAATTTAAAACTGTTCATTCATTGCATTGCATTACATTACATTGCATTTGGACTGGGGCCAACTTGTTTCATTTATCAGTTAGTATGCTTTCACTGCAACATATCGGTAAGCCAAGTTTGCAAATACATGTACACGATTTAGGTACATGATCTCCTCAGATGATGTATATCAGCCATTGTTTGTTCTATCCTTTTAGCCGGCCAGTTCGGTCATGTATGAGACAGACAGGTTCTGATAACATGGTGTCTAGGTAAAAACAACAACAGCACATCATTTAGATAGCTTTTAGATAGAGTGTGTGGTCTTTGTTTGTTTCCTCTGTCTCTCTCAAACACACTATCATACTATTATTAAAGCAAATAGGGAAATCCTGTGTGACGTTTTTTACCTTATATGGCATTTAGCACGTGCAGGTTTAGAGGTGGACTGTGGAGTACTATTGGAGTGGGGCCAGGGGTCGGAGCCGTTGCCAATGGCTGTTGCTACTATACTGCACGTGCACGTGCATTTGATCTTTAGTTTGTGTCACTGTTCCAGCTAATATGCTCTCTTCAACAACTGTTGATATACGACAGCGACAATTGGAGTTATTCACGCAAGATCTCACCGCCATTCTCTACTTTTCCATACACCGATGGGTTTAAATGCAGTAACACCAAAAGAAGTGCAGAGAGAACGAACAAGACGTTATAGAGGTTAAACAGAACTGATGATCAATCTCAGAGATTAAGGCAGATCAGTCATCTGACGTTCTGAAACCAGAAACTCGCAGCGATCCCGCCTGAGCTCCTTCTACGGTACCGTAACTTAAGATGGGATAGTACATGTCATTAGTTAGACTGATGATGCCAGTGTTCCCTAATCCAGCTATCAATACCAGTTCCCCGAAATTCGCCCGTAGGGCGAACGGGTTTACTAGTATCTCTATTATAATTTGGAGATGAACGTCGAAGTCGAAGTCGTTCGTTCAGCGGTATCTAAGCGACAGACTGCTCCTTCATAAAACACTTTATGTGACTAAAGCTGTAAAGCTGTTATTAACACTTTTGGAACTTCCGGTGGAAGTTTGTTGATATTTTCGAATGACTTTTAACATGCCAGTCTTCATGGTTACCGATACAGTTGCCATGGCAACCGTGTTATTGACGTTCAAGGGGCGAAAAGAACCATCCGGCGAAGCCGGGTGGGTTATCAAAAAATCCTTACTTGAGGCGCACCCAATGGGTGTGCTAGTGTCTAAAGTGTACATTGCCTCCGTCGTGTTGTTAACAGCTGCCGTTGTAGTAGTTCTAGGGAGATTAGAGCCGAGGAGGGCCTAAAGTCCTCCTCGCCAGCTCCACTGATCTCCCCGGGTCGGACGTAAGTAGGTCGAGTGTCGTCCGAGTCGTCCCGAATAACCTCATTCTCTCGCCAGAGGTTCGGGAGCAGTCCTGCATCCAATGTTGCAGGTCCTGTTGTTGTCCTGGACAGTATGGACATTCCGGGCTCACGGCCTCATCTATCCGGTGTTGGTAGGCTCGGAAACCATTGTGGTGGCCCGATCGGAGACGAGCTATGAGTACCTGGTCCTTTCTCGTCGTTATGTCTTTGTCCGTGTCTTTATTATAGTTTTTGTAGGTCTCTGCAGTCCGCTGGTGTTGTACCGGCTCGTCCTTTATCACCCGCCGTATGTGGGCCTTCACGGCTGCGAAGGATACTGGCCTCTCACCCTGATTCTCCGTTTCCAGGGTGGTTGCGTCCTTGGCTGCCTTATCAGCTAGTTCATTACCGGGAACATCCACATGGCTGGGGATCCACTGAATGGTAATGTCTGCTTTGCATCCACCCATACTGTGTAGTAATCCGGCAATTGTCGATGTTGGGTTTGTACTTGACATGCTATCGCACAGTGATTTGCTATCGGTACAGATCAGCACTCTCCAATACTGGGGGTGGGAGTGGAGCCAAGAGGACGCTGTCCTCATAGCTTCTAGCTCCTCCTCAAATGATGAGGTGTGCGGTCGTCCTCTAGTCTTGATGGTGTCAATGACGGTGGGGTTTTCTGGGGGTCCAGTGGTTGCCACCATACCACTGCCTCCGTTGGAAGTACCCTCCTCTGCCGATCCATCTGTGTATATCGTTACCTCTGCCTTGTGTTCACCGATGGTCGACAGTGTGAGGGTTCTCAGGTCATCCGCGGGAAGGGTATTTTTTGTCACTCCGCCCGGTAGTGTTTGGTGGATGGTCAGTGTGTTTCCCTCCATCCAGGGAGGGGGTGTGGAGTAGGAGAGCTCCTCTCTATTCTCGAATGTGGCTGGGAGGTGGGATTGGAGGTCTTCAGATCTGGTCCGGAAGCTAGGCCGTACTAGCCTGTGTGCTACCGTTCCCTCAACCGCTAGCCGGCGCGGGTGATCCTGTGGAGATCTGAGGGCCTTTTCGCTGGCCGTTAGCAGGAGCCTCTTGGATTGTGTTGTGTAGCTTTGCACTCCTGCTTCTAGTCTTAAAGCTTCAAGGGGGGTGGATCTGTACTGGCCTGTGATTAGACGTAGAGCTTTGTTCTGTAGGGTTTCAAGGGTTTTTCTGTTTGTATCAGAAATCCACGGCTGCCAGGCGCTAGCGGAGTAGTCCAGTATACTTCGGATGTGCGTATTGTACACCTTTAGCAGACTGTTCTTCTTCCATCCCCAGGTGGTGTTACTGAGGGCTGCTAGGATTCGACACTTGGAGTTGATCTTCTCCTTCAGTGACTTGACGTGAGGACCAAAGGTGAGCTGTCTATCCAGGATAACTCCCAAGAGTCTCGGTGTCGGGTCATAAGAAAGATTGATCTCCCCCGCTTGCAGAGAGGGTCTCCAGTGGGCTTCGTTACTCGATGTTGTAAAGAAGGTGCTGACGCTCTTGTCACTCAGTATCATCTTATATTCCCTGCACCACTCCACTACTATGTCAACCGCCCTCTGGCAGCTGCGGGCGGCCTTCCCGAGTGTGGAGCCGATACCGGTGACTGTGACATCGTCAGCAAATAGTGAGTTGACGCTGTCCTCCGGGAGTCTCTCTGCAAGTGTGTTGATATAAAACAGAAATAACGGGTGACAACTAAAAATCTAGCGCCGGTCCCACTTGAGATACAGCTTCAGGCCTGAGCTAGAACGATTTTTCAGACAATTTTGAATCAGAATAACACAACGGAAAAAACTAAAAAGTTCATTTTCATTGCGTTATCGCATCATTTCCTCTTGACCCACCAAAGCATGTGTACGGAGATTTGAGATTTCTGTGTGATCAGAAACGACCTTTCCGATGAGATAAAATTCTCAAATTTGAAATAATGGTTGTTCATGCCATAAACAACATAACTGCCAAGTTTCAACATTTTAGCTTATCGGGAAGTTGGTTTTCCACGTCATAAATGTTTCGAGAGATCGTCAAAATGGCGATTTCTCAAATTACCTGTAAACTACGCTTTGAAGGGTTTGTTACAGATGATTCTGTGATTAGAATTGAGATTATCGGAGTGTTAATTTCGTTCAAAATCGTCTGAAAAATCATTCTATCGCTGCCCCGAAGCTGTATCTCAAAAAGAACAGGCGCTAGAGGTGCTAGAAAAGTGTGTAAATTTCAAGTATTACATGCTTTGGTGGGTCAAGAGGAAATGATGCGATATCGCAATGAAAATGAACTTTTTAGTTTTTCCCGTTGTGTTATTCTGATCCAAAATTGTCTGAAAAATCGTTCTAGCTTAGGCCTGAAGCTGTATCTCAAGTGGGACCGGCGCTAGAGCTCACAGAAAATTGTCCAGATTTTTAGTTGTCACCCGTTAGCAGTGGGGCCAACACTGACCCTTGTGGTAGTCCTTGCCTGAGGATTCGTATGGAGCTGTGGGAGTTATTGTAGTTAACTCTGGCAAGTCTATTGTTCAGGAAGCATCGCAGCCAGCGAATAAGGGGTTTGGGTACTCCCTTGTTGTACATGGTCAGGAGGAGCTTATCCCTCCAGACCTTGTCATAAGCCTTGGATAGGTCTAGTAGTGCCATTACTGTTCTGTTGGAGGGTTTGGATTGGAAGCCATCATCTATAGATTGGACCAGCCGGAGTATCTGGTCTTCACAGCATCGTCCTCTCCGGAACCCAGCCTGGAGGCGATGGAACCAGCCTCCAGTCTCTGCGAGGTGGTAGATTCTGTCCGCTATCATTCTCTCTGCTGTCTTCACCACACATGAAGTGAGGCTGATTGGCCTGTATGACGATAGGACCTTGGCTGGCTTGCCAGCCTTCAACAGGGGGATGATCGAGGCAGTCCTCCAAATCTGGGGCAGATTGTTGGAGTGCAGGGACTGGTTAAAGATGGCAAGGAGTTCTTCCAGGGCGTTGCTCCCCAGGGCTTTGATGAAAGCAGGTGTTATGTCATCTGGGCCCGGTGCGCCCTTCTTCTTGCTTTTCTTTATAGCTGTCTTTAGCTCCTTCATTGTAAAGGGGGAGCTAGCTGGAGCTTCTACTTCGTCTTCTCCAGTTGGTTCTTCCTCGAGGATCCGGTTGAGCTTCAGGGTGGTCTCTGTACGTTCTGGTCCTGTTATGTTCAGGGAACTAACACGGGCGTAATGGGAAGCAAATATGTCGGCCTTCCTCTTATTGTTTGTGATGAGTCGGCCGTTGTGGAGCAGGGCTTCGTTTGGGTTGTTGGTGTCAGGGCATCCATTGAGGGAGCGCACGAGCCTCCATAGCTGGGGATCCTGCATCTCTGCTCCAGCAAGAGTTTCCTCCCACCGGTCCAGTTTTGCTTCGTCCATCAGGTTGGCGGCGTTGTGGCATGCCTCAATCCATTCTTCTCTGTGGTCTTTCACGTTCTCTCTGAGGGTGTTCCTTTTTGTCACGGCATCTCTTACTCTGGGGTTCATCGTACCCTTACGCCTCTTTCCTGGTACTGTTTTCCCTACATGCTTTTCCGCAGCTTTGATCACTTTTTCCTGGAATCTTCTCACCCTTCTATGGATGTTTGGTTCCTCCTCCAAGTCCAGGAAGTCGTTCTCTAGCTCGGCTGTGAAGCTGGAAAGGTCAACATTTGCTCTCCACTTGGGAGGTCGACTGATCTGTTGTTGTAGGGCGAGTTTGGATCTGATGTTGAATATGATGGGAAGGTGATCAGATCCAAGGTCTTGGTCGGGATGCCAGTCTGCTCTATCAGCCCATTTCTTCCCCACGAGTGTTACGTCGGGGGAGCTCTCAGTGCCGGTAGCAGGGTTCACCCTTGTTGGTCTCCCGTCGTTAAGCAGTGTCAATCCCTTCTCTACGATCAGGTCTTCAATGGCTCCACCCCGTTGGTCCTCTGGCTGGGATCGGTCCCAGAGGGTGGAGTGGGCGTTTAGGTCGCCTGCAATTATGGAGTACTAGTGGACACAGACCATCCTACGGATGGCTTACAATTAATTGATTACTCAAGCGACGTACACTAAACTAAAAACACCTAGGAAATTCCTCGTTTTTCGTATCGCTCTGTTTCTCTGTCTATGTGTCTCTCTGTCTCTGTCGCTGTCTCTGTGTCTGTCTGTCTCTCTCTCTCTCTCTCTCTCTCTCTCTCTCTCTCTCTCTCTCTCTCTCTCTCTCTCTCTGTTTCTGTCTCTGTCTCTGTCTCTGTCTGTCTCTGTCTGTCTCTCTCTCCTTCCCCCCCCCTCTCTCTCTCTCTCTCTCTCTCTCTCTCTCTTCATTTCTATCTCAATTTCTCTGTCGTCTTTGTCTATTTTCTACTCTATATGGGGATCTCATCACGCACAGTGGACTGCTGGGTGAAATGTGGGATCTGATATTCACTGGGGTGATCTGATCATGGGTGGGGTGATATGATCCTCAATGGGATGATCTGATCTTGGGTGGGGGGATCTGATCCTCAGTAGGGTGATCTGATCTTGGCCTTGGGTGGGGGGATCTGATCCTCAGTAGGGTGATCTGATCATGCATGTTGGGTGATGTGATCTGATCTTGATGACGACGATTTAGGGACCACCAAACATGCATGGGTGGGATCAAGTTTCGGGTGTTTTTGCATTATATAGTAAGATTCGTCGGTGGGTAGGATGTCGGTTCTCAGGATTGTGGTACTGCCTCCCAACGAGTTGTTGGGGGGGGGCAGTATACATTTGCGAGTGTCGCCCAGCGATTCCTCACAAACTTAATCCTGCACCTGATGACCTCCGTCCCGTCCTTCTGCCCACCCGGCAGTCTTTCAAAAGAGATTTCGTGCCGGATGAGCGTAAGGAGCCCCCCTCCGATTCCTCCAGCCCTGTCTTGGCGGAGGGTCGAGTAACCCGGAAAGTGGGGAGTTCTGTCTTGTTTTCTGAGTTTGGTTTCTTGGATCAGGCAGATGTCGATTAACTGGGATTTCAGTCTTTCCTCCAGTTCGCCTGCTTTCCGGGCTAGTCCACCAGCGTTCCACTGCATAATTCTAAGGGATGTGGTGCTGGTCGTCAATTCTAATGGATCGTCTCGGTTGATGATTGTGGGTGTTGGGGCGTTCTGGGCTCGGAGACGATCTGTGCAGGGGTCACAGTCCCAGTTGGTTGTCCCTTCTAGGACTGCTTCCTGGAATGAGCGGGTTGTTTCAGTGCAACACTTATGGAAAGGGGCGTGGCATGTGTTGCATTCAATTGGTGTAGTGTTGACCTTGATTGTTCTCTTGCAGTGGGCACATCTGGTTTTCTGTCCGGGTTCAGATGAGCTTGGGCTGGGACTAGGGCTGGAACGTGAAGTTTGGTTAAATGTGGCTGGGGTGGAGCTGAAGGGGAAGGATGACTGGTTGTCCTGGGGGGATGCTGAGGATGGGGGGAATCTGAATGTGCTGGGTGGGCTAAGTAAGCCATGGCACTGCGAGCTATCCGATGAGCTCGAAGGGAGGGGTGGTGACAGGGGGAATAGAACTCGAGGAGGTGGGGTGAAGTTCGTGGGGTTGGGGACTCTCCATGGGGTACTAGCGCTCGGGTTTGGTACCCTTGCACCTCTTGGGAATGATGGAGGGAAGCTTCTTGAGTTTGGACTATGTGTAGCGCAGAGCCATTTGGATTTGTCCAGCTGGTACCTCCCTATACCACTACATTTTTCCTGTTTGTGTGACCAGCTGTGGCAACTCTGTACACTGCATTTAATGGGGACTATGCCAACTTTGATCGTTTTGTTGCATGTCGAGCAGGTTCTCTGTTCCACCTCATGGCTGGAATCCTCTGTGTCAGTAGACTGGTTGAATGGTGACACACCTCCATGGTTGGTACATTTCCATACCGGTTTCAGATTGTATCTACTGATTCCACTACAGGTTATAGATTTGTGGCAAGTCTCTGGGCAGCCGGTTGTGGAGCATGGTAGGGGGGTGGCATTGGCTCTGATTGTACCGGAGCATGAGTGACATTTAGGTCCTGGGTTCGTTTCAATATCCCCGCCCCGCAGCAGGAGGAGACCTAGCCAGCCTACTGCGGGTCGAGAAAAAAATATATCGTCTGCTGTCCTTGTATGTCTTCTCTGGGGTTTGTTGGGGTTTTCGGGACTGCCCGGGGCAGTTCCCTTGATGAGGAGCATTCGTTGATCCCCCGAAGAGGACGAAGCCCACCAAACCGACGGCAAGGTTGCTCCTCTGTAGGATGGGGCTGCCGTTGTTGTTTGTTGTTCCATTTCAATATATAGTTTAGTTTTATTTTAGTAACACGCTCCTTTTCTTTAGTAAACCTTTAAAACGCTGGTCTGACATGTACTGACATGGCCACAGAGCTGCCCCAGAGTCTGAATCAGACAACCCAGGAAGATACCAAAACCGCAGTAAACCCAAAAGGAACTTTAACAAAACGATATGCGGCACCATTATATATCCCTTCTGGTTTTGTTATCTCTCGTTATCGCAGTAACCGCGGATGATGATGAAGAGGAAGAAGGAGGGGGGTTTTCTTTTACCACATTTCTAGCTATTATTGGGGTAATAGCAATAGGCATTGGCGCATATTGGATGTTTTTGAAGTGTTGCGATGGATGTAAATGTGAGGTAATTGATAGACGGGACGCAACAGTCGAGGTTCATCCTAACCCAGCATATGGTGATGCAGTCAGTGCTGGGTTTAGCAGGGCACCAAACCCAGCATATAATGGTGAGGCGGTCAGTGTTGGATTTAGCAGGACACCGAACCCAGATGGAGAAGGAATAGTTCAAACTGTTGATCTAGGGGAGAACAGCAGACAACCAAATGGTATCTTGAGATCACCAACTGCTCCTAGGAACTCAGATAATAGGACCGTCACAATGCTGCGGACTGTAACAGTTATTGAACCGTCTGGAGAGTATGGAACTCGAACAGTTCCGCATCCTGCAATGCTACAACCGTTACCACAGCAACCAACGTCATCGTTACCACAGCAACCAGTAATTACGTCATCGTTACCACAGCAACCAGCAATTACGTCATCGTTACCACAGCAACCAGTAATTACGTCATCGTTACCACAGCAACCAGTAATTACGTCATCGTTACCACAGCAACCAGTAATTACGTCATCGTTACCACAGCAACCAACGTCATCGTTGGATGATGGTGACGCCCCGCCTCCAAGCTATTCTGAGTTATTCCAGGAGGCCCTTCCACCTCCTTCTTATTTTGGGGACATCAATGGATAGTTTCATAAATGAAGCTGTTGTTTAACTGACTGGACGTTACTTCATGTACACACTTTTTGAAGGGATTTGGGTCATTCGTTTTTCAAGAATGACCGATTTAGGTAACAGAACATTCTTCAAAGATACCGATATAATAACAGCTACTCTACCAACAATTTTATTCCTGAAATCACCGCGTGCTCATGTATCGCTATCTGTACATATCCCACATACTGACATACTGCTACACTTGTAGAGCTTATCCCTGCTGTACGTGTAACTATGCCTCGTTACTCCGCATCTCCCTTCGTTACCAGGACACTGATTGGATCGTTGCTATGGTTACCATCACTCGGTACTGAAGGTAGCACTGAAGGTAGTGGTGAGACATCGTCCAGAGGTCTATCTATCTACTGGGTCATCTTTATATTCCTATTCTTCGCCACTGCCGGTGCTCTTAGTTTCTTCTGTGGAAAGACCAGGAGAGCCCTTTTAAGGCTAGAGCTCGATATCACACAGCTAAACTCCGGGTTGATGATCCATGTACTGCTGATAAAGTGGGGTGTCCCTCTTTCTCCCGCTCCAGACCCACCACCCCATCCTCCGCCTCCATCTTGGGTCGGTGGTATACTAACACCCAGAAACAGCACTGCCAGTTCTGGCCAGGGGATTATACTGACACCAAGAGTTAGTGCCAGCTCTGGTCAGGGAATTATACTGACACCAAGAGTTAGTGCCAGTTCTGGCCAAGGGATTATACTGACACCGAGAGTTAGTGCCAGCTCTGGTCAGGGAATTATACTGACACCAAGAGTTAGTGCCAGTTCTGGCCAAGGGATTATACTGACACCGAGAGTTAGTGCCAGCTCTGGCCAGGGGATTATACTGACACCAAGAGTTAGTGCCAGTTCTGGCCAGGGGACCCGTACACCCCGACCCAGTACCTCCTCTATGGACCTGCCGGTATTTAGTGGTGAATAGAGAAGCAGACGACATGTTTTAAACACTGTAATTATGGACATCTTTAGAGATCAGGTCGGGCAGACGAGGTGTTTGTAATCATGGAACTTTTGGACTGGCTATGAACTGTTTGATTGGTTATTTTGTGTGATTAATTTGTATGTGTTTTTTTAATCTAGTCTTGATTACCATTTTACTTCTCAAAATACTGATGTGTCTATTCGTAAATACTGCTGTGGCCTGTGTCTATAATTGGTTGATCTACCCGACCCTCACATAGTGTGTAGTGTGAGCCACACAATCTATTCGTGATCTGACTAAATTTACTACTCATTTCAAGAGGAACAACCTGTGTCACACATTAAATTAATTGAAATGATCAAATAGCCAGATCACACTCATACCAACGGCGTATCCCGATAGAACCAGCTTAATCTATCTCACACCAGCGATCTCCATCCCTTGCCAAGATCTCTCCTCTCGTTCCCGCATCATTCTCTCCGTTGAACAGTAGTGTGTCCGACATGTAATCTCTCTTCATTTGTCCGCGTGTATATCTGCTCTATTTCTGGCAATTAGCTCCTCAACTCTCAAGCAGATCACACAATTAGACTATCAAACACATCCTTCCCAGAGAGATAGAGAGAGATAGAGAGATAAATAGAGAGAGATAGAGAGAGAGAGAGAGAGAGAGAGAGAGAGAGAGAGAGAGAGAGAGAGAGAGAGAGAGAGAGAGAGAGAGAGAGAGAGAGAGAGAGAGAGAGAGAGAGAGAGAGAGAGAGAGAGAGAGAGGAGAGAGAGAGAGAGAGAGAGAGAGAGAGAGAGAGAGAGAGAGAGAGAGAGAGAGAGAGAGAGAGAGAGAGAGAGAGAGATGGCGGAGTAGTGCCAGTGAATGTCTGACAGCACGTACTAACTCCGATTAATACTTGAGAGATATTGTCTTGAGATATTGTACTGCGTAGATTAATAAATCGGTGTCACTTCAGTATCTCCAGATTAGTTTAAATTAAATCCCACGGTCATTAATTTTCGCCACTACCAGTTTTAAATCCTGCTCTCTCCTAGTTAAAGTACCATTCTCTCCAGTCGTAAGTCCTGAAATTTCCTATGTCTCCCTTAGTTCCTATTATCCAGTCCTAAATCCTGCTATTTCCTAGTCTCTCAGTTCCTATTATCCAGTCTTAAATCCTGCTATTTCCTAGTTAAAGTTTCATTCTCTCCAGTCTTAAATCCGGCTCTCTCCTAGTTAAAGTACCAATCTCTCTATTACTGCTGACAGCCCTCTCTCACGCTGTCAGCGTTCTAACACGGCTTCACACGCAAACAACTTTCCCACGAGATTGGATATATGTTTTACACACTTGTTTCACAAGTTAAAACTGTTTTCTTCAGCCTGGATCTTCCATTTTGAATTGTCTTCGCAAAATGTCCCCTTAAGAATCAGCTAGTAACCATGGTAACGTCACTACTAGTAACCATGGTAACGTCACTACTAGTAACCATGGTAACCGTTACTAACATCCCATCCAGGTATGAAATGAGGATATTCACGGTCCTCTCGATATGTCTACTGCTACTAACCCAGTCAGAAGGCTTCACACAACGCAGGAGGAACACCAAATCTTCATCCAGCAGCGGCAGTTCTAGCTCCAGCAGTTCCAGTTCGAGTAGTAGTAGTTCTAGCTCGGGTAGTAGTAGTTCTAGCTCCAACAGTGGCTCTAGTTCGAGGAGTAGTTCTAGTAGTGCCCGTCGGAGGACAACCACTACCACTAGAACAAGATCACATAGCAGTGGCTCAGGTAGCAGTGGATCAGGTAGCAGTAGGTCACATAGCAGTAGGTCACGAACAACTGGGTACAGATCAGATCGTCGTAGTGATGGCAGCTCCTCCGTCCACTACAACAACTACAAAAACAACAATAACAAAAACAGCAACTACTACAACTCCAATAACAACACTAGCAAGGGCTCGGCTAGTAGAGGAACGGGTATGTCTGGCGAGGTCGTGATTGTTCTGGTTGTAGCCGGCCTGCTAGGACTCATTGGAACGTGTATTTCAGTTTGTTGTTGTGTGTGTTCGAACTGCAAACGGAAGAAGCCCAGCCCGCTACCTGCCGAGGTAGAACAAGGGTGGGAAGAGGAGGAGGGGGATGTGGTGAAAGAAGAGGGGTATGTGATAAAAGAAGAGGCACGTAATATGGTGAAAGAAGAGGGGCTGGTAGAAGATGGGCTGGAAGAAGAGGAACAAGGGCTGATAGGGGATGAATCTGTGGAGCAAAAGAAGTCTGAGGAGGAAACACAGAGTTACATTGCTAATGAGGAGGCTGCAGAACTTTCTAATTATGATGACCCTCAGACACCTCTAAACTCACCTAATTACGGACCACCAGCTGCCACAGACTTCCAGTCAACAACCGCTGTAGACTTCCAGTCACCGCCCACCCAGTCACCTCCTGCTACAGGCCACTACCAGGAACAGTGTGTTATACCTGATAATGTTGCCATAGCAACAACTAATGATAATGACGTCACTACTGGAAACCATGGAGACTCAGCAAGTAACCATGGTGACGATGTTACTGATGATACACCGGTTTATGAAAACATCTTCCCTGATGGACCTCCACCCTCTTATAGTGAACAGCATCGAAATGTTGAAAAAAGTCCCTCATTTTTAGCATAGACCCATCAATTTATCTAAAAGAACAAATCTCTCATTTCATTATTAGATGTTTGACATCTTAAAAATACAAAAATAGGTTTAGTAGAGTTGAGTAGCATGATGATTTTATCTAAAGTATCTCTATTTTGTTTTATATTTTTATTTCGCATCCATAATTTATTGTTTTTACTGGTATATGTGCATACGTGTGGTTGAGTACTCAACCACATGGAGGGGAGACTGGAGAAGGAGAGAAAGGGTATGATAGAGAGATAGATAGTGAAAGCGAAGGAGAGAAGGAGAGTGATAGATAGTAAAAGAGAGGGAGAGAGAAAACTGGAACAGATTGACAAAGATAGTGTCGGAATCAGCTGTATCAAGTGTCACTTCTTCTGTTGCTCTTCTTATTCACGCCGTGTTTCTATAGTAACGCATCACTCCATGCCCAATAATGATGCTTCATCCATTGTTGGACCCATGCCAGATCCTGTTGGAACCCTGCCAGACTCAAAACCCGGATCGACCTCTGATGACTCCTCACCATGGATATGGTTTGCCGTGGTGGCGGTGCTGATAGTGGTTGTTGTACTAGTGGTATACCTGCTAAAACGTGCCTTTACACGGACAAATAAAGTTATGGCTATTGTAGAGAGGAAGAGACTTGAAGCACAGTGTGTTACAATGACTTGAAGCAAAGTGTGTTACAATGACTTGACCAGTATATCTGCTAGGGGATGCGCTTCAACCCTACGTAGAAGACCATACTGTTTGCTAGCTGGTGGCTGTATGATTCAATAACTTGATACAGTGGCAGCCATCCCTCCCTCCCGTGGCGGCATGACGGTGATCAGTATCTGCTAGATGATGCCATTCAACCATGTTCTCTCTGCGTAAAGAGAATGAATAATACTGTTTGCTAGGTAGCATGACGGCTATGAAATTTAAAATTGACCTGTAGCGATATGTAAATGGAACGCACATAACATGTATTATTGGAACGCATAACATGTGAGAGGGAGGTAGAGAGAGAGAGAGAGAGTGAGGGAGAGAGAGAGAGAGAGAGAGAGAGAGAGAGAGAGAGAGAGAAAAAGAGAGAAGGAGCGTAATTGCGTCCTGCGTCAGGAAGAATGACGTGCGAATGAATGTTTAAAGAGAGGAGGAGTACTTATTTATAGGATATAATTCAACTATTTCTCAAAATAGTCTCCATCTGTTCTTTGTTAATATTCTTTGCGTGTCTTCAACTCCTTTATCTTGCTACTATGACTTCTTCACAATACGATGGCTCTACTATAACAGAAGACTCCGGATCAGATGGCATCCCCTTTTCCACCTGGATCTGGTTTGTAGTGATTGCAGTACTGACAGTGGTGGCGGTCATTGTGGTGTTTATACTGAAACGAGCCTTCACACGAACAAATAGAGTCATGGCTATGGTGGAAATGAAAAAGAGAGAAGCGAGGTCTAATGCAGCTGCTGCTGAAGTTGAAAGTGGAACTACTTGATACATTATTGGACAAAATTAACTGTTAAACTGATTTGTTAGGCCGATAATTGACTTGATCTGCTGAACCCTCATAGTGTGTGATCGCTCTGTGTTGTCATTTCATTACATAAATGCAGCGTGAGCGCAACAACAATTATCATGTTTTTAAACATAAGGGATGATGACTAAACGGTTGAAAAACGTCAATAATCCTACACTGTATCAGATGTCAATCCTTATTGTGACTGCTTTGATTCCCTGATCTCTCACTGACAAAATGAACACTACTACTATGTCACGTGATTTGAATGGATCAGCCTCAATCACTGGGAATGGAACTCTAGTAAACTCTGACATTATTCCTTCAATCCCTGGGAATGGAACTCTACATGGGGGAACTACAATTCCCCCATTTGAATCGCACATCTGCATTCACCCAACACCCTGGATTTGGTTTTCTGTGATAATAGTGATTGGAGTGGTTGTGGTGATTCTGGTTTATTATCTAAAGCAAGCATTCAACCAAGGACCCGAGGACCCACAGGGCACAATGATGGTTAGTGAACTATCGGCAGAGAGTACTGACATTTGAAGACTATCATGGAACAGGGAAATCTAATGTTGGAACAGTTTATTATTTTTATAAAATGAGCGTACCTTTTGATTTTATTCAAAGTTTTTTACCTTATGTACCTATTTCATGCCTCGTAGTATATAACACTTCAATCTCACGCTGTTACCCCAAATCCCCCGTCCCCTCGGCCCTCCCCATACCCCGCTTCTCCCACCAACCCCACCCACCCCACCCACCCCGGCCCTCCCGGCTCCCTATACCCCCACCCACCCCGCTTCTCCCACCCACTGCTTTCCACGTACCTCTTGGTTGTACCGGACGGGATAGCTGGCCTTCCTTATCTGAATTGTTTCCAACATCCCAGTGTACCGGAGCTGTCTGTCAACGAAATCCAACTGGAACAAATCCGCAGAGCCGTCTTCGTTGCTCTTGATACATCGGATAAAGTGTGGTGTTCCCGAGTTTAGCACTTTAACCAGGGAGTTTAGAGAGGTCTGGAAGGAGAGATATTGTAAGAGAGATGGGTGGGGAGGGACGAGGGTGGGGTGTTGAATGTTGCTACAGGGGGGGGGGGACGGTTTTAGTAGGAAGTTTCCAGTACCATGAGTCAAAACAAGAATAATTAGTAATAATTTATTAATTAGTAATCAATTATAATTACCATGAATTGACCAACAACCGTAGATCGAGCTTGCCTTCTGCCTCGAGGGTTTGTTCTAAAACACTGCTGTTGCCTTGCCTGTCTATACTTGCTTGCTGGGATCTGGAGGGGAATAGCATTGGTAGTTACCATGGTTACCTCCTGGTTACTATGGCGAGTTACAATGGCTGGTTACCTCCTGGTTACCATGGTTACCATAATAACCGGTATGTTTGATACAAAATAAAAGTGGGAACATGTTAACCTACATGAAATACATCCCGTGATTCGTTTCTTCTTGGTGGCTGATTCTGTTTTGGTCCATCACTGCTTCTCCGCACCTTAGGGCCATCTACCTCCAACAGAGGACTTGAATGGTAATCACTCATGTACGCACTAGCCCTGTCCCTGACACTCCTACTGGCGTCCCCACTGTCTGACTTGTTCCTGGGTCGAAATGAGACGCCCTGATCCCGATCAGATGGACTCTCAGAGTTGGATAGGATAGCGTTACGACAGGCAAACACTCCACTGATGTAGTTACGGAGAAGGGTCCACCTGTGATGGAGGGGTTTTAGGTGGGCACTGGGCACCTAGATGTAAAAGGAAAGGGGTTTATAAGGGTGTGAGGGGGTATTTTAGGGTACACAGGAAGGGGTGGAAAGAGGGGATGGGGACATTATTAGGTGTGAGGGGGTATTTTAGGGTACACAGGAAGGGGTGGAAAGAGGGGGTGGGGACATTATTAGGTGGGAGGGGGTTTTACGGTTGGAGAAGAATGGAAGGGGTGTTGGTTTCAGAGTTTGGGAGAGCTAAAGGAGTTGGGGAGACTCACCTAGCAAGTGCAACAGGATCACACCCGATAAGACGTTTGATGAACAGGGACTGGCTGCTTTTTAGCACGTGTACAATGTCAGCTCTCATATGTCCTCTGTTCTTCTCTAAGAACTCCTGCGGGGCAAATTGTAGTGAGTAAACACACAATTGTAGTTAGTAAACAGTGTTTACTAAACAGTAAACACACGGTAGTGAGAAAATACACGGATAGAAACCTGGCAGTCGTTATCCAGTTTAGGACACTTTGCAACTTGTACTGCTGTTCGTCAAACAGAGCGTGCAGTTGACAGTGTGACCAATTCCAAACTTACGTCAATTTTATACTGGACAGGTCCGGCGTAGTGTACAATCTCAAATGTATTCTCTGGTATGGGTGTTATTGTGTAGTTCTCATGGGCTGCGTGTTGGTCGTTAAACTTCTGGAGCAGGGACTGATCCGAACCACCGGGGAAACTGATAATTTGATATCACTTGTTAAATTCGGAATATATAATGACGAGAATTATAAGCGAAAAAGAGGGCTATAGCAGGATGGACTGTGAGAGGGCTTTGGTTACGAATCAACCCTTCGCAGGGTGCGTTTTTCGCCGGCAAGGGAGAGGTTACTTCCTTGCCCAGAGAGGGATATAATAGTTACCTGTTTTCCTCGTCCAAAAGATGTAGTAAACCAAGTGGTTTTCCCTTGAAGAGGTCTAAACAACATTCATTATCTTTGTATCCTACCATCTCCCATTTTATCTTTTCTTGCTTGTACTCGTCCTGGGGGAAAAGTGTCATATCCATAAGTGCCTCGACCTATCTGGATCCTTATGGCGTAGATTACTGATCCAATAAAAAAATGCGGTACATGACAGCTGATCCAATCTTTTTACCTGTTCAAGTTTGAAGATGTGCTGATCAAAGAAGTGTTGCAGTTGTTCATTTGCAAAGTTGATACAAAACTGCTCGAATCGGTTGCCATGTTTGAAGTCCTCAAAACCGAAGATATCAAGAAGTCCGATCGAGAGATAGTGTTCTGACCGTCGATTACCAGCAACCAAACCTGCCAGAATAATTAAATTTTATTAATAATTAAAAGGTTGATTTGATATGTTTTTTGTTTGAATTAAGTTGGGAAATTGTATAGCTTTGTTGTGTTCAAACTCATGTAAAGGTGTTGACGGGTATTGAGTGTAGAATGTAGTGCATGGTATCAGGGGAGAGGTGAAGAAAGGTGGAAGAGAGAGAGAGAGAGAGAGAGAGAGAGAGAGAGAGAGAGAGAGAGAGAGAAACACTGTACCTCGGTTAACGTGCGATAGAAGCCAATCAAAAAGATACGTGTAGAGAGACTTCGACAATGTATCTCTTGTGGCAGTCGCCTGAAACAACAGAGAAGAGATGATAAATGGGAGCATATGAAACACGGCTACAAAACAGTTCCGGCATGTACTAAATTAAATAAATTAATCAATACTCTGTAGAGTTATATCTCCATTTAATATGAACTGTTTCAGCCAATAACGTTCTACTCACATCGACCCTCTTGTAGTGAGTAATAAACTGTTCTCCTCGAGCGAAACTCTTTCTAGTTGTGAGAGCTTCACGTAGTAAATCAGAGTTAACTGAAAGTAACCTAGCAACCGTTTCCAAGGCCTCCACATCGCTGATCACAACACATTCCTCTGATGTTCGGATGTTGTTTTGTTGTTTGAACGTCACATTTCCAAGATGAAGTATCGCACTTAGAACTTTGAAAATACTGTGGAGGGAGGTGTGGTTGAGTTACTTTTGAAGCTAAAAAATTCCGCAGCTTGCCTTGCTCGACAGTCGACCCTTTCTCATAAAATAACAATAATTCTCTCGCTTACTTTTTCTGGATCTCATCATTGATCCCGACCATACACATGGATCTCTGCAGTTTGATGAACCCCGCTTTATCATCCACCCCATCAACAGTCACTACACACTGTGGGGAGATCTGTATCAGATATCACATATTGATGTATCACATATCACACATGTATCGGACAGCTCTCAATCCCAGACCTGTGCGCGTGTTTGACCCGTGCTGACAATACCAACTCTCCTACTCCACCGGTCAATGTCGAATAGTCGTGCTAGCGCGGCGCGCGCACTGGATATGAGACAGCACAGAGATATTTGATACTCTAGACATTGAAATAAATGTGTTTAAAATTTGATGAATAAATACCTGGTTGAGATAGTTAAAACCTGAGACAGGTTTCAGAGAGAGCTGGTCGTAAAGTGGCTGGGAACATCCGGCGAGCAGATAATAAAATACATGGTAGTTCCTGAGGGAGAGAATAGTATGTTATTATAGGGAGATAGAAACCAGTGGTACTGGAATTTAGTGGATTGTTAGGAATATATAGCGATTTTAGAGAGTTGACATGTCAAGAAATGTGTCAAATGTGAAACAAATATTTCAACTTCCTACCTTTCATTGGGGGCAATATTGGTTATACGAGACTTTTCCAGAAGATATTTCTCAATATTGGCCCTGCAGGGAGAGAGAGTGTGTGAGTGAGAGATAGAAAAGGAGAGATAGAAAGTGGGAAAGAGAGAGAGAGAGAGAGAGAGAGAGAGGGAGTTAGAAGGAAGCGGGGAAGGAACATGGAACAGTCTGAATTGGTGATAAGATAGAGAGGGAGAGACATATTATGTGTGAGAAAGAGAGAAAGAAAGAGGGAGAGAGAGAGAGAGAGAGAGAGAAAGAAAGATAGAGAGAAAAAGAAAGATAGAGAGAAAGAAAGAAGAGAGAGAGAGAGAGAGAGAGAGAGAGAGAGAGAGACGAGAGAGAGAGAGAGAAAGAGAGAGTTAGACTGGGGTATTGAAAGGTTTGCTGAAGCGTTACAAAACACGGACAACATCTTACAAACACACACACACACATAAATGTGAATATTCTATGAGGAGAGACTGAGTGAGATAACGGATGTACGTTCAAATCTGTTTGTTTGTTTGTTTGTTTGTTGTTTGTTTGTTTGTTTGTTTGTTTGTTTGTTTGTTTGTTTGTTTGTTTGTTTGTTTGTTTGTTTGTTTGTTTGTTTGTTTGTGTATCTGAGCGTGTTCAAAAAAATAAAACAATTTCACAATACAGGTCTTACATCCTTTGTCTTTTGTCTCCGACATCCCAAAAAAAGACAATATTGCCCCGAAGGGGAAAAAGGAGAAAAAAGAAAGAGAACGAAAGAGGGGAGAAGAAGATGAGAAGAAGAGAGAGAGAGAGAGAGAGAGAGAGAGAGAGAGAGAGAGAGAGAGAAAGAGGAAAGAAAGAACAATCACATAATTCAACTACATAAAAGATTGTGTGTGTGGAAGTATTCTGCATTATATGACGTCAAACGCACTACTCCTCTCATCCAGGAGCTTGTAAAGTTCAGAAGGATAGATCTCTAAACAAAATATACTACTAGTATACCTATAATACTAGAGGATCTACTAGTGGAATTGTATATTCCGCAAGGAGAGGGGGGGGGGGGTCAATAAAGTGGTAGATTTAGAACTGGCAGGGGGGGGGCCGCGTATTAAAATGTCCTTTAATGTCCCTCGATTTTTGGGTCATTAAATTGTCCGTGTTTATTTAGGACATTAAAGGACATTAAAGGACATTAAAAGACATTAAAAGGACATATAAATTATACTTCCAAAAACCATTTCACAATGTGTTACCAAACATTTCTACCACCAATGTACTACTAAGGTCCTATCTTTCGATTCCAATGAATGTTCATAAATGTTCAGTGGTGATTGGGCTTTGCTTTTGCGTGGGACGTGGGTGCGGTACCTTTTTTACATGGGCATATTTCTAGCCTAGACGATATCACAAAAATCAATCTTATGAAACGAGTAGAGAAGGACACCGAAGTCATAAAAGTGAAGAGAACAGCTCCGATTTTTGATGAAACTTGGTCAGAATAGTGGTTTGGTGTCTAAATTTTAGTGCTCAATCCTAAATTTACGAATTTTTAGGTTATTTAGGTTTTTGGCAATTATGTGTTTCAGAACGTCCTAGAACAAAAATGAATAGAACATCTTTCTCGGCGTGAAATTCTGCATCGATTTTAGTGGTATAACCTTCTATGACGTAATGTTCCGAAGTCATCCCAAAAAAATCCCAAACGGGTACATGTTATAGGGGCGGGTACATGTTTTAGGCTAAAGGGCGAACCTCTTGTCAGACCACCATGTTATAAGTACTCAATCGACGTTTATTGATGAGGAAATCATTTTAGTGAAAACCATTTTGATCTGCGATGTCTGTGTAACGAATAAAACCTAAAAAACCTTACCACTATAGCTTCTGAACCTTACGTCATAGAAAGGTTTAAAGCGACTATAATCGATGCAGAATTTTACGCCGAGAAAGATGGTTCTATTCATTTTTTTATAGGACGTTTCTGAAACCCATAAAAGCCAAAAACCTAAAAAACCTAGAAAAAACCTAAATTTAGGATTTGAGCACTTAAAAAATTTTTGACTTCTAATTAGACACCAAAGACCATTCTGACCAAGTTTCATCAAAAATCGGGGCTATTTTCACTTTAAAAAACCTTGACATTCAGTCAAAAACTACAAAATTTCCGTGGTTCGCTTAGAGGTACCGTGCCACCCTAAAATGATGCTTAATCACCCCCAACATCTATGGTATTGGTTGGAATCGATAGAGGGGACATTAGGAGTAAATATTAAGTGGTTGAAAACAACATTTTAGTTTAATAATAGCTGAAAATTCATGTTTTAATTAAATGTCCTTTAATGTCTTTTAATGTCCTTTAATGTCCTTTAATGTCCCAGGGACATTAAAGTCGGACGAGTTTATTTAGGACATGGATATTAAATTCACGCGGCCCCCCCCCCCAACTGGCATCACTGATGTCAAGTTTTATTATTAGTACATATTGGTATTAGGGTTGCATTTATAGTACGGCATTACTGGGGCGGCCCGGGGGACACATTTCATTTTAGGGGGTGTGGTGATAGCACTTTAGTGTATAACGCAGTCATTTTAGGGGGTGTGGTGATAGCACTTTAGTGTATAACGCAGTCATTTTAGGGGGTGTGGTGATAGCACTTTAGTGCTGAGACACACATAACGCAGTCATTTAGGGGGTGTGGTGATAGCACTTTAGTGTATAACGCAGTCATTTTAGGGGGTGTGGTGAACCTTTCATTTTAGGGGGGGGGTGATAGCACTTTAGTGCGGGGAAAAACCCCATAACGCAGTCATTTAGGGGGGTGTGGGGGTTTATAGGAATGTTGAGGTTTTTTCATTACCCTTTACGTAAAAAATTTCATTTTACAATCCCCTTTCCCCTTTAAAGTCTGCCATGGGTTTCCCTTTTGGGTTCCTTTTAAAAACCATTCTCGATCATTCCTTCTTCCTTTTATTACTGTGCCTAGCTCGAGGGCCCCTTTTCCCTCGGGTCCGCGGAAAAAAAACAAAAATTTAAAATAAAGGAGGGTTAGCAAACCCAAACCCCACGTCTTTTTAAAAATCTTCCCCCTTTACCGTGTCTTCTCTATCACTGTCTGCAGTGTGCGTGTCAATGAAAGAGAGCGTGTTTGTGTGCGTTTTTAAAAGTTGCAGCCCCACTCTCCCCACAATGAAATAGTTTAGGGGGAAGGGGGGGAGAAGAGAAGAAGAGAGAGAGGGGGAGAGGGGAGAGAGAGGAGGAAAAAGAGAAAGAAGAGATAGAGAGAGAGAGAGGAGGTGAGGAAGAGAGAAAAGGGAAGAGGGAGAAAAAGAGAGAGAGGAGAGAGAAAAGAGAGATAGAAGATTTTTTAACGTGTTTGTATTGGGAAACATTTTGGGTTGAATTTAAACTTGGGTCAAAAAATAGTGCAAACATACATCTCTCCCAGCCTCCCTTCCTTCATCTTTTATGTCCTCCGCTTCTCTCTTTAATTCCTTCTTTCTCTCTCTCTCTCTCTCCCTCTTCCCCTCTCTCTTTTCTCACATTCTATTCAAAATGGATAGTGAAAATATAAATGGGCTTCCTCTATAAAACCCGTCTAAATATATTTGACAAAAAAAGGATGTTTTTTCACTCCCGATCATATGCCCCAAAAAAAGGGAAAATTAAAGGAGGGAGAGAGAGAAAAGAAGAGAGGAGAGAGGAGAGAGAGAGAGAAGAGAGGGGAAAAAAAGGAACCTTTTTTTTAAAAAACCCAAACCACACAATATGTTTAAAAACTTTCCCGTTAAACCCAAACCCTCAGACCCATATTCCAGCCCGGAAGGGAAACCTTTCCGGGAACGGTGGAGGGTTTTTGTTGCGAGAAGGGCGGCGTTACCGAATGCCTGGAAAAGGAAAGATAATCTAAGTAAAATTGAAGTGGTATAGAGAAAAAAGGGAAATTTATTGGCAGAATATACTGGGAGAGCGAACAGCAATTTGTTCTGTAGATGTTTGAAAATGTAACATATTTTCCCCCCAGGCCCCATGTGTAACATGTCGTAGATGAGTGGGAATTGTTTTAGGAAATTTTAGGGTGCCCAGAATAAAAACTTGGTAAGTGATGATAGAGGATAGAGATAGAGAGAGGTGAAGAGAGAAGAGAGAGGGAGAGAGAGAGAGAAGATGAGAGAGAGAGAGAGACGAGGAGAGAAGAGAGATAGAGAGAAGAGAGAGAGAAGAGAGGAGAGAGAGGAAAGGAGAAGAGACGAGAGAGAGAGAGATGAAGAGAAGAGAGAAGAGAAGGAAAGAGAGTAGGTCAGTAGTTTAAAACACGATAGTTTCAACACCTGGACCACACTAGAACGACAATACTAAAGTACTAAGTACATGACACATGTACTAAAATCTATTCGGGGGTTCTAATCTTAGTTACAACCGCTCATTTACTAGAAAATCTAAGATTATTGCTAGAATCCCCACCCACTCTTTACAAATTATCGGATTCTCACCTCTAGCAGCTCTTACCTCTAGCAGCTCCCCTGCGCCCAATATAGACTGAGCTAGGGTGTTGGTTCGGCATCTATTCTGGGCAGTTGTCAGCCAATGAATAATGTGTCGTGTCGTCTCTGTTTTTCCACTCCCACTCTCTCCAGAGATCACCATACACTGAAAATAGAACGGTTAACAATAATGTGGTTTAAGGGTAGAAACTGTGGAGGGGGATCAGTTAAAAATGTTATAACCCACTGAAACTAGTTTGCCATCGGTTAAATGGTTGAGTATTGTTTCCCACGTTTATAAATTGGTTATTAAAGTGCATAGAGCCCTAATGAATATATTCATTTCCTGGTCTTCCCACGTTCTCTCGTTTCCCATATTGACAGATAAACACGTCAAGGATTTATTTCATTTATTAAACTCGTTTCAAAGACGAAGGTAACTAAAGTTCCTAACCCTCTAGATGTTCCTCTTTTCTCCCTTGCATGGTCTACTAATTCTATACAGTTACTGTGCCTAATCTTCCTACACACAGACTCGGTCGGATTTGAACCTCAATTCTCTTTTCTTCAAGAGACAGTTGGACCCTAACTTACCAGCCCCCGATATATACCGGAATGATAATATATTTCCACCCAAAACAGAAATGTTTAATGGATTCCTAATTACATCAGTAATTTGGTATAGGACTAATCCTTGTGTTTTACTTCAAACACACACACAGGACGTATCCTAGCAACCAAACCAGTTTTCTTTGTTGCGTTTATATGTAGCCTAAAGAAAGTTCTAGGATTCGGTTTCTCTCCCTCCCCCAGTCCTGTTGCTCTCCCGCTCCCCATCCAGTTCTCTCTTCTTCTCTCACAATTGCAGAGCTATGCAAATCATATTTGATCCTTAGCGAGAGAGATAGTGGGAGAGTGAGAGAAATAAAGGGAGGGAGAAAGAGAGAGAGAGAGAGAGAGAGAGAGAGAGATGAGAGAGAGAGGAGAGAGAAGAGAGAGAGAGAGAAAGAGAGAGAGAAAAAGAAAAAAAAATTTTGTACTTTTTTGTCTGAGAAAGTGTTTGCTGGCCCATAAACGGTCCCTTGATTTGAAAAACCAAATAAGATTGACATGCTGTATTTTCCCCAAAACTCGCACTGTTTTGCCACTGTATATCAGCGAGTAAACGGGAGAGAAATGTTGTGTAGAATTCGTGTGTGTGTGTGTGTGGAAGTCTTACAACAAGGCGTTATCACCACCCCATGACACCAAACCCCAAAAAAAAAATTTTTTTTTTTTTTTTTTTTTTTTTTTTTTTTTTCCCCCCCCCCAAACCCCCCTTCACCCCCCCCTTTTTTTCCCCTCCCCTTTTATAAAAGAAAACCCTATTTTGTTGCCCTTTTTTGGATGGTCACTGTATTCCCGCTTTCTACAGATATTTCTATGCTGATGCACTCGAGAGAGAAGAGAGAGAAGAGAGAGAGAGAGAGAGAGAGGGGAAGGGGAAAAGAGGGAAAGTATTGAAAAAAAAACCTTTCTTTGCTGGTGATAATCCAAAGAAGGTGAAATTAATTAAGGGTTTTTACAAAAATAAAACAGAAAGTAAAAAGGGCCAATGTACAATATCGGGACACATTGGATATATATCGGGGGGATATAATAGCTACTGTTTTGTGGGGAAAAAATGTTACCCCGGGAGAAGGACTTGAAGATGGGATTGTTAAATGGGAAAGTGGCTTGAAGATTTGGGGTTTTCCAAAACTCTTCGTGTTTTTTGGGATTTCATCATTGAATGAACTCCTTGTGCCCTCTCAGAGTGAAAGGATAGGGGGGTCTGAGAAAGGGGGAAAAGGGAGGATATTGGTCTAGTCTGAGGCTAGAGCGAGTTAAAAAAGGGATAGGACAGAGATTTTTTTTCGAAGAATAATTTGCTATAAAAATAATATTATGAATTTGTGAGGGGTTTGTCCCGGGTTTGTAAGTACTGTGATTTGGTTCATAGCTGTATGCTGTCAGGCCAATGCTCTATCAGGCTGTATGCGTTTTGTGAACATAACGCAAAAATTATGATACCTGGTTGGTACAATAAGTTGGCCAACTTAGGATCAGGGAGTCAGCCAACAAAATCCCCACCTTATATTCTTTCTCTTCAATCTCTCTGCCTCTCTTCTTCTATCTCTCTCTGCCAGTCCTATGTGATACAAAACCCCATAAAAAAACCCCTCTACAACCCCCCCACTTGGCATATAAAGGGGTACCCCGCACACAATCAAACTCCCGCACACTATCCACAGACAAACAAACAAACAGACAAACAAATAGACAAACCGCCCTCTATTTTATCATTTTAGCTATTTTTTTTTTTGGTTTTGGGGTTTTATTTCTAAAATTGGTTTTTTCAATTATTTCCCGTGTATTTACGGAGTTCAAATTTAAAATTATCTTCTATTAAGTAAAACCAGAAAATGAGGTGGTTACACATGAAGGGGTTATATTTTCCATAGAGGGGGGAACAAAGAGAAGAGAAAGAAGAGAGGAGAGGGAGAAGGAGAGGAGGAAAGAGAGGGAAAAAAAAAAGGAGAGGGAAAAGGGAGGGAAAAATGAATGGGGGGTTTTCTTATGAACACTTTAATCCCCCATTGAGGGGAATGGACCACTAGTAAAAAAAAGGGTTTTTCTTGTCACACCAAAAAGACTTTAACTATTCGTCTTGTCTCCACGATGAAAACGGAATGAACGATTTAACTAACATGTTCGATAGGATGATAGGATGATTTACTGCAGTATAAGATGGTGTTTTGTCTGGGGGTTTGTCACTCTGTGTGCAAGATGTAGAGAGACATGGGGGTTTGTCTGTGTGGTGCAAGAAAGACATGGTGAGTGGTGACCTGCAACCTGACACTACCTACATATCCCATACAGTCACACTCCCCCCACACACGGCACACACAGACAAACTTACTATGCTATGGGAGAGTGGTGGTGGAGAGGGATGGAAAGGAATGAGTGACACTCGAAAGGCATGCTCTCGTCCTAAGATTTGACAGTATCTATTTTTAAGTCAAGAGTGAAACGAGGATAGGATGAGAGGGGAAGAGAGATGGGAAGAGATAGAGAGAGACAGGGGGATAGAGATAGAGATAGAGAGAGAGAAAGAGAGAGAGAGAGAGAGAGATAGAGAGATAGAGAGATAGAGAGAAAGATAGATGATTGCCTTGTACATGAATGTAATACAGTATACCAATAGCATGCGTTCAGTAATTGATTTGCCATAACATATCCCCTGTTTTCTATCTATCTGTCTCTCCAATCTCCATCTTACTCGCCATCTATCTCGCTATCTTTCCTCTGTTTCCCGACTGTCAATCTTTCTGTTTGTCTCCCTCTCTCTTTCCATCCCTCTCTTTCAATCCCTCTCTCTCTCTCTCTCATCAATCATCATCCAGTACATCTTACATCCTCTCTTCTTTGAATAATTTAACTCTCTCACATGCCAGCTCCGCTCTGTCCGATAAACTAATTATCTTGTCTAATAATTTTCAATACACTTTTCAAGTAGCTCAATTAAATCTCTGCTACTCACACGAAAAGTCTGCTCCTTCGCAAGATTATATTTTCTACTCATCTCACACGATCATTCTTATATTTTTAACTCATCTCACACGATCAATCTTATATTTTTAACTCATCACAACATCACGATTTAAGTTCAGTGAATAAGTTTTGATTTCTCCTTCCGGCTGGACAAAATGATAGACGGGCTTTTTATTGTAGAAAACCTATTCATTTATTATGCGGCTAATAAACAATCAACCGATCCTTATTCTCTGTCAATAAACTCAATAATAAAGATCTAGTTTTGGACCAGTATCATACTAGAATAACGGGGTATTAGAATACTGGAGTGCTTCTGTGTGTGTGTAGACTGGCATAATAACGGGAGTGAGATATATATAATATATAGGGGGGGGGGGGGTATTGAGAGAGGGGTAGGAAGGTGAATTATGAATTGGATCAACAGTGTGTCACTAGCATTCCCACGACCAGCACAGCCCCTCTCTCCGTCACTAGCATTCCCACAACCAGCCCCTCTCTCCGTCACTAGCATTCCCACAACCAGCCCCTCTCTCCGTCACTAGCATTCCCACAACCAGCCCCTCTCTCCGTCACTAGCATTCCCACAACCAGCCCCTCTCTCCGTCACTAGCATTCCCACAACCAGCCCCTCTCTCCGTCACTAGCATTCCCACAACCAGCCCCTCTCTCCGTCACTAGCATTCCCACAACCAGCCCCTCTCTCCGTCACTAGCATTCCCACAACCAGCCCCTCTCTCCGTCACTAGCATTCCCACAACCAGCCCCTCTCTCCGTCACTAGCATTCCCACAACCAGCCCCTCTCTCCGTCACTAGCATTCCCACAACCAGCCCCTCTCTCCGTCACTAGCATTCCCACAACCAGCCCCTCTCTCCGTCACTAGCATTCCCACAACCAGCCCCTCTCTCCGTCACTAGCATTCCCACAACCAGCCCCTCTCTCCGTCACTAGCATTCCCACAACCAGCCCCTCTCTCCGTCACTAGCATTCCCACAACCAGCCCCTCTCTCCGTCACTAGCATTCCCACAACCAGCCCCTCTCTCCGTCACTAGCATTCCCACAACCAGCCCCTCTCTCCGTCACTAGCATTCCCACAACCAGCCCCTCTCTCCGTCACTAGCATTCCCACAACCAGCCCCTCTCTCCGTCACTAGCATTCCCACAACCAGCCCCTCTCTCCGTCACTAGCATTCCCACAACCAGCCCCTCTCTCCGTCACTAGCATTCCCACAACCAGCCCCTCTCTCCGTCACTAGCATTCCCACAACCAGCCCCTCTCTCCGTCACTAGCATTCCCACAACCAGCCCCTCTCTCCGTCACTAGCATTCCCACAACCAGCCCCTCTCTCCGTCACTAGCATTCCCACAACCAGCCCCTCTCTCCGTCACTAGCATTCCCACAACCAGCCCCTCTCTCCGTCACTAGCATTCCCACAACCAGCCCCTCTCTCCGTCACTAGCATTCCCACAACCAGCCCCTCTCTCCGTCACTAGCATTCCCACAACCAGCCCCTCTCTCCGTCACTAGCATTCCCACAACCAGCCCCTCTCTCCGTCACTAGCATTCCCACAACCAGCCCCTCTCTCCGTCACTAGCATTCCCACAACCAGCCCCTCTCTCCGTCACTAGCATTCCCACAACCAGCCCCTCTCTCCGTCACTAGCATTCCCACAACCAGCCCCTCTCTCCGTCACTAGCATTCCCACTACCAGCCCCTCTCTCCGTCACTAGCATTCCCACAACCAGCACAGCCCCTCTCTCCGTCACTAGCATTCCCACAACCAGCCCCTCTCTCCGTCACTAGCATTCCCACAACCAGCCCCTCTCTCCGTCACTAGCATTCCCACAACCAGCCCCTCTCTCCGTCACTAGCATTCCCACAACCAGCCCCTCTCTCCGTCACTAGCATTCCCACAACCAGCCCCTCTCTCCGTCACTAGCATTCCCACAACCAGCCCCTCTCTCCGTCACTAGCATTCCCACAACCAGCCCCTCTCTCCGTCACTAGCATTCCCACAACCAGCCCCTCTCTCCGTCACTAGCATTCCCACAACCAGCCCCTCTCTCCGTCACTAGCATTCCCACAACCAGCCCCTCTCTCCGTCACTAGCATTCCCACAACCAGCCCCTCTCTCCGTCACTAGCATTCCCACAACCAGCCCCTCTCTCCGTCACTAGCATTCCCACAACCAGCCCCTCTCTCCGTCACTAGCATTCCCACAACCAGCCCCTCTCTCCGTCACTAGCATTCCCACAACCAGCCCCTCTCTCCGTCACTAGCATTCCCACAACCAGCCCCTCTCTCCGTCACTAGCATTCCCACAACCAACACAGCCCCTCTCTCCGTCACATGGGGAGATAGAACCAGCTCAGCCCCTCTCTCCGTCACAAGAGAATAGAACCAGCTCACCCCCCTGAGTTCATTATTGATTATGGAGAACTGTTCATTGTGGACGGCGGGGGTGTCTCTCTATAATCTATTATAGCAGACCTAGTGTATCTTACTTCTTCCATTGCACCCACCACTTAAGTAAGTAGTAAGGGGTCAGTGGTAAAACTAGAGTGGTAGCTGTCTGGTATAAAAGGCACACTTTGTGGCCCTGTGTGTAATGACCCTGTCTAGCAGATCAGCCTTTTACCCCATGAGTTCCCCTAAAAACTCTGATGTCAGACATTTCAATTTTCAGTTTAATCTGTCACCTGACAAGAACGGTGTATTTAGCTTTCATACCACACCACCCAGGGAGCGGAAACCTTCAGGACGGATAAAAATTAGGAGCCGGCGATATCCCGATTTTTTTTTTCGATTCGATATCGATTTTTTTTTTGACAATCGAAAATTTTCGATTCGATATCGATTCGATATTTTGTTATCGAAAATTTTTCGATTCGATATCGATTCGATATTTTGATATCGAAAAAATTTCGATTCGATATCGATTCGATATTTTAATATCGAAATTTTTCGATTCGATATCGATTCGATATTTTGATATCGAAAAAAAATCGATTCGATATCGATTCGATATTTTGATATCGAAAAAAAAATCGATTCGATATCGATTCGATATTTTGATATCGAAAAAAATCGATTCGATATCGATTCGATATTTTGATATCGAAAAAAAATCGATTCGATATCGATTCGATATTTCGATATCGAAAAAAATTCGATTCGATATCGATTCGATATTTTAATATCGAAAATTTTCGATTCGATATCGATTCGATATTTTGATATCGAAAAAATATCGATTCGATATCGATTCGATATTTTGATATCGAAAAATTATCGATTCGATATCGATTCGATATTTTAATATCGAAAATTTTCGATTCGATATCGATTCGATATTTTGAAATCGAAAATTTTTCGATTCGATATCGATTCGATATTTTGATATCGAAAAATTTCCGATTCGATATCGATTCGATATTTGATATCGAAAAATTTTCGATTCGATATCGATTCGATATTTGATATCGAAAAATTTTCGATTCGATATCGATTCGATATTTTGATATCGAAAAATTTCCGATTCGATATCGATTCGATATTTTGATATCGAAAAATTTCCGATTCGATATCGATTCGATATTTTGGGAAGAAAATCACTCGATTCGATATCGATTCGATATTATCGAATCGAAATATCGATATTCCGTTCGATATCGATATATATCGCCGGCTCCTAGCTCTACGTCATCAACTTGGGGTATGTAACATTGCAGTGGGTGATTCCGTTTACCAGGCCGAGAGAGAGAGACAGAGAGAGACAGAGAGAGAGAGACAGAGAGAGACAGAGAGAGAGAGACAGAGAGAGAGAGAGACAGAGAGAGAGAGAGAGAGAGAGAGAGAAAGAAAAAGAGAAAGAGAGAGAGAGAGAAAAAAAAAATAGAGAAAGAGAGAGAGTGAGAGAGAGAGAGAGAGAGAGAGAGAGAGAGAGAGAGAGAAAGAAAGATAGAGAAAGAGAGAGTGAGAGGGAGAGAGAGAAAGAGAGAGAGAGAGTACCTGTGAGTACCTGTGACCAGGTTTAGCTGAAGTAGCTTGGAATCCAAATGGGAATGGACCCGTAGTAAAGTTCCTGCTGGTCTTGTTTATCATCAACAGGAACAATATAGCAAACAAAGAAGGCAATTATATGAAATAAATGAAAAGAAGAAACTTAAATGAATAGCACCCTCAGTGAGTACTACTGTGAGAGAGTGAGAGAGAGAGAGAGAGAGAGAGAGAGAGAGAGAAAGAAAGAGAGAGTGAGAGAGAGAGAGAGAGAGAGAGAGAGAGAGAGAGATTTTAATATCGAAAATTTTCGATTAGATATCGATTCGATATTTTGATATCGAAATAATATTGATTCGATATTGATTCGATATTTTGATATCGAACATTTTTCGATTCGATATCGATTCGATATTTTGTTATCGAAAAAAAAATCGATTCGATATCGATTCGATATTTGATATCGAGAATTTTTCGATTCGATATCGATTCGATATTTTGATATCGAAAAAATTTCGATTCGATATCGATTCGATATTTTGATATCGAAAAAATTTCGATTCGATATCGATTCGATATTTTGATATCGAAAAAATTTCGATTCGATATCGATTCGATATTTTGATATCGAAAAAATTTCGATTCGATATCGATTCGATATTTTGATATCGAAAAAATTTCGATTCGATATCGATTCGATATTTGATATCGAAAAATTTTCGATTCGATATCGATTCGATATTTTGATATCGAAAAAAATTCGATTCGATATCGATTCGATATTTTGATATCGAAATTTTCCGATTCGATATCGATTCGATATTTTGATATCGAAAAATTTCCGATTCGATATCGATTCGATATTTTGGCATCGAAAAATTTTCGATTCGATATCGATTCGATATTTGATATCGAAAAATTTTCGATTCGATATCGATTCGATATTTTGATATCGAAAAAATTTCGATTCGATATCGATTCGATATTTTGATATCGAAAAAATTTCGATTCGATATCGATTCGATATTTTGATATCGAAAAATTTCGATTCGATATCGATTCGATATTTTGGTATCGAAAAATTTTCGATTCGATATCGATTCGATATTTCGGGAAAAAAATTGCTCGATTCGATATCGATTCGATATTATCGAATCGAAATATCGATATTCCATTCGATATCGATATATATCGCCGGCTCCTAATAAAAATTAAAAAGTACCCTCGGTGACTTAGTGCCACCTATTAGAATAAGAAGGTTCAAGGTACCTAGTAATTGATAAGAGGGGTGAGATGTAGGTTTATAGGATGATCACTACCTCCTCATTCCCATGCATAGTGAACACTGTTCACTGAACAGTCAGTCATATAGACATCTAACAGGAGGGGTACCCATCAGAAGAATACTATCCTTACCTGATTCTGACGTTTCAGCAGCATGTTCCTGAGGGCTTCATTAGCAACTGCAAAGATGTGTGGTGGCATTTCATCCCTTCTCTTGTTGTTGTATCTTAGTACCATGTCAACATTGTAGATTGGCAGGTCTTTAAAAGGGTTTACCTGGAGAGGGGGATCATGTTAATGATGGAGATAAAACCTATCAAACCTTACGGCTTACTGCTTATACTTTTTAGCAATCCCTGCCCTTTTTACCCTAAATATTATGACAAAATATGGAAATATTTATCAAACTAAACTGTCTTATTGGGAGTGGGATGAGATGTGGGAGGGGCTGTTTTATTGACATATTAGGGTAAAAGGGTAGGTAGGGTGGCTTGCTACGAGGGATAAAACTTGAAAGCAGTGTGAGGGTTGATAGGTTTTACGTCATCTTGACTGATTGTAGTAGTGATCTAGGCAGCATTCTTAACATTCTCCCCCCTAATGATAACATTCCCCCCTCTAATGATAAGGGTCCATGATGTCAGTGGAGAGAGAGGGATGACAAACCCTCTATTAGGACAGTCACTTCACTCAACAGTCATGAACCTATACTCCACGGCCCACGCCCCAGTTTTTATTACCTACCCCACCCTCCATCTCTCTCACTACCTACTCCACCCTCTCTCTCTCCAACTCTATATTACTTCCCCTCCCTCTATCCTGCACTAAACACCCTTTTAGAGGTCTTTATAAAAACTATCGTGACGTCACTTTTGAGCGTGCTTAACTGCTGTATAGTAGTCATAGTACGTTAATGATATCTCAACGCCCCGATTTTTTCTCTCTCTCTCACTCTCGCTTTATCCCTCTCTCTCTCTCTCTCTCCCTCTCTTATTTTCTCTCTCACTCTCCTCTCTCTCCCTCCCCCTCTCTCTCTCTCTCTCCCTCTCCTCCCTCATTACTGTAAAAGTGTGTTGACACACTTCTCCTCCACTCCCAGCACTTCTCCTCCACTCCCAGCACTGTTTAATGTTTTCTCCCTACCGCTCTAACCAGGTGGAAAACAATGAACTGTTCACCATTACAACATCTCCCATGGCCATCATCCCTTTCTGACGTTGATGCCATTCTCCCCTTCTCTCCCTCACGACTCACGTCATGCTGACTCTATCGCCCCTCTCTCCCTCGTCCCCCGAGTTGACTTGACCCTCCTATAGGAATAGGATCCTACTCTAAAACCGTTTTCAACCACAATAATAACAAATTTCAGAGTTCCTTCTTACCGCGATTAGGATTGAATTGACGTAGGTATAAATGATGTCCTTTTGGAATCGTGCTGATAGGGAAGAGAGGAGGTTCTGTTCGGTCAGAGTGTTTAACTGACACAGATCATCAGGGGTATCTCTCTCCTGTTTGTGGGTCAAGACATCCCGAACTGTGCTGAGGTCCTCTGTTCGGTGGATCCATTCAGCAGTATTCACCGAGCTGACCTGGAGTGTTAGAAATTTGTGTTAGAAATTTGTTAGAAATATGTTAGAAACATGTTAGAAATATGTTAGAAATGTGTTAGAAATGTGTTAGGGATTGTATGTGAGGCTATTTAAAAAGCGTTTAAAATGTCAAGAGATTGAGGGTGAAACATGTCAACTTGGACAGGTCAAGGAAGTTAGGGAGGGAGAAAGAAAAGACAGGGAGGTAGAAAGGAAGGGTATCGGGAAAAGGCGAGAGTTTGACAAGTACATACCTTTCTCCGGAGGTAGAAGTTATTGTTACTGTTCTCATTTCGCCATTTTAATTGGAGCTCAAGGGGTTTTTCTAAGGAACTCAGCCTTCGCTCTCCCCGTATTATATTCTCTTCAGGTGGATACCTGGGATCAAAAAAGTTTAAGAAATCAACCAATAAGTGGAGCGACAGACAGTTCAATAATTTCCCCTAAATATTACCTCAGCCAACTGAAAGTCAGGTAGGATGGTCAGTTAATACCAAACTTATCTAAAACTTTCTGCACCACTTCCGCACTAGTAGTTGACTTCAAACAGCTCACATTTGCAAAGGCAGTTGATTTGTTCAGCGACCCGGAGAACACCTGTGAGTGGGTTCGGTATAATTATCGGCAACTTGACTACACGCCGCCACCGTGTAACAATATCATTAGGAAATTACCCGAATGGTCTGTAATTGCAAGGCATCGTTCTGCAGGAATGTCGAGTTGACCAGCTCAGAGGTTGATGTCCTGCCGGTTGGGGATGTAAATTTATCAACCCTCGAGGGAGATTTCACACTTGGGCTGCATCTCATCTTTAACATGTATCATTTCCCTTTCATTCTAGAGAGAATGAAGATCGTGATACCACTCATAATGATGCTTTGGTCACCTTGATCTACCGAACAGAGAGCACAGAGCACACCCTCAAAACAAAATGACGACGTGAGCCACACAACGGTCGGCCGATCTCGTATCAATGTTTAGGGGCGCCGGGCGGTGAACGGCTTTTAGCCGTGACCGAAATTTTGAGTCAAGTACTGCCAAAAGTGTATGCCTACTGGGCCCGGAACCAAAATTATTAGCTCTGTCGTGGATTAAGCTTTTTCTGAAGCGTGCGCTATAAATTTTCAGTTTTTGGCAATTTCTTTTAAAAAACCGCCTCATTTTCACACTGCAATTTTAGCTAGTCTTTCCATTTTCCCTTCTTTCACCCAAAAGTGAGTCCTGGAACCAGCTCTTCTTCGCCTCTGAGGTAGAAACAGATGATTGCGTTAAAATTGAACCAGGGAGGACTGAGAATCAAAACTCTTGGCATACGTTGCAGGCCCCTTATAATATTGCGGGGGTGCGCGCATGAGGGGGCTGCAGCGCATTCCAATCAAAACTCAAAAGTCCAAAGTCGTGAGAGACAAATTTTAAAATTTCGGGGATTTATCTTTTTTATCGTGCGCGCATGATATGACTCAGCTCAAACATGAACTACGCGCGGATCATTCTTGCAGCGAACAAATCGAAAACCAACGCGTAACAAACAGGTACCATATCGCGATAACCGAATGATGGTGACAAATTACAAAACCAGGATTTTCAGGTAATTTAACAAAAGGAAAAACATCAATTGAAAAACAACAAAATAAAGATAGAGCAACAAAGTGAAGAGATGGAACATCACTCAAACACAACAATAAAGTGCTTGTGTGCCCCAATTAAGAATAAAACACTTTTAACACAGAAGAGGGAGAGTCCAATATAGTTCAACAACAACAAGACGATCCAGGAGATTAATCGGTTGCTCCAACGGCCATTTCCTCTCCAAGGAGTTCCAAAACTTCCTGTTTGTAGTCCATGAAGTCACCTGAAATATTGAGATGTGTTTAGTATTGGTGGTGACTGGAGGTCTGTCTTGGACGCTCAGACCAAGCTAAATAATGGCGGAGCACCACGAAATGGGTGAAAATGATTTCCAAGCACCCAGCACAAAATTTACCATCGATTTGTTCAATAGATTGATCCTCCACAATCCACAGGGAACAGTTGGTTTCCGTGATAAGTCGAGAGTCATGAGAAACAATGACTACACCCCCAGTGAACTCATTGATTGACTCAGCCAGGGCGTCAATACTCTCTAGATCCAGGTTATTGGTAGGCTCATCAAGGATCAGGAGATCTGGTTCTCGGAGGGAGAGATCAGCAAAGACCACACGGGCCTTCTGACCACCACTGAGGTCTTTGATTTTGATGGTATGGGCGTGACCTGTTGGGAAGAGAGGATGGGGTTAGGGAGGGAGATGGGGATGTTGGGGTAGTTAAGAGATTGGAAAAGTTGTTAGTTCTTTAGTAAGCTTTTAAGAAATTGAAAACATCAAAAGCGCGAAAAGAGCTGAGTTTCTTTCACATTGTCTTGTCTCTCGTTCTAAGATGGGAACGACAGGGGATCAACAATGTGTAGTTAGTACCCTACTATTGGCCAAAGGGGGGGGGACTTACCAGCAAGACCATATCGTCCGAGGTTCTTCCTGGCATCTTGGTAATCCAAATTGAATTCATCCTGTAGGTATTGTACGGGGCTCTTCTCATATGGGAACTGGTCTGCAGCGTGCTGGTTGTACGTTCCAATTCTCTGAGAGAAACATAGGTTAGTTTTGCAGTGTCTCTTTTTCGAGAATCACATGGCACGATCTATCTATCTATCTACGGAGTGCCTGGGCTTGCCAACGGCAAGCCCCCAAGGGACTATCGCAAAGCGATTTCGCCGGCACTAGGAGAATAGCCCCCCTCCCCTCCCCCACCATCAGGAACTGACCACAGGACAGGTTCCATTATAGGTGGCTTCGGGTTCGGGAGGCTAGACTCCAGAGATAACCAGTCTCTTGGTTCTTCTATCCTGTGTCGTGGATCCAGTCTCTTGGTTCTTCTATCATGAGTCTTGGATCTTTGACTCTTTCACACTGCGACAGGCGGGGATGTGTTCTTCTAGTCATTATCTTGGTTTTTTAGTATATTTGTTTTCTCGATTAGTTTGATGGCTACAGAACGGCCCTATGTTTGTGATAAGATGTACTATGGTTCTATATTTTTTCCTTTGTTTGTCGTACAGTGCCATCTTTTTTGTTAGTGAGTTCCCATGTTGATTCACTAGTTACTATATTTCTTGTGTGCTTCCCTCCATTTGATAGAAATTGGTTCATGGTTTTTGTTTTGGCTATTTTCGTCGTGGAATTTTTAATGTAGCTGTGTGGGATTGGTATTTGTCTGGTTTCATTGATTGGTTTGCTGCATCCTTCTTTGGCAAGTTGGTCAGCTGTCTCGTTACCTTGGATACCGATATGTGCTTTGACCCATGGCTTTGACCCATGGCTTTGACATGGCACGATGTGAGTGCTAATGTGATAAATTGTCATACACGATCACTGATTTAAACATCTCAGTTTTTGATGTAAGTTCTTTAGTAAGCTTGTGTGATATAAAATTCAAACAAGCGCGAAAAGAACTGTGTTTCTTTCACATTGTCTTGTCTCTCGTTCTAAGATGGGAACGACAGGGGATCAACAATGTGTGCTTCAGACTAACCAATTAATTAGTTAATTATGTTGATTATTCACTAACCAGCCGATGGTTGACACGTCTCTCCCCGATGTTAGGATCTAATTTACCCAACAACAGATTTAGAAGAGTACTCTTTCCCACTCCATTGGGTCCTACAATGGCAATCCTACTCTCCATGTCCACACCAAAGTTTACATCAGTGAACAGTTTGGGTTGCCCTTCGTAACCAAATGTAACATCTGCGAGTGGGGGGGGGGGGGGTGAGTTAATAGCTAGAAGTGCAGGTGGGATAATAAGGGGTTTAGTTGAATAAATGTGGTTGAGGATACATAACCAAGTAAAGTGATATTATTGCAGTTATTTACCGTAAAGACCCAAAATAGGGGGGCTAAGATGAGGGGGAGAGGGGAATGTGAACTTGACTTTGTACTCCTGTGGCCTCTTCAACAGTTCCTCGACCTGAACCTCGTCATCCTCCTGTTGGCCCTTCTTCTTTCCTGGGAAATTGTACTTGGTTAGATTAGGGTAAAATCATATTGGGATTAGTCGTAGTTGGTAAATCGGGCTACAATTATCTGCCATTTTATTACTGCGATAAGTTGTGTTTTGGGTCTTTGTTAGTTCTTTAATCTTTAGTAAGCTTTTGAGAAATTGAACACATCAAAAGCGCGAAAAGAACTGTGTTTCTTTCACATTGTCTTGTCTCTCGTTCTAAGATGGGAACGACAGGGGATCAACAATGTGTGGAAAAAGAGGGAGAGAGAGGGAGAGGGAGAGAGAGATTGGTTGGTTGGTTAAAATATGATGGTGGACGAACAGCAATGTAAGTCAAATAAATGATAAACAAACTGGGTCCCGCCCCGTGCGAAGAGATCAAAAATATGATAGTAAAAACATTTAAAGCATAAAAAGGATCTCCACAAGCTTGTGGGGCAAATTTAAATGAGTTCAGATGCTTTCAATCACACCTTTCCTTAAAGCATACTTTCTCTCAGGGTGCGCCTGTCTCAGTTCATTTAGAGTCTTCACCGCCTTTCTCCTCTCAACTCTCTCTTCATAACTAAGATCAGGTTTAAGATACACACTCTTATAGTTCTCACTATTTCTCAGGACACTTGCCTTTCTCAACAAAACAAGAAGACTGTCTCTGGACTCAAAAGACACTTTCACTGGTCTCACCTTACCCTCGGATGCAGTACCCAACCTCAAACAATTGTCCATGGGGGGCTTCTCGTCAATTTCCTCCAACAGAGACGCGACAGTAGTGTCAACTGTAACTCCAGCAGGTTCCTCCGGTAGGCCAAATACAATCAGGTTTCTGGAACGGTCCTCCTCATCAGATTTCACAACAGATGCTTTGGTGACAGCCCGCTGGATTCTATTAGGAGCAAGCGCCGCTGCACAGTTCTGAGTCAGCATAGCTGAGTAGCTCTTCAAGTCACGTTGGACAGTTTTGGTAACTGTGGCGGTCTCAACATTTCTTATCTCGTCCTTCAACTTGATGACTTGATCCTGTAGATCAATGACCTTCCGGTGAGCCGCAGCTAGTTCCTCATGTAGACTGATCTTCTCTACAGGTACAGGAGCTCTCGGAGTAGGAGTAGTACTCCCTTGGGGGAGTGAAATTGCAAGATCAACTAGTAACTTGCATGCATCCGACAAATAAGACGCTAAGTCTTTCTTCGTATACTGTCTACCGCCTAAGGTCTCAGGAGAGATATCAGCATCATGCTTTCCACTTCCTATCTCATACGGTACAAGTGCAGTATTAAACCTCTGGTCAAGGATACGGTTTATAAATTGTGTAACTTTGTCTTTGGGCAACGTCATCATGCTATAACGGTGGTCCTCAAACGGTGGGACAGAGAGAGAGGGAGAGAGAGAGAAAGAGAGAAAAGATCTACCTTGCTTTTGTTTCTGGGTAGTTTTCTGTTTTGCTTCAGCCTGTTTCTTGCTAGCCCCTGATTTCTTCAACTCCTTCAATCGCTTCTCCTGTTTCTCATACGCCTTCTCCTGTTCCTTTCTTTTCTGCACGTTCATCTTTTTGAAGTCGTTATAGTTGCCTCGGTAGTAGTTCAACTTCTGCTGGTCCAGATGGATGATATCTGTACATACGTTGTTCAGGAAATCTGGGAGGTGGAGGGCGTTAGTAGAGGGGGCATCTGGGAAGGAGGGAGGGTTAGTAGAGGGGGCATCTGGGAGGTGGAGGGCGTTAGTAGAGGGGGCATCTGGGAGGTGGAGGGAGGATTAGTAGAGGGGGCATCTGGGAGGGAGGGAGGGTCTTGGGATTCATGGGAAATCTGGGACTGGGCCCTGGGGACGTGGTTAGACTAGGAAGTGGGTGGGTCGTAGAGTTTGAATTGAGATGGGGATACTGATTACTGTCAGTCTGATAGGAAGCCTGGATGTGAAGTATAACACTAAACAGGCGCAGAGAGAACTGGAATTAATTTCACATTGTCTTGTCTCTCGTTTCAAGGTGAAAACGACAGGGGATCAACAATGCGGTGCAGTTAAATCAATTAATAAACTAATTACTGTTGTCTAATTACCAGCCTGCTAATTAACTCCCAATTAATTACCTTGGTCGTGAGAAACTATTAGGAGAGTTTTCTTCCATCCCCGCAGGTAGTTATCCAACCAAATTACTGCGTTTAGATCAAGGTGATTGGTAGGTTCATCCAGCATAAGCAGGGTGGGCTCCAAAAACAGGGCTCTGATGGGGATAAGAAGTTGGAGAACTGTAACAAAATTTAGGTGCCACCTAAATTGTGTTCAGGGGGTGGTGGGAGAGTTTGAGGTAATATAAGGATAGCTGGGCCTCTCTTTGTTCACTAAATAATATTTTGCTACGATTACTGATTAGTCGAGTATTCATGTCATATCGGCACTGGGATGGAGATTGGAGAAAGAAGGGCCGAAAAAGAACAAGTCGGATTTTTTGAAGTTGTCGCCCCAAAATGACTGCGCATGTGAAATTTATCAATTTTGACGAGCACACCACACGTTAACATGTGATGTGACGTGCAAAAACATTCCGCGCACGAAAAGGGGGGTGACAACTTCTAAAAATCCGACTTTATCACAAACAAAGAAAAGATTAAAAGAGGTTAGCATTTAGCAAGACAAAGAAAGTGTATGATAGTTACAGCAGCGTACGAACCTTGTACCTTGCAAGTGACACCCTCATTCTCCACCCTCCACTGAACGCCTTGGTAGGTCTGTCCTGCATCTCTCGGGTAAACTGTAAACCTGGTAAATGGGAGAGTTTTAGAGATATCAGTGAGCACTCCCTGATCAGTACACAATTTTGAATTTGACAATAGGTTTTAGTATGATCTTCATAAAAACAGATATTGTAGATGCCCCTCTGTTGTAAATCAGACACAATACCTACCAGATAGGATTCTCCTTGCCTTTCCCTCTGCAGCCCCAGCTCCCATAGCATTCAATTCCTCGTGAATCTCGTTAACCCTCTCACCGACATCATCGTTTCCACCTTCCAGCTCTTTTTCAAGTTGTTTTAACTGAGGGGGAAAGGGGTCAGTGAGCGATGAACTTTCTGAGACACTCTTCTCCATCACCAGTACATAGACAAGAACCGCCAGAGAGATAAAGAGGGGATAGAAAAGAGGGGATAGAAAAAATAGAGGAGCGAGTGTTAGTTCTTTAGTAAGCTTTTGAGGAATCAAACACATCAAAAGCGCGAAAAGAGCTGTATTTCTTTCACATTGTCTTGTCTCTCGTTCTAAGATGGGAACGACAGGGGATCAACAATGTGCAGAAATAGAGACATGTTGTAGAACGAACAGATAAATCCACTAACCTCGCTCTCTAGTTTGTGTCGTTTCACATCACTCCTCATGACTGCCTCAACAGCAGGTGTATCGTCAGCACACACCTCCTGTTCACACAACAACACATCGATATTGGCTGGGATAGCCAGTACACGATGTGCCATGTGCTTTAGTAGAGTCGTCTTACCGTGTCTGGGAAGGAAGAGAAGGGGTTGGAGACACTTAGAGTAGAGAGAAGGGGTGGAGATTTGGAGTTGAGAGAAGGGGCTAGAGACTTGGAGTAGAGAGAAGGGGGTGGAGATTTGGAGTTGAGAGAAAGGGCTAGAGACTTGGAGTAGAGTGTATTATTGGGCCTAGTGGTGTAATGATTACAAGATATCACTTACCCGTTAGGTCCAACAAGTCCGTATCTCCTTGTGTTAACAATTGAAAGCTCAGCGTTAACAAACAAATCTTTCCCCGCGGCAGAGATAGAAAACTTCTCAATCTTGATATCAGACGAGTTTTCAGCCAACTTTTCAGCTATTTTCTTCTCCTGTTGCATAGCAGAGAAGTTCCTTCCAAGTCCACCATCGTCTTCCTCTTCGACTTGTGCTTCTGCTGCTAGCTCAGCCTGAAACGAGGTTTTGTTAAAGATAACATCAGAACATCCTTACCTGGATTTGATGTAACCGATCACAAAAAGTTGATGTAACCACTGATCGCGCACCCCCTTCGTTCTCGACAGTGTTGGAGCGGCGCGCTTTCACCTTTCTGGCGGCGCCCGCGCGCCACGCAAAGCACTATTGTGTGTCAGCGTGTCTTGAAGGAACCGGGGACATTGCACAAGTTCAAAGCTCAATGTACTACACATGATCTTGGAGACTTGGACACTATCAATTATCATGGTACCCCTGACCTCATTGGCAAATGGATTCACACTGAAACTCGGTGGAGCTCGCACAGACATAGAAAAATGAATGTTACCTTTCGTTTGGCTTTCTTCTGTTTGTTGCTGAGTTTGGGGGCCGGTGCAGCGTTCTGATCTAGAGAAATTGGTTGTGTTAGATCATACATCATTTAAAATGGCCGTGTTAGATCATCATACCAAGTTTAACAATCAATTCAACTACTTTTAATATCGAAGCTATTAGCTAACCCCCTTTCGCTAATCCAAGGTTCCCAAGACAAACTACATTAAAACAGTAACTGACACATACTTGCAGTCTCCTCTAGTGCTTCCTTCACGTCTCCCATATCAACATCATCCTCACTATCCTGCTGCTGCTGCCTCCTTCCCTTCTTTTTAGGCATCCTGTGCTATATTGGGAAATAGGGAGGTTTAGAATTGGAAATAGGGAGATTTAGAACGGGACTAACTGGGTGAGGGGGCCAGGCGTGGGGAACTTCGGGAGAGGGAAGTTAGGGAACTTAGGCAGGCGAAGGGAGAGAATTGTTAGTTCTTTAGTAAGCTTTTGACAAATAGGAGAAATCAAAAGCGCGAAAAGAACGATGTTTCTTTCACATTGTCTTGTCTCTCGTCCTAAGATGGGAACGACAGGGGATCAACAATGTGTAGAAAGAAAAGGGAATCTAAGAATTAAAACTCGGTTTATTAGAAGTTAAAAACTCAAAGTAAGCAAATGCAGATTTTAAGCAGAGTTGGAGTTGGGTCCCTTCTTTCGGCCGAACTGGTTCACAGCGGTACTGAACCTCCTGTTGTACTGGATTCGCCTCTTGCACCTGAGAGAGGGGGATAACGGTTTTAGAATGGCAGTCAAGTTTTAATCAGACAGCTATCATGATGGAAATTCAATTTATCAACCAATCATAGTCCACATAGTTTCACTGGCTCATATAACACTGTTATTTGACATGACAGGTCACAATTCAAGAGCCCTATTCAATACTATGACCTCCTAAACCCTTACCTTCCGGTCTTCTTCTTCTTCTTGTCTTCCTCCTTGGCGACCTTGGGGGTCTGTCCCTTGACCTTTCCAGCTCGAGCCAGAGATCCGTGCACTTTTCCTCCCAGGAGTTTACCTGCACAGAGATGGATACAGACAGTTAGTGATATGAACAGAGAGAGAGAGAGGTAGATAAATAGATAGGGAGGGAGAGAGATAAGAGTTAGATAGAGAGAGAGAGAGAGAGAGAGATAGATTTAAAAAAACTTTCCCCACGGTACCTGAAGCGACGATGGTGGCAAGATCGGGCAGGGCCTCGAAGCTCATGTCATCATCGAGGGGCAGACCACCATAGTGCAGGTACAGGTCATCCTCAGACACCTACAAGAGAGGATTGTGTGAGTAGAGGAAGTGTATTAAAATCATGATTCTGTGGAGGAGTGACCCAGTGGTGAACTCGCGTGGTTCAGTGTTGGAGGCACAGAAGACTCGAGATATTACAAAGTTAACAGCTTCAAAAACCAGACATTTTGGCATAAAATACAGCCCTGATCACGTGACCATTTGTGACGTCACTGATCATAGGAAGCAGACATTTCGAAATAAAAGAAGAAGATGATAGCTGCTGACTGACCTGTTCAATGGTGCAGATCCTCTTTCGGATCTCGGAGACGGTAGTTGAAGGCTCAACATTGACAGCATGGGTGCTGGTACCCTGAACGAACACTTGCATACTTGCTAATTATAATTAGTTAATTAGGGAGTAATTAATTAGATAAATTATTGATTAGATCAGTAAATAAAACACTTGATTCTTCGTTAAAACTTTGGACAAAATATACAGGATAAGACCAATTAAGATCAGTAAAGGACAATCAATTGAAAACATAAAAACTTTTTGATTAAAAAACTGTGAACTCTAAGCTCTTGCTTAGTTAGTTACTATTACTAATCTGGAACAATAATACATTCTACACATCAGCCAGCAATGCTTACTGAGAGAGAGGGGACCCCTCTCAGAGGGTCACGTGTCTCTCTCCTTTAGAGAGGATCGCATTTCTCTCTATTTTGGACATATCCCACTCTATTTGAAAGACGCCATCTTGTTATTTAGAGGCCAGGTTCGTGTAGAGTCAGGACTAGAGAAGTAGGTAGCAAGTTGGGGAAGGGCCCTGATCCTGTCTAGAAACGAGGCCAGAGAGGGATGGTCAGCGAGAGAGGTTGATTCCAATCTGACCCATCTATCTAGTACTTCATAGCAGAAGAAGTCGACACCACACGGCTTATCGCCTGTAATGGGAATGTGTTAAAACTGGGCAAAGTACTATGTAGTAGCTAAAATCTACAAAGATTTGGAAATGCAAAAACATGTTGTTTTTGGATGTATAATTATGGAATAATTCCTCTACTAATTAACAAATCATTAAACAACTAATTACCTCCAAGGAATTGTTTGTCTCCAAGGAAGTCAGCCAGTTGTTTAAAGCCCGGTTGTGCAGCAGCAACAGTTGAGGCTTTGTTAGCTGCTAGATTCTCCGCACTACCATAACACAGCCTAACATTAGACATGTTCAGATCCGCCAGAAAGTGGATACACATATCGAGGGCTGCTGCAGACTTGACATCAGTGGGTCCAACACCATTCTTAGCGCAGATGTAACTGAGGGAATTGGATGATAGATTGGACAATGGTATCCAACCAGGTCACTCATGAAACGTGAAACTCAGAGCGAAAACTGAAAGATATTTCAGCCTCTACACACAACTCACTTGATAATTGGAATGGTCTGGGTTAACTTTACATCTCCATCCTCAAGATATGGAAGGTTAGGGAAATCATAGCCGAGACTAAACTTGATATCAAACCAACAGGATTTATCAAAGGTAGGACCATCACCACACTCGTACACTACCTCCTCGTAATCTTGTTCCAGATACCTGTCGAGATAATGGTTAACATATTCTAACAAACCTTCTGTAACACTTGGAACTACTTCTATAGAGTGGTATCTAATCAGTGATCTGAACTTACTGAAGTAGCAGTCGGACGGGTTCTGCCAAACCCCTAATCTTCCAGTATCCCAATTTCATGTTCTATACAAAGAGAGATATGTTTTAGAGTAATTGTGTGATTTTCTGAACTAATTAATGGACAGGATACGCCCCAAATTGGGGTCCGGTCTCAGAAAAGCTTTTCAGAACGAGTTTTTGGGTAGCTCGGACAATGGTACACCTCAATTAAGGTAGACAGGTAGTACTTGATGGCGAAAAGCGGGAATTTAGCCTTTCGAAGGAGAGTATGTCAGTCGTGACACAGAGGTACAGGCGTACACGGTACAGCCAAATTTTAAATTTTGATAGGGATCCCTAAAAAAGTTCAGTATTTACACGGGCGCGATTATAATCTGGGTGCCTTGCAGCGTGTTTACAGGTGCGCGCTGCCAAAAAAGTACACCTAAAACCACCCAGACCGACTTTTTTCAAACGGCTATAGCCGCTCAACCACATGGCTGATTTGAGTAAACTAAACGGTATCTGATAGAGAATCGATAGTCCTAACCGATAACCTCAAACAAAACCCTAACCCGACCCTAACAACAGCCCTAACCCGTCTCGACCGCCAAAATCGTTGAATTGTTAGCAATGGAAGGCACCCAGATTTTAACGTTTTCCTATTTACACAGAGTTTACACAGTCTTTACTCAGTCGTTACACCCAGAGCGGCGCGTGCTGCGCACAGTGGCTTTTTCCAAGAAAATATTGGATTGTGTGCTGCACAATTGACAAAATTGAGCGCTGCGGCGAAAAAAGTTTCCGAAAACGCTGCAAATCGAGTGCGAAAGACGCAGTCGTTACACCCAGAGCGGCGCGGGCGCTCTGGGTGTAACGACTACGGTGGCTGATTCACGCCAACTTTTTTCTCGATGAAAAAATATCAAAGAAAAATTACGAAGAAAAATTTCAATGAAAAAAAACACACACAAACTTTTTTGGCGTGAATCAGCCACCAGCCATGGCTGATCTCCGCCAACGTTTCACAAAAAAACATTGGCGTGAATCAGCCACCCCATGGCTGATCCACGCCAAGTGCGCGCGCGTGCGCACTGCTTACAACGCATGCTTTCATCATTACAATGTCCGCGCGCTCTTGTTACCCACGTGCTATACCGCCAAAAGTTCTACACTCACGTTTTTCCACCATACCAAACTCTGATATGAGATATCTGGGGACTGGGCCGGGTGTTGATATCTCATCTCAGTTGTACATTAGTGATTAGTCATTAAAACAGTTAATTATTCGGCAGTTGAGGTAAATAAAATTTTTCCTATTACACTGAAAGAGTAAGACTGTACTGTCCAAATATTTGTCCAATCCTGGCACGGAACATCGAAGCATCATGGTGGCAGGTACTTCTCGATCAGGTTCAATGGGAATTGCCTCTCCGTCCTTTTCCTCGGTTTCGGTAAAAGAACCAAGGAACATATCGTGCATGATGTTCCACTGGAGAGGAGCCACATATTTGGAGGATCTCGCTGCCTGTAGGAGAGGGTGAGGGTTAGTTGATGTGTGTGTGTGGTATCTATCAGATATAAAATCAAATATAAGATCTATCAGATATAAAATCATCAGCACCTAAGGCACCTAATATTTTCTTACCTGAGTCCTGATGATCAGCACTGGAATCAGTCACAACTAGAATGTTCCGGCTATAAATGGGAGAGAGCGAAGCGAACTTGATAACATCCCTCTGAAAGGAACAGAATATTACTTATATACTTGTGTATAAAACCAGTTGTGAATAGATCTGGATGGAGCCACGTACGTCGTACCTTGAGGGGATGGCCTGTGCTGGTGCTGTCACATGATCATAGTTTATCCAGAGGAATCCTGTTTCTGTTGCTATAGTCGGCTGTCTTGCCACTGTGGAGAGGGAAAGATTGATTGAAATAGTGATCAGAGAAAGATAAAAATAGAGTGGATTGTACAAAAAATGGGCAGGTAAGTAGACCTTTGACCCTAATATAGGGCTGTTATATTCCCACTAACTCATGACTGATGATGTTAGCACGGTAAAGGATATATGAGGTATAAACTCTTGCCAGTGGCACGTTATTTCAGATAGCTTTCTCCCAGCGCGCCGCTGGGAGAAGCTAGCTGTAGTTTATCCGCCACTGGCGGATAAACTGGTTTAAATCACGACGACGATCCCGAGGCGTAGCCGAGGGAGAGGCGGAGGGGTTTAAACCTATAACGTGCCAGTGACAAGAGTTTATAGGTTATATACCCTGCTTTAGTTGTTTGTTTCAAGTACTGTAAAACTAGATATTTTCGTGAGATTTTTATTTTCGCTCTTTATTTTTGGCTGGAAAATCCGCGAAAATTAATTCCGCGAAAATATTTTGGACGATTTTTTACAGAAAGCTCGTGCAAGTTATTTCAGGATGACACATTTTTTACTTTTAGTACTAAGTCAATGAGATGTGAGCCTTTTCTGTCTCATCCCTGATTGGCTATCTCTTAGAGCCAATCAGCAATGAGAAAATGCTCACATTTCATTGGTCTACGCCAAGCAGGTCTGGTGTCTCATGGCAATGATGACTGCACTCTTGGCGTAATTAGACAATAGACTAGGACCGTGAAATGTGGGTAGCAGTGGGATTAGCGAAAATTAAAATCGCGAAAATAGTAAATTTTGATCGAATCGCGAAAATTAATTGCCTCGAAAATATCTAGTTTTACAGTATTACACACTTACAAGAGAGAGAACACTAATCAAAACACACAAAGAGAACTGAGAAACAGTCAAAAACACCTCATAATTGAGTGTACACTGTTTGGTAACAGTTACTAAGCAGTTGCTAAGGAAAGAGAGTGAAAGAAATAGCCTGATAAGGGGCATGTCACACATAACACAGAGGAAGAGATAGTGAGACAAAAGGGGAGATAAAGAGAGAGTAATTGACGGAATGTGTCCTTTCTTTCTCTCCAATGTAGTGTGTAAATGTTGCACATAGTGTTCCCTCTGTATTTTAGTAAGAACTGATCATTTACACACACTTTGAATTTTGCATAGGAGTTAAAAATAAATAACCTGCCAGTGGGAAATAATCTGCCGCTGGACTGGATGTTTATTGAGAGCGCGCCAGTGGGACTTCTCGCCACTGGCGCATTATTTAAGTTAGCAGGGTATATAAATCCATAGAGCCAAGCACTTTTGGGGTCTGGTCAACTGTAACTAGCTCTTCTGGGGTCCTGTCAGCTCTATGATCAGCTCAGTGTTCTGTAAATAGGAGGGGGGTTAGTCGGTGTCGTCACCATACTACTACTACTACGAGTGCCTGGGCTTGCCAACGGCAAGCCCACATAACAGGGGACTATAATCTCAAGTGATATCGCTGCAGCACTAGGAGAGCAGCCCCCCAATCCCCACGAAGAAACATGAAGTTACATCGGTGACCTGTCATCTGACACGAATCACTCGAAGGTGGCTCAAGGGTTGGAGGTGCGTCTCACCATTGCAACCAACTTACATCATTCAGCTGGGTATAAATCAGATCCACACTCTCCACATAACATGGCTCACAAAGAGGAAGGTAGGTTCCTCCACCACACGCACGCTCAGGACAGGGATGGCCAGGATATCAGGATATGACTTCAGCAATTAGTAATATGTATTAATCTGTAATCAATGGACTCATGCCTGGAAAGGTAACCGAGTTTAGTGAATTCAAAATGGAATTGGTAAATTATGTAACAGTAGGAGTTGCTAAATGGACCTAATTTTCAATTCAACAGTGTACCGCAGTCTTACAATGATAAGTACACATATACAGTATTAATATACTGTACACTGTACATTGTACAGTGTCACATTGCAGCACACATTAGGCAAGTACTGCTACAGTATACTGGAATATTAGCACATGCACATGCACAGTCACCAAGAAGAGGAAGAAGAACCTGCTACATGGAAAATGAGACGGTATCATCATAATGCCCCTATTTGTGACACAAATTTTGTGCCGGGTTGTAATTCTGCACAATGAATTGATAAAAATCAGGTTTAACTGTCCTTGAGATTAAATTAAATTGATTAAAATACATGCGTCAGATTGATTATCATATATAAAAGATTAATATCATTTCTGTCTGAAATAAGACGTGTTGTGTCGGAATCATAGAACTCGAACACCGGGGTCTCAGATAATAAACGCACACCACGATCGGTCACAGAGTGAACCTGCAAAGTGGGACCAGGGACAACACCGAAGTGTCGAGAGTACCCTCGTATCCATCACGGAACCCGATATTGTCGGATTGCTATTTCAATAATCTCAATTCATTCACGCCATCACACGAATAAACAATAAATATAAAATATCATAAAATTAAAAGTTCAGTCAACAAAATCGCACATGGAGTGGGAGGAGGGGCTGTGAAGTTTTTTCTGGTACCCCTCAGAGAAACCAGGGTACTTCTCAGCAGGCAGAACCTGATCCTGGTCCTGATGAAGTTTATTGTCTCTGGATACTTGTCATGGTGTTTACCAGAGGTGCGAGTAGCCAGCTTTTTAATGAGTCTCTCAGCTTCTGGTCCGGCACCTCCTGAGGTGGACATAACAAACGGGGTGAATGCTCCTCTCTCTGCCTCTCTGATACGCTGTTGGTAATCGCGTTTCTTTCTGCTTTCGTGGAGTCTGTACAGAGCTCTGGGTTCTTTATCTCTGTAGCTCGGAGCTGTTGGGTGGAATACTGCCACGTCTATGTGGGCTCCCTGTAATCTTCTCCATAAGCTAATAGCATATACGTCACTGCGAGCATCAGGTGCTGTATTGACACTCTTGGGGTAGTCACCTGGGTTAACCGGCTGTAACACTTTCTCGATTTCAACACCCTTGTATCCTGCATGGGTAGTTCAAGTTCAAGTTCAAATAAATTACACACAATAGTTAATACAACATACAGTGCAGAAATTCCCATCTCGTGGGTCCTCCTTTGTCAACTAGTCTATTTACAAGTCCCTACTCAGACATAAACAGCGTCAGCAGCAAACAACATATATACAGCCTCACACAACGCTCTTCCTTTCTGCCTCTCGAAACTCATTAGGGACCGTCATATAGCCACGCACCGGTGGTCTGTCATAGAATTCCTTCATGAACGCACCAAGGTTTGCCTTGAACCCAGGAAGTGTTTCTGAAAGAGTAACCTCTCGAGGGAGTTTATTCCATAACCGAGGTGCCCTGAAGCCGAAAGAGTTATACAGTTGGTTTGCCCGTTTGGATTCTGCCCAGTAAGGATATTTCTGGGTTTTCGCCTGTACTCCCAACCGACCCGTCTGGAACTCCATCTCAACACAATTGGGAACAAGTCCCTTATAGATCTTCCAAACGTGGATTAACTCATATCTCTGGCGTCTTCTCTGGAGGGAAATAAGGTCAAGCGCCTCTAGCCGCTGCCAGTAGTCCAGATTCTTCATCCCTTGGATCTTCCGAGTGAACGCCCGTTGAACGTTTTCCACCATTTGAATATCCCCGATTTTCGTTGGATACCACACCAGGCAACAGTATTCTAGTATGGGCCGGACTAACGCCTTGTACAAGGTTAGTACTACTTCTGGTGACCTACTCCTGAATGCACAGAAGATCCATCCTGAAATCATGTTAGCTCTCCTTACGATATCGCCAATATGATGAGTCCAGGTACCATCCGAAGATAGCCAGACCCCCAGGTCTTTTACATGCTGCTCTGGATCCACCACGGTTCCTCCCATTGTAACATAGGATAACGTTTCTGCAGTGAAGGGTAGTTCTCTCAACAACTTTGATCTACCAAGCGAATAATTAACCAATTGAAACTTATCGGTTATCCTCGTGGAGCTTCATGTTGTTGTTGACTGACCACTGAGTGACACTTCCTAGGTCCTTCTGAAGTTCAGCCTGGTCAAGTTGGGTCCGTATTACTTGTATAAGTTTCGTATCGTCAGCAAAGGACAGGGCGTCAGCGCTTGACAACGACTCTTTCAAGTCAATTACGTAGAACAAGAACAGGATAATAATATCTGCAAGGGTATCTCTTATCTCGTTGTGTCGCAGAATGGTATATCCTCCAGTGCTACAACTCAAGGCATGGTCTGCTCCGTTCTGTTTTCCACATACACATTCAGAGAACTGGCCGTTGATCTCAAAACCATACCTGAGGAACATAGCGTCCGTGAACTCTGATTTGGACAGCTCTCTGTTGAATACTTCCAGGGGCCGGGCAGATAGCCAGGACGAGGCTCCCGTTTCCATGTTCAGAGAAAGTGTTCTCGCCCATTAGAACTCGAACCGGTTTCGCGTCCAAACTCGAAAGAAAAAAAATATAGATCAAGAAAGAAAACTGAGTTTTGCAGCAAAACGCGCGCACCTGCAGCGCAAACATTATTATTGAGTGCGCGCGCACTTGGCGTGGATCAGCCATGGGGTGGCTGATTCACGCCAATGTTTTTTTGTGAAACGTTGGCGGAGATCAGCCATGGCTGGTGGCTGATTCACGCCAAAAAAGTTTGTGTATTTTTTTTTCGTTGAAATTTTTCTTCATATTTTTTCTTTCAATATTTTTTCATCGAGAAAAAAGTTGGCGTGAATCAGCCACCGTAAACGACTGAGTAAAGACTGTGTAAACTCTGTGTAAATACTGAACTTTTTTAGGGATCCCTATTTTTGAGACTTTTTAAAAATTTCAATTTCAATTTTTGAAAAGTTTTTTGGTGCGCGCGCGATGAATGCAGCGCTATAAGTCTTGAAAATCGCGCCTTACGTTTAAAGCAGCGCATCAAATCGTCATTTTGAATTTTCTGAGTCATGGCATTTCCCCGAATTTTTAAAAACCAACCCAGAAAATAGGGATCCCTAATAAAGTTGTGACTTGTCACCAAACATGTGGTTTCCGTGGCGGCGCGGCTTCAAAATGCGCGATTGTAACTTGTCACCGCATGGTTTACGCCGCGCCGCAGCTACGCGCAGTGGGAACCACGTGCGTTTTGGTACGCGCACACGCGGTGACAAGTCACAACCGCGCCTCCGCAAGACTACAGTGACAAGTCACAACTTTATTAGGGATCCCTAATAAAGTTGTGACTTGTCACCAAACATGTGGTTCCCGTGGCGGCGCGGCTTCAAAATGCGCGATTGTAACTTGTCACCGCATGGTTTACGCCGCGCCGCAGCTACGCGCAGTGGGAACCACGTGCGTTTTGGTACGCGCACACGCGGTGACAAGTCACAACCGCGCCTCCGCAAGACTACAGTGACAAGTCACAACTTTATTAGGGATCCCTATACTCCATTTTTTTTCAACTGTTCACCCCCCAAAGTCGTGCGCGGAATGGTTTTGCGCGTTTATCACATGTTAACGTGTAGCGCGCGCCACCCAAATTCCAATTTTTATTAAATTTCAGTTTTTGGGTGAACAGTTGAAAAAAAATGGACTTTATTGGCATGCGCTGCAGACCCCAAGTGCGCGCGTTTTCCACGGCTTCTAGCATAAAGTCGAATTTTTATTGAGTGTCGCGTGGCGCGCACCAAATCTAGTGCGCGTCCACGGAATTTCGCGAAATCGATCAAGCCATGGCCGCCAGAAATTTGACATGTCGGCGACATTGTCGCGTTGGATGAGGAGATTTCTTTGTTCTCCAAGAGAATAAAGGAATCTCCTCATTTGTCAGTTTGTTCTCTGTTCCCTTCAGGCATGATCAGACGTGTTGAGTTGTCCTCTTTGACATATGCTCCTTGCTCTTTGTCCCTGTGCGAGCCCACTGATATACTATATCTCTGAAAAGACTTAGCAGGTATGAAAATCGTTCTGATTCTGTCTGGCATCGCCGACCCGATCTGAGCATACTGTCAAAATGGGTTCTGGCGCCGCCAGAAAGTTCTGATTTGGAACTTGAACCCAATTTTTCAACACAAACATTTTCCAACACAAACATGGCGAGTGACGACAGTCTCTTGCTAAAAACAGGGCAACTCGAATGTTGCTTTTTTGGTTTTGGTCCAAAACCAAAACTTTTGGATAGGATAATTGTCACTGCTTCGGCCATCGACCTCATAAATACCTGTTGGTAACAATCTTAACCCTTTCAGGCAGGATTACCTGTGGCTATCGAGGTGGCTCTAAAGACGGAAATTATTACGTTATGCCGTGAATTCCACAGTCAAGTCTCAACGGTGTTTTCGGTGGTCCACCCCTCTGCTGTATCCTAAAACAACCATTATTACCAGGTAACAAGAAAGAACATGTTTATTTGTCTCATGTTCCTGACTAATTATTCTTATTTATTGCCAACACTACATGATGCATAGGGCCTAGCCCTTTGTACACTCTCACCCTGTGTGATGTGAGCCATAGAAAGTATGGACAGGGTGGAGAGAGTGGGGAGAGAAAAATGGAGAGCTGAGAGGGTGGAGAGAGAATGGAGTGAGAAAAATGGAGAGCTGAGAGGGTAGAGAGAGAGAGAGAGAGAATAGAGAGAAAATGGAGAGCTGAGATGGTGGAGAGAGAATGGAGGATGGATTTATTTTGTAAATTTGTAACCCTCCCCTCGATTTCTTGATTCTCGGGCGAATTCTAACCCTCACTCCTTCCCCAGGCATTTTAGTGATATCGGGATGGCTAATGTTGGATTCAGTTTCAAACCTCTATCGATTACAGTATTCTTCATATTTGGTAAGAAAACGCTCTCATTAATAACAATTATTGGGGTGTGCACAGACTGCCCAAGCTTGACCATGCCCATATGTGGGCAAGATTTTGACCAAGTCGCACAGACTGACCAAACTTGGTCATTTGACCAAGCTTGGAGGGTAAAAACTGAAACTAATTCAGTACATAATGACCCCATTTACAACTTTTCACCTGGAAATGATAGATGCTTATGTGAGGGCACTTTTCCGACTAATTAAGATACGCTGAATCACGTAAGCAACTTTTCCAGAGGTCGATAAAGTGCCCCAATGAAGTATAATTGGCCTTAATTGTTGAATTAAGGTACTTTCCCGACCTCTGAGGGATTGTAAAGGTCGCTTACGTGATTCACCGTATAGTTGGAATAGTGCCCTCGCATAAGCATCTATTTTTTCCAGGCGAAAAGTTGTAAATGGGGTCATTAAGACCCAAATATACTCAATTAGGACACTTTTCCGATCTCGGCCGGATTGGAAAAGTTGCTAACGTTGTTCAGCGTTTCAAAATTAGTCGGGTTCAGTAGTTTTCGATATGTTATGAATTAGTTTCAGTTTTTACTCTCCAAGCTTGGTCAAATGACCAAGTTTGGTCAAAATCTTGCCCACATATGGGCATGGTCAAGCATGGGGAGTCTGTGCACGCCCTTGGCCGAATGCTACTGCCTACCCTTCCCTATTAGAGAATCTATTATCACACTCACTGGTCCTTCCCCTTCCTCTTTTCCTGTCCTTCTTGTGTTAGTCGTAAAATTATCACAGTGAAATACAGGGTGGACCAGAACCACGGATTGTTAGGAAAAGGTGATCGCAATCCTCAGGGACACTTTCTCCACTTTTTCTAATCAATAGACCGTGAAAATTACACAGTAGATAGGAGAACGAAACACTAGTTATCACAAAGTGGATCCATCTTTCTAGCCCACCCTGTAGTTATTTTCTGAGCGGTAAGCAGTAAGTGTTGCCTTGATTTCGACACAATTTTTTACAAATTTGGTCATAACTCCTCCATTTCTTGGCCAAATTGTAGAATCTTGGGCCCAAGATTTTACAATTTGGCCTAGAAATGGATGGATAAAACTGTAAAAATTGTGTCCAAATTAAGGCAAAACTTACCGCTTACCGCTCAGAATAGGTAGGGTGCTTTATTACAAGTGATATCATTCTCTCCCCCCCTCTCTCTGTCCTCTCTCTGCCCCTTCTCTATTATTCTCACAACAAATTAATTCTCTCAGGAAAGATCATGACAGACTATCACTTGGACGTGTAGCAATATCTGGATTTAAAGGCCGTGAGAGAAGATTGAAGAGGGCATCTAATCCTGGAAGTTGGAACTGGGAAGAGTTTCTTAAAAGAGAGAGGTGCAGGTGTGAACTTTGTGACTCTACTGTTTACAGGGAGTGATTATCCGATATGATGCTTTTGTAGTGTTCTATTATCCCGGAATCTTGTATGTGTAACTGTAACGTCTGAGCGTGTGTAAAATCGATTTGTTATTGTTATTGCTATATTGGGAACTCTTTTTCATAAACACATACAAAGAAAATTGTCGTTGAATCATCAAAAACATCGATATCTCACTCTATAATATATTCCTATCTTTCTTTATCTCTCTCTCTCTCTCTCTCTCTCTCTCTCTCTCTCTCTCTCTCTCTCTCTCTCTCTCTCTCTCTCTCTCTAATCTCTATCTCTATCTCTGTCTCTCTCTCTCTCTCTCTCTCTCTCTCTCTCTCTCTCTGTCTCTGTCTCTGTCTCTCTCTGTCTCTCTCTCTCTCTCTCTCTCTCTCTCTCTCTCTCTCTCTCTCTCTCTCTCTCTCTCTCTCTCTGTCTCTCTCTCTCTGTCTCTCTCTCTCTGTCTCTCTCTGTCTCTGTCTCTCTCTGTCTCTGCTCTCTCTCTCTCTCTCTCTCTCTCTCTCTCTCTCTCTCTCTCTCTCTCTCTCTCTCTCTCTCTCACGATCACGCCACACTTTATCTGAAAAATATATTATTTGATCGCTAATTGTGTACAATGTTACAGCTGCAGCTGTTGTGTGTACAAGGGTCGGGTACTAGAATGTTGATCGTACAACTCCTAACACATGACAGTAACGTGACTTCATTATACCATATTTGGTCATCACCTGATGCGTTCTATCCCTTCCCGCCACTTACTTTGTGGAAGGGGCCGCGCGGCAGGTTTGCGCGCAACGCGTTGCAACGAAGGGTTCTTCGCGCGAAATTGAACCCTTCCGACGCGCAAATCCAAATCGCGCGGCTTTTTAAAAAACGACACTCATTAAAAATTCGACTTTAAAGTCCATTTTTATTCAACTGTTCACCCCTCAACTCGTGCGCGTGCGATATCTTAATTTACGCTACGCGCGCTACACGTTAACATGTGATAAACTTTCATCAACTACAACGTAACTACAACGTAACTACAACGTAACTACAACGTAACTACAACTACAACTACAACGTAAAACTATTTATTGAGGTTGTCGTGAGGCACCTCAATTCCCCTTGTAGAAGATGACACTGACGAGAGGGGCGGCTGCAGAGCTAGCAGATGCGGAGAAGATGTGCTGCCTACTATGTAAAACGCCAAGAGATCCTGCGGACCCACCCATACCCCGGGATGTGAGTAAACTCGTGGGATTGTGCTGGCTGTGCCCCCCTTGTTTTGGTTCGGTGGACACTGGGAAGGTTAAGGAGTCGGGGCTGACGGGGGCTAGCGGGGACGAGATTGCTCGATGTGTTGTGAGTGAGCTTGGGAAAACAGCTGCTCCTATTCCGATGGATGAACAACTGCAGGCTTTTAAAAATGACATTCTAGAAACGATGAACTGCACTATGAAGGCATTTATGGACAAATTTAACAATAGTCCTGTTACTACCTGTGCACCTAAACCTGCTAATTCTCACTCTCCATACGCAGCTGCTCTTAATAAACCTGTAACTACTGCTAAACTAACTGTAACTGGTAACTCTGATGTGCTACAATCCACCAACAGCCTGCTAACTAAAACACCAACGACTTACCGCAGAACGAACACTGATGGCTCTGTTGTGTATGGTTTTAAAACTGCAGCAGATCTTACACGGGCTACAGAGAAGATTAACTCGGCTAACACGGGGGTGAAGCTGGAGGAGTATGTTTCTAAGCCGCTGGTGACGATTCGAAACGCAGAAGTTTCTTTCATTCCAAGTGATGTGGTTGACAAGAAAATAACTGATGAGCTGATTATTGATTCGATTAAAGTGCTAAATAGCGATATTGCTGAGGCGCTAGATAAGAGTGAGACAATGGAAGTGATATTCTTTCAGCGTCACCGGCAGAGACCTGACCTTGCCACTGTTGGGCTAAGGGTCACTCGTCCGCTGAGTGAACTCTTGCTTAACAAGGGGCATATTCATTTGGGTCACTTCCTCTGCCCGGTTGAAAAGCGCTATTCAGTGAAGCAGTGTTTTAAGTGTCAGGGTTTTGGTCATGTTTTGAAAGAATGTAAAGCAGTCTCCCCAACGTGTTTTAGATGTGCGAGTCACGACCATTATGGTAGAGATTGTGATAAGAAAGCGAGAGAGTTTAGAAAGTGTTCTAACTGTGCTGAGTCGAGTAACCCCTTATTCAAATCAGGTGCCATGTCCCACAACGCTGCTTCTATAGACTGTCCCGTTCTCCATCAACACGTAAAATCAAAAAACTAGGAGTGCAAAGAAGGCGTCAGCTACGAATCGGACTGCTAAACTGCTTTTCGCTCCGCAACAAGACCCTCGACGTTCTAGAGATGGCATTGGACAATAACATTGATGTGCTCACCCTCACAGAGACCTGGATGAGGAAAGAAGACTTGGCAATCTGCTCTGAAATCCGAGAAGTATCCTTCAACGTTCTCCATACGCCCAGAGGTAGTAGAGGAGGAGGAGTGGCAACACTGACGAAGAGGAATATCTGCATGCGTAAAGTCAATGTGCAAAGAAAATTTCGGAGCTTTGAATGCCAAGAGGTTCTGCTGAAGCCACCTGCCAACTGTCGGATACTTGTTGTTTATCGTCCAGGAACAGCAGGTCAGTTCAACTCCTTTATTGAGGAATTTGAGGACCTGCTTGTGTCATTGACTGAGCAGCGCCACTGCAGTGTCATCTGTGGAGATCTCAATATCCACATGGAGCGATCATCTGACCCACTTACGATTAGGTTCAAAACGCTACTTTCAGAGCTTGGTTGGGAGAATGCAGTTGAAGTTCCAACCCACAATAAGGGTGGGACTTTAGACCTCATATTGACTAAGGCTGATGAGTCATCTACAGCAGCTGTGAGGATTTCAGAAGTATCTGTTACTCCTCACCCTGCTGCACCGGATCACTACCTAGTAACCTGCCTCGCGGATCTACCCTCACCAAATACTGATCACTATATGATTCGAAGTGGACGAAACATCAGAGGAATTGACCGAGAGCTGCTAAAAGAAGAAATATTGTGTTCGGACCTCTGCGATGACTTACCAGATCAGTTGGAAGAATGCGTTGATCTGTACAACAATACACTTGGAAGTATACTTGACAATCTGGCTCCCACCGAGGAAAAGAAAGTGAAGATAAGAACTGTCCCAAGATGGATGAAAAATGTCACCTGCCTGAGAGTGAGACGAATCCGCCGAGCTAAAGAGAGGAGATGGAAGTCGCGACTACTGAAATCGTGCAACGCCAGGGTTCTTACATCAGTCTTCATTGAATGGAAAGAAGCAAGCAAAGTTTCTGTAAAAACCCTCGAGGATGCAAGATCCAAGTACTACCAAGCTGAGTTTGAACGACTGCAGGGCAATGCAAAAGGGATGTACTCTGTGGTAAACGGACTCCTTGGAATTGAAAAATCTCCAACGACTCTACCATCTGATAAAGAAACAAGCCAGCTTGCACCTGAATTCAACGAGTACTTCAAATCGAAAGTGACCAAGATCTACCAACAGATAGAGTCTCAATCCATTCCACCCCCTGCAGTCACCCCTCAGCCAGATAAACCAACAACAAAGTTCACTGCCTTTTCTCCAGTATCTGACGAAGAACTTCTAAAAATGATCAGGGAAATGAACAGGAAGCACTGCCAGCTTGACCCGATGCCAACATCCCTAATCATGGAGTGTCTACCAGAATTAATTCCTTCAATCTCCAAGATCGTGAATGATAGTCTCCTCACCGGTATCTTCCCACAGTCATTCAAAGAGGCAATAATCAGACCATCTTTCAAGGGAAAGGAGCTAGACCCTGAGGACCTCTCAAGTTATCGCCCTGTAAGCAATCTGTCGTTCATCTCCAAGGTAGTGGAGAAGGCTGTCAGTATCCAGCTCGTGGACTACCTCGAAGATAATGGCTTGTTTCCCTCTCATCAGTCAGCCTATCGCAAATTTCACTCCTGTGAAACAGCCACCCTGAAGATTGTGAACGATCTGTTGATTCTATTGGACTCCAAATCAAAGACTATCCTTTTGTTACTGGACCTCAGTGCTGCTTTTGATACTGTGAAACACAGCCGACTCCTGATGAAGTTAGAGGATCAGTATGGGATCTCTGGCAACGCTTTGAAATGGTTTCAATCTTACCTACAGAGTAGATCAACATCTGTGCTACTGGAGAACAACCGATCTGACACCCTGGAGGTTGAAATTGGAGTTCCTCAGGGCAGTATATTGGGACCCGTTCTCTTTGTGCTATACACCAGGGATCTTCAAGACATTGCTCGTGTCTACGATCTCAACATTCACCTTTTCGCTGATGACACGCAAATTTATGTGAGCTTTGATGAAAAAAACACGGATGACGTGTTCAGACGACTCCAGCGATGTTTCAAACACATTCAATGGTGGATGGGAGAGAACTTTTTAAAGTTAAACCCTTCAAAGACTGAAGTTCTAGTGCTGACCAACAAGGTGGACAAGTCATCCATTCCAGAAACGTTATGTTTAGATCCTGACGAAGAAGACTTCAAAGTAGCAGAAACAGCAAGAAACCTAGGGATTTGGTTTGACTCCAAGCTGTCAATGACTGAACACATTTCCAGGACTGTCCGCTCTTGCTGGGCCCAGCTTTCGAACCTGTGGAGAATCGGAAATAGGCTAAATCGGCAGACAAAGATCCAGTTGGTTCACACTCTGATCCATTCTCGCTTGGACTACGGAAATGCCTTACTGAAGCAAGCCTCGAAAAAAGATATAAACCGTCTACAGAAAGTCCAGAACAGTGCTGTCAGGTTCATCAACAACCACAGGAGACTACGAGGTGTAACGAAACTGAGGAGAGAACTACACTTTCTTCCAGTGAACGCTAGAATTGACTTCAAGATATTGTTATTGACCTACAAGTGCATCAATGGATTAGCACCTCTATATCTGCAAGATCTCATCACACCGAGGACACAGACTGGACGCAACCTTCGAAATGATAATGATCTAACACTTCTCGAAAGATCTTTCTCTTCTAAGTACCGTCAAACCAGTGCTGCATTCAGTATAAGTGCCCCAAAGCTCTGGAATGGACTTCCTAGAGACATCCGTGAATCATCAACTGTGGAAATGTTCAAAACTAGATTAAAGACTCATCTTTTTAGACTAGCGTACGAGTGAATAGTTGTTTTCGAACTTGTAACTTGTGCTTTTTACCTCTTGATGTGATTTTTCTTGAATTGAGAGGTTAAATTGTAACATGAGTTTTCTACCTCATGACGTGTGACACTTCTTGAATTGAGAGGTTAAATTGTAACTTGAGTTTTCTACCTCATGACGTGTGACTTTCAACGTATATCTCCAATGCTGTATTGTGAACTTGTTTTTCTGAGTAGAGACTGAGTTGAGACTTTACTGAGACTTAACTGTTGGAGCTCTTATTTATTCTATGTCATGGAGTCACTTCTGTATCACTGTGTGTGGTGTTAGTAGAGTCGATAACTACATCGACCTCTCCCAATTGTTCCAGTTTTTGTCACATCTGTTTGGAGCCTCGACACGACCTCTAAACAGGTGTTACTTTTTCACAAACTGTTTTCATCTTGGTGTAATCAGCAGTTGAAATGTTGCTAATCATAACAAAAACCTGACTAAATTTTTTCAACTTGGGGTAAAACCATGGGTGTCAAAAGTTAGCTCTAGGTCCCCTGAGTAACCATCCGGAGACTCTAAGAGATATTTCAAGCCGTTCTCCCGTAATCATTAATCCCGGTGGAGAAAAAAATACAATGCGGACGTACGTGAGCGCTGGCAGGCTGTTTACATGTTATTGTATGTCTCTCACTCTCTCTGGAAAAACCGCACGTGCGGTTGCGCCGCGCGAGATAACTCTTTCTCAAGGGGGAGAAAAGAGAGAGACGCACATTAACGTTATACATTAAAGTTGAGGTTGTAGGCAATTGCACGTACGTCCATACTCAAATATGTGCTCTACCGGGATTAATGATTACAGGAGAACGGCTTGAAATATCTCTTAGAGTCTCCGGATGGTTACTCAGGGGACCTAGTGCTAACTTTTGACACCCATGGTTTTACCCCAAGTTGAAAAAATTTAGTCAGGTTTTTGTTATGATTAGCAACATTTCAACTGCTGATTACACCAAGATGAAAACAGTTTGTGAAAAAGTAACACCTGTTTAGAGGTCGTGTCGAGGCTCCAAACAGATGTGACAAAAACTGGAACAATTGGGAGAGGTCGATGTAGTTATCGACTCTACTATGTGTAAGTAATGAATTTCTGAATGAAATAGTATTTATATTGATTTTGACTGAGCATTTTACTGAGCATGGGTTAAGAACGAGTTACGAGTTCTGTGTGTATTTATGTTACGGATTTCATTCCAGTGTTTCTGAATCAGCCTGTCGTATAGAGTGTGGAGGACTAGGTTCTGTTAGGATCTTCTAGGTTTTACGACTAGACAGTAGTTCGTGTGTATGTGTTTCTAACTGTTTTTAAACAATTTTCTATATTTAACTAATCTAACTCTAATTTATTATCTCTGGCCAGTATCTATGCTTAACTTTTTATTCAATTATTCCAAGACGACCGCTTTAGTCGCGGTGGAGAGATGTTCATACAACACTAGCCATTAGGTTTTTTAGTTGTTTCCTCCATTTATAACGCATAAAAGCGGTATATCAAATGTATATTATTATTACTAGTAGGCCCGTTCGCCCTACGGGCGAATTTCGGGGAAATGGTAGCTTGATTAGGGAACGCTGACATCACCTTGTTATAGGTTCTATCACGCGTATATTCTCAGAGTATTATATATCGCAAGTTCTACTGATAACGATTCACTTCTGTACTTCTTATATTATACTTGTAACACTTCTTATTCTGTTACTGCACCACAAGTAACTAGTCGTCAAGTAGTAACCAAAACCACACATACGTTTTATAATAAGTGGAGCCTGAGTACTAAAACTCGTATATTGTCTAATCCTACCGATCCAACCGATCTTAAGGATCATCTTGCTCAGCTTTCTGTAAAACATCCCAATCTCAAGGATGAAATTACTGATTTGCTAAACAGAGAGCAAAACCCTACTGCTTCTATCACTAATGCATTAAATTTACTGTCATTTTCGAATCAACTTCCCATTTTTAAAAAGGGAGATGATTTCGTTATGCATTGTGAAAGATTTTCTGAGTACGTTGCACTTGTAAAGTTATCTTCTAGTCAACAGTTTCTTACTTTTCTGCAGTCCATCCAATGTGGTGAGACTTATATTGCTATTCGTAATGCTAAATTATCTTCCGAACAGAAGAATAATTATACTGAATTTCTGAAACTTGTTAAAGATCTACTGTTTGGCGATGAAAAGTTTCTACTACGAAACCGCCTACTGGATTGTATCCAGATACCTTCTGAAACCATTTCGGAGTACTCCTACAGGTTACGCCAGACAGCATGTCTAGCATACCCTTCTGACGAGAAATCAGCCGAAGACACTTGTCTTCTAATCTTTCTCAGGGGAATTCATGATGTCACAATCAAGAGGAAACTCAACGAGATAACGAATCTTGATTCTTTTACTGATGCTATCCGACATGCTCAACGTTTGGAACGGGTCGCTCTGATGTTCCCTAAACCTACCCCTAGTCCGGTTGAGGAACAACTTTCTGGTGACACTACATATCGAGAACCACAGGTAAGATCTCGTGTTCGTCGTGCTACTTCTGACTCAACGATATCGTCATATCACGATCACCGAAATTCTCGATCAAGACGTCGTTATCGTCACCATTCTGAATCAGATTCTTATCGGTATCGCCATGATGATTCGCACCATCATGACCACCACTACCGACCTAGAAGCAGATCACCATATCGTTCTAGATTCAGTTCTGAAAACTCTTATGTTAATTATCCTGACCATCATCATCATGATCACAATGACCATTACCGTCATCGATCTCACTCAAGAGAAAGAGAAAGATCAAGGTCACAAAATCATGATCACGATCAACTTCAACGAGACCACCATTTTCGTTGAGGAGAGGCGATTCAAACAATTCTGTTTTTCGTGGTGAATCTAGATCACACCGAAATAACCACAATTCTTCCCGTTTAGAATCTGATCGACCTCTCTCTAAAGAAATTTTGTTAAACGGTTACTGTCACGACCATCCGGTCAATTTCCTGATAGATACTGGTGCCCATGTTAGTTTGGTTGCTACCAGAATCGTCCACATTCTGGGATTTTCTACTGATCTACGTCCTTGTCGTAAACTCATTACTGGTCTAGGAAAACGGATCATTCCTATGCGAGGGGAGATTGATCTCCGTGTTCAAATTGGAACCTCCTACCGTACTGAAAAGTTTATAGTAAGTGACCATATTGATACTGACTTTTTACTGGGAATGGATGTTATCCGATCATTTGAAATGATGATCGATATACCTCACAATTCTGTAAAGATTTCTGGACATAACTGTCACTATACTGATAAACCCACTCCTGTTAAACGTAGAGTGAAAGTTAAACTATGTAAAACTATCACTATTCCTGCTAATTCTGCTAAGTTCGTACGAGGGTCTTTTCCCTTATCTTCCAACGACACCGGTCATGTATACCATTCACATGACTACGAAGGAGTTATCGAACCATTCTGCAACTTATCACGCAAATGCAATTTACTGGTGACAGGTACGTTATCTTATTTTCAGGGAAACAAGCTTCACGTGCATTGCATTAACCCGACAGATAATGATGTAATCCTGTACAAGAATCAGCTGATAGGCTTCTTCAACCCTATCGACCATTCTATCTCTTCTGAAATCAGATCATTAAAACAGGTTACTGGAAAAGAGAATTGGTATAATTCTTCTACTGATATTCCACGCCTTTCTACTGCTTGTACTATTGAAGAGACCATTCAAAACGGAAAGTGGAAAGATGTCTCTGACCTTCTGAAACAGCTCAAGTTAGATGAGCTAGACCATGTTCCTGAACTCTACAGACATCAGCTAAGGGATCTGATCTGTGAGTACTCTCATGTATTTGCTCGAAATCCTAATGACTTAGGTCTTGCATCATTTTATGAATCACAACTTCACCTGAAGCGTGATTATGTTCCGAAATGGGTTCCCTCTCGTCCTGTTGGCCACCGGATTAAACCTTTTCTGGATGCTGAGATAACAGCCCTCTCAAAATCGGGTCAAATTTCTGCCTGCAAATATTCCCTTTGGAATAGTGCAGTATTCATGGTTCCTAAGAATTCTTCTGCTACTACTTCCTGGAGATTTGTAGTTGACGCTAGAAGTCTGAATTCTCAATGTATTCAGGACAACTATGAATTACCTCGAATTGGTAACATTTTTGATAGACTTTCTGAACACAAAATCCTGTCTTCACTCGACTTCGTGAGCTCATTCACCCAAATTGGGCTGGAAGAGAAGAGTCGACCACTTACTGCCTTCACTTACAATGGTAAGCGTTTTATGTTTAATCGTATGATTCAAGGTCAATCTTCTTCAAGTGCTGAGTTTTCCAGAGCTATGGCTCTACTGTTTAACAAGGTACCGTTTAAAGCTTTGATTTTGTACATCGATGATCTTCTTGTGTGTAGCAACACGTATCCTGATCACCTCAAGCGATTGAGATTTGTTTTTGATAGGCTGACTTTTGGAAACCTGAAGTTATCGCCCAAGAAAACTAAACTTTTTCAACAGGAGGTAAAGTTTCTTGGTTTACGGATTTCCAAAGACGGTATTTCTGTTGATTCTGATAAAGTTAAAGCTATCAGGAACCTTCCCACACCTACAAGTGTGAAACAGGTTCAAAAGTTTCTGGGTATGGTGAATTACCATCGTAACTTCATTCGAGGATTTGCGGAGATGGCTGCTCCTCTTTATGCTCTTACTGGTAAGAAATCACGATATGAATTTTCGTGGTCAAAATCCTGTCAAGAATCTTTTGATCTACTGAAAAAGGCAATGTCCTCCGCTCCTGTTCTATCAGTTCCTGATGTTAATGATGAACTGAACTCTTATGTAGTGACTTTAGATGCGTCTAAACGTGGTCTAGGTGCTGTACTAACCCAACTAGATCCTAGAACAAGACAACGCAAAGTCATTTCCTATTACTCCAAGAAGGTACCTCTGCATCTACAAAAGTGGGGTGCTACCAGACTGGAATTTCTTGCGCTTCACTCTGCCATCATGCATTGGAAGCTCTACTTGCAGGGTAGTCACTTCACTGTATTGAGTGATTGCAAAGCATTGCTGAACATCCAGACTATCTTTTCTAAAGATAACGCGTACATGCAGCGTCGTATTGGTGATCTTTCTGGATATAACTTCACGATCAAACATGTAAGTGGAAAATCTCAAGATATTCAAATCGCTGATTATCTAAGTAGATACGCTCATGATATTTCTGAAAAGACTGTAGCAACACAGACTAACCTTTCTGACACGAATTCTGTTGCACCTTCCGATAAGAAAAGGGTTCGTAAGATCAAGACTCAAGCTAGAGATTTGATTAACCAATCCCTTTCTGATTCTTCAGGTCAAACTGATTCTGATAATGATGATCATGCTAATATTCCAGAGTTTTCTAGAATTTTAGCTGCTGCTCAATCTACTGGTTCTTCAGATGACCTGATTACATCTGACGATATTATGCATGGGTATGAACATGATATGATCCTTTCTGAAGTAATTGAATGGGTAACCAACGGTTCTAAACCAGATCTTGACTTGGCAACATGTCACAAAGAGATCGGTTACTTTTACCGTAAGTTCAATTTACTGAAGTTTAGCAAAGGATTATTGAAAATCAAAACTTATGATACTGACACTTCTGAACACAAGTGGACTACTGTGATACCGCACACACTAATCATTCGTGCAATTTCATCTTTTCACAATCATGTAGGCAGTTGTCATCCTGGGATCAAGAACACTCTTGATCAACTTTCACGTCGTTTTCACTTCTACAAGATGAGGCAAGAAGTAAAACTTTATGTTTCTGCATGTGTCACTTGTCAGCGCTCGAAGTCCACGAATAGACCACTCAAAGCACCACTCAAGCCGATCATATACAGTTCATTTAATTCCTGTATCCAGATTGACCATCTGGAACCTTCTAAATCACGTACCCCTAGCGGTCACGTGGCTCTTCTGACCATTGTTGACATGTATAGCTCATATCTTGTTTGTGTTCCTGTTCGCTCTACAAGTGCTGAACACACAATTAAAGCTATCATGAAACATTGGATTTGCCGATTCGGTGTTCCTGATAGGATTCAAAGCGATCAAGGTGCTGGGTTTGAATCTCATTTATTTAAGGAAGTCTGCAAAGTCTTCGGTATTGAAAAGATCCGGTCTACTCCCTGGAAATCTTCCACTCAAGGGAAAGTAGAATCCTGCCATAGGAGAATTAACACCTGTTTCAGAGCTGTTTTGGGAAACAAAGACTTTCACAAGTACGATCAGTACATTGATTGGATCGTCTTTACTCTCAACTGTATGCGTTCTAACCGCACTGGATACTCTCCTAACTTCCTTCTGTTTGGTCAAGAGGCACGTACTCCTCGAGATCTATTCCTGTCTGACACGAGTGATCGTGTACCTTCTGATTATGCTACTGAAGCCTACCGAATGTATTCCCACGTCCGTGAGACTACTCGAAAGGTTCGTGCTAAGATCCACAAACATGTCGAATACATGTGCACGAACTACGATAAGAACGTGCGAGGACCATTCTTTGAGGAAGGTATGTCATGTATGTTACTTGTGAATGTTCCTAATCACAAGTTTTCTGAAAAGTGGACTGGCCCACACTTAATTCTGAAGAAAATCAATGACTATAACTATGTTATTGATTTTAATGGTAAACGTAAAGTTGTGAGTATTACCAAGATGAAACATTTCAAGTCGAACAAATACTCAACTTCTGAACGTACTAATCCTATTCCGGAAATAGATCCTTCTGCTCTCCCTGCACGGTCAGACTTGGATGACGATTTCTTCAATACTTCATCTCTACCGTTCTACTCAACTCGATCTTCTACAAGACGATCACCTAATGTTTCTGCTCCCAATCATGTTCCTTCCCCCACTACTTCCTCCAAGAGGCGTTCTCAGCCTAACATCCCTGCTCCTACTTCTGCTCCTTCTTCTGTTCCGACTTCTGCCACTGAGTCCAATACGGATACAGAGCCGGAAAGAACGGAAACAGAACCAGAGAGAATAGAGACAGAGATCATTGATCAACCACCTGATCCTACTTCCGATCCTATTCCCGATCCTACTCCTGATCCCACTCCTGATCCCACTCCTGATCATACCACTGATCATACAGATGATCACACTACTGATCTTAATGACACTTTAACTTCAAATGATGAATTTTTAGATGCATTTGAAGATCCTGCTACCTCTCCTCCTGATAATGACCAAACTCTTTCTGAACCAACTACTGACCATCATGTTCATGACAATCCTGATCACACTCCAAAACGACAGCGACATCGAACGCAATCGGAGAGTGATGTAGTACCTGGAACGAGCAAGTCAAGTGGGAGGAATACGCCTTACGATCTTAGGCCACTTCCAGATCGCTCAAGAGGTACCCAACTAAAGAAACCTACTTCTGTTACTACGAAGAGCACCTCTGATAGAGGGAAATCGAAGGTGAAAACGCCAAGAGCTCAGGAAAGTAGTAGTGATGCGGAAGGTAAGAAAGCAACGAGGAAATCAGAGAGGGTCCAGAATAAGATGAGTAAGATCTTAGGTCCTCCGAAGAAGAAATAAGGGTTTGGTGACCCTTCCTCGACACAGGTATCTATATCTGGTACCTATCCTACAAGTACATTTCGTACTGTTTGTCTTGATGACGTCACACAGGCACACTCACTTTCTCAGTCTGTGGAGATTGCAGTGAGTTACTACCTTTGGATCTAATCTGATGTCATCATGCATTCACCCTTGCTTTTTAAAAGCAAGTTTTCTGAGAGCGAGAGTTATGTGGAGAGATGTTGTTGTCCTATCTCACAAAGCACGCATTCACAGTGAGCTGATGCGTTACGGATAGTCATGTGGTGTCCTTTAAGTCAAGAGTTGAGGCGGGATTCCAACTTTCACGGCGTTAATTTTGATGCACTAAGGTTGCATAGTTGTCTGGGAGACACAATTAGTACGCTTGACACGCACATGTTATCACTGGATTCATGAAATGAAGTTACTGAATTTCTGTCATTTATTGAAATAATGATACAATTACACCTTACTTTTAATTACTGAGTTACTGAAACTAATGACTTTATTAATGAAACTTTTCTGAAATATTTAATTCTGAATAATTTCTGAATCTATTCTGACAAATCCTACTGAACTTTTTCCAAGCTAACCAGCGCAGATTTGTTATGAAGTCCATTTTGGCCGACCTACTAGTCCTTCTGGTTTCTCTACTAGTCCATTTTGCCCATCATACTAGTCCTTCTGGCTTTGCTAACTAGTCCTTCTGATGGAACTTCACGTCCCTGAGGAGGCTAACGATAGAAAAAGACTGAATTTAATGATGCTCTCTAAATTTTGAACAATTTAAAAACTATTTAACTATTTATTTTTTTTGAGAGAGGATTTGTTATAGGTTCTATCACGCGTATATTCTCAGAGTATTATATATCGCAAGTTCTACTGATAACGATTCACTTCTGTACTTCTTATATTATACTTGTAACACTTCTTATTCTGTTACTGCACCACAAGTAACTAGTCGTCAAGTAGTAACCAAAACCACACATACGTTTTATAATAACCTGCACCATCCGTTCCTAGCCTATCTCTCACTTTCTCCCTACTCATGTTGGTGTACGCTCTGGACTTCCTGACAATGTCGAGGTGCGAATTTAAGAGATCAATGTCATGGAGGTGCAGTGCTGTTCCAGAAACTCATCACGTGAAAACTTGGCCGCTATGTAGCCGATTTGGAGATTTCTATATTCGACTGGAGTAATCACCCTTGGGCGACTTTGGGTAAAGCTATCCGTAGTCGTTGATTGGCTCGCTTGAACACGTTGGCGTAATCTGTCATATTATCTAGCCTGCTCCCTGACAGCAGCAGTTCTCCTGGACCTAGATAAACGTTGCCGAATAGCACTTTGGGTGGAAGAGCTAGACATCAGGACAGAAGTAAAAGAATGCACGTGCAGAATTGAATTTCCCCTTGGTACCCAACTGCAACTGGGAGAGAGGTCTCCACTATCCAGGTCCCTCTAATAATTGCACGTGCAAGTGTAGTTGCTAGGTGACCACCGTTACACAATTTGCTTAGTAAGTAGTATGATTATTATTATTATAAACGCGCAAAACAATTCCGCGCACGACTTTGGGGGGTGAACAGTTGAAAAAAAATGGACATTAGGCCAACCCAGAAAACTGAAAAGGCAAAAGCGTGAAAAACAAGCTCCTTGCTTTCGTCTTTCAATTGTTTTGGCATGAGGAAACGTTTATTGAAATTAATTAAGCGATTGATTGATGTTTGATTTTAATAGAAATATTATTTTAACGGTTCACCAACTTTTACTTTGTTGTTTGCGGCTAGCCGAAGGTAGCAACTAGCAACGGCCGCCCCTAACACACTTAGTAGGCTTTCACACCCACTACCCCGGCAAAGTCGCTTTGCTCAGGCTGAAGCAGGATGACCGTGCTAAACCATCGGGCGACACCGAGTGGAGCAAGAGCTGATCACGTGATCTCGACAGGGGTTCCGGGTATCACACTACTACATTTGGGGAATTCCAATTTGTTTATCTAATATTCTAATAAAACAACTTACTAGAATGCTAGGCAGAGGCAGAGCTCGAGGCAGAGTTGTCGGGAACGCTGATTTGGCACCTGCTATTGGAATAGCAAGAGGGAGGGGAAGGGCTAGAATTGCTGTTAATCCTGTTGATCCCGGTAACAACAAAAATAATACAATCCGTTCTTTTTAGTTTTTGAGTCACTTTAATCATTATTACTTCCAATAATATTGTATTGATATTCCCCTACCCGTTACAGGTGCTGCAGCAGTACCCCATGTTGCAGCAGGTGATGTAGAAATGCCCCATGTTGCTGCAGGTGATGCAGTTATGCCCCACGTAGGCCGCGTTTTTAGACCTCCACATGTTGAAGACGTTCAGGGGACAAGCGGAAACCCTGTTAATTTATTAACAAATTATTTCCCCCTGTCTCTAAGAAGCAGTGGGAATATTTATCAGTACCACATGACATTTTCACCGCCGGTAAGAGCTCAAGTTCAATAGTTTCGTCATCCATATTTTTCATGCAACTGCAGTTGATCACATATTATGTGGGCAAAGATTGTTTAATTTCCTCGTACCAAATCACACGTTATGCTTCGCATTTGTGCAATGAGGCCAATGGGCATATGTGCACTAGGGGTTGCTAAGTTGAAAATCAAAAATACACAATTTTAAAGTGTTGCACGTGTATTGGGATGTTCTAGGGACTAATTTCCGTGTTTTGAAATTTTAAAATTTCAAAATTTTTTTCCGATTTTCCCCCGATTTTTCACCGAAAATAAGGGTCACAAAAGTGGCTAGCGATTCAAAGTGGCTCAACTGTTTGGGCTGAAACTTCGAATATCCGTAGAAAATTACCCACTGAATACCAGACATGAATACCAGAGGGTGCACATTGTGCACCCTCCCCCTGTTGTCTTTATTTGGGACCCTTTGTGTTGGTGAATGCCAACAGTCGGATGTGAATTTCCGCTGATTCATTGTCGATGTCTGGCGGAGCCGAGTCTCAAGTCAGTTCACTAACTAATCCATCTGATTCTCAGGTTGATGACTTGAGACAAAGGAAAAGATTGATCCGTGGTGTCGCAGAACAAGCTCAGTTGCAACGATGCAATCTTTTCGATAATGGTATGATAAAATCAGTTCAATTATTCATACCGAAGTTTTTCTGTAGCACTATTACCCGAATACCACTTCCAGGAAACTTGTTGTACACGAGTGTTGATATTGAGGATGGCCGAGAGTTCGAATGCCCTGGAAGAAACGGAGAAGGTTCCGTTCGAGTTAGATTTCAGAAAACCCAAACTGTTGGTGCGGGCTCTGAGCAATATCTTCAAGTTCTAAACATCCTGTGGAACAAGACGGCACGTCACATAGGACTTGAGAGGATTAACAGAGGGTTTTACAACCCAGCCCAGAGTATATCCATACCCCAGCACCGGTAAATTTAGCTAGTAGTAGTAGCTGGTAGTAGATCTGTTATAGTTCTGTTGCAGTAGCCAGATAGGTCCTGATTGTGAATAAGTAATTAGGTCTAGATGACCTTTGATCTATGTATTGACAGATACCATTATACATTGCTTCCTTTCTGCTTTGAGCTGTGCGACCTCGATCTCACTTCTTGTTCAGGATTGAGATGCTGCCTGGTTATGAGTTTACCATTCGACAGTACACAGGGGGAACTCTCCTCGGCCTCAACATATCCCATAAGATTGTGAGAACTGATACAGTACTGGATGTAATGAACCAGATTGGAACACGGGCTAACGGGCCACAGTTACCTAATTCCATACAGAGGGAACTACTTGGGAAACAGGTGATGACCCGGTAAGTACTCTCCATAAGTTACTGTACAATGTACAGTAACTGTACATCCTTCATTGATTGGAGTGGTGCTATTTGGAACGGGTGGCAACCGAGTTTGTCGGTGTTCAAAGCACCAAGCAACACGATTGACACCCTCCCCCTTGATCCGACACTCTCAGTCTCAGGCCCCATCTTTTTTATCTTGTGCGAAAACATGCATTTTACTAATTCAGAAAATCTCTTAGGTACAACAACAAAACATATCGTATTGACGATATCGACTTCACTATAAAACCAACAGACACAGTGATTGCTGGGAGAAGAGGGGAGACAACTTATGTCCAATACTACCAAGATGTGTATAACATTACATTGAGGGATCTAAATCAGCCAATGTTGGTATCCCGTGTCAAGAAGAGGAGTCAAGGAGCTGAAGGAGGTTTTGTTGAGGTTGGTGTCCGGGTTGTGTGGAACCTTCTCTCACATTCTCACATTCTCTCATTCTCCCCCTTTCTCTCTATCTCTCTCTCTTATCCACCCGTACTACCCCACTGGGGATAATGAGCAATAGAACTATAGAAGAAAGAGAGAACATTGAGTTGATGAGATATGTGTTATTTCAAAATTGGAGTAGAGAGAGGAGAGACGAGTGTATGTTACCTGCGTGGTGCTGATTTGTTGCTGCATGAACTAACAATCCTCACCCATTTCAGTGTCTGATTAGGATACCTCCAGAGGTCTGCCACATGACAGGGATCACAGATGGAATGCGAAGTAACCCAGGAGTCATGAGATCTATCGCTGATAGAACCAGACAGGACCCAACTGACAGACATACCGCCCTGAATGGGTTCATGGACACCGTCCGTGCTAGTGGTGAAGCCATGGAGGAGCTCCAGGCGTGGGGTGTTGAGGTTCCCAACGAGGTTGTTCCTGTTACTGGCCGCCAGATTGCCCCGACAAGACTACTCCTAAAAACTGGACAAGTTCCTGTGGATCCCTCCAGGGCTAACTTTGATCGGATAACGAGGCAGAGATTTGTGCTTTCCAGTGCCGATATCGGCAATGATTATACGGTAATATGTGAGGCGGGTGACCGACCCAAGGCGGCAGCGTTCATGGATGCAGCATTCAGGGTCGGACCAGCGTGTGGGATCAACATTGGAAACGGTGGAAATATCATCGAACTGGTCAATAATGGGAGGTCAGTTAGTTTAGATTCCCTCTCCATTCATGATTCACAATCAAAAGTTTTTCTCACAATATACATCCCAACTCCTCCTATCCAATATAATTTCAGGCCCTGCAGGGCGGAGGCCTACATTGAAGCGATAAACACGACCAACACAAAGTTCATTGTGTGTATCTTGGCTACAGACAGTAAGGATAAATACGATGCGATAAAGAAACACTGTTGCATAGAACGACCTATCCCTTCACAGGTAACTGTTGTTGTGTGAGATTCAAAGTTGCCATTTTAGGTTATAAGTGCTTCTTGCCTTGGTAACATCATAGACACCTCGCGCGACCCCCGCACGGGGGTCGCGCCAGGTGTCTATGTTACCAACTTCTTGGCATGTCTCACGTAGAAACCCTTGTTAATTGTTATACTGTCAACAGAGAAGAGGTAGCGGCGTTTACTGGTTAGGTGCTTAGAAAGGTTTTAAGGAAAGTTATTATCATTTACGTGTCGGCAGATAGACTGACTTTTTGTCTTGAAAGGTGTTAACAGTTTTAGCGATTTTCTTTTTGTCTTACAAATCACACGGACTTTTTACAAATCTAAATATTTCCCTACAGGTGATTCTCAAAAGAACCCTCTCTAATCCAGCCAGGATGCTGAGTGTGGTTACTAAGATTGTAATGCAGATGAATGCCAAAATGGGCGGTAAGTTGTCAGTTGTAAGTTAAGTCAATATTTCATTCTTCACTTCAAGTTCATGGTACCCCGCTATTATAGTGCTACCCATGTCAATTGTCAACAAGAACTCTTGTTTTAAGGGGGAAGAGAGAGAGAGAGGAAAAAAAGAGAGTCAGAGTGAGAAAGGGTAGCTGCAAAAAACTCTATGTGATTGTGTGTATTAGATCACTGCATCGCGGTGACCTAATAAATTCAACCTGAAAAATATACTCACTCAAGTTGTTTAATACCCCCGTCCCCTCCCTATGTTTATATTTCTAGTACTGATAAAACCCCGGCACCTCTTAGTTTAGGTTTTACCAATCCAATAACACTCTCAGGCGAACTATGGGGGGTCCACATCCCTATGCAGAATGTCATGTATGTTGGTATTGACACATACCATGACAGTGGGAGCAGGAGAAGTGTTGGCGGAATTGTCGCCTCCATGAACAGTTGTCTTACCAAGTGAGTGGTTGGCGGGTAGTTGAGGTGGGCTGGTTGGTATATCGGGGTTGGTTGGGGTAGTGAGTTGGTTGGGGGTGGGCTGGTTGGTATATCACCAAGTGAGTGGTTGGGGTTGGTTGGTTGGTATATATCACCAAGTGAGTGGCTGGGGTTGGTTGGTTGGTATATATCACCAAGTGAGTGGTTGGGGTTGGTTGGTTGGTATATATCACCAAGTGAGTGGTTGGGGTTGGTTGGTTGGTATATATCACCAAGTGAGTGGTTGGGGTTGGTTGGTTGGTATATATCACCAAGTGAGTGGTTGGGGTTGGTTGGTTGGTATATATCACCAAGTGAAAATGGCGGGGAAGGGGCTCTATTTTAGAGTGGTTAGCTTAGTTTTTCAGTTTTGAATAATAATTACATTCCCTCAGGTTCTACCACCGGACCACATGGCAGCCAAACAGACAGGAACTTATCTCACAAATGGATGTAGTCATGACCGACCTGTTGAGGGAGTATAAAACACGAAACAATGACCTCCCCGACAGAATCTTTGCATTCAGGTGCGGTAAATCAGTAGTATTTTTCTCGGCATCTCACTCAAAGTGTTGATTACTGTGAGTATTATCATGCCCTTATTTCAATTGTTCTCCTTCAGGGACGGTGTTGGTGATGGGCAATTGTTGGCTGTAAGGGAGCAGGAGTTGAGGAACATCAAGGATGCCATCGCTCGAGCAGAAACTGGAACCGATAAAAGGTAAGTTCTTTCTTCTTGGTTTTAGAAAAAGAGATAACAGAGACTAGAAAAAGAGAAATTAAGTACAGGCTTCAGACGAAAATAGGAATTTTAACCCCCTGCACAACCAGATCACCACTTATTTTATCAATCCCTAATTTTTGCAGGATCGAGTTAGTGTTCACAGTTGTTTCAAAGCGCATCCAACAACGTTTCTTCCAGACCAACCCTGACCAAAATCTAAACTGCCTGTCCAACCCTCCCTCCGGGACAGTTGTAGACAACATCGTCACGCAATCTAACCTGTTCGATTTCTACCTGGTGCCTCAAAGTGTGGAAAGAGGGACTGTAACACCAGTGCACTACAATGTGTTGGAATTTTATACCACTATCAGCCCGGATCATCTGCAGCAGATTGCTTATAAGCTGTCCTTCGCCTACTGGAACTGGACTGTAAGTGCCCTAGCCCCTTCATCTTCTAGCCCCTGTAAGTTAGTATACTTGAAGGGATTATTTCACTGGTCCATTTTAGTTATCCGATGGGTCCTAGGTCAGGAGTAACAGCTATTCTCTTTTTCTCAGGGCGCAATCCGGGTACCAGCAGTATGCCAATACGCACACAAACTAGCATTCTTGGTCGGAAACAACCTGCATAGAGACGCATCTCCCGCCCTTTCGGACATGCTCTTTTTCCTTTAAAATTTACCATTTTGTTTGAAGTATCACAAAATTGGACAGTATGCACGTGTATAAACTGTGTAATAATGACCATCATATTTTATCTGAAAGCGATATTATTTTATCTGTATTTTTACCTTTAACTCAAGAATGTATATGTAGAAACATACCACTGTTACCTATGATACCCCCCCCCCCCCCACACAACGGGACCTGCCATCTGGCACGAACCACAAGATGAAGAAGGTGGTTCAAGGGTTCGGGGTGCGTCTCCTTGATCTTGAGTTATCATTTTATCTTGAAGTGTTAATATATGTGTGTTGAAGTGAAGATATCAGCTTATTATCCAGTTTATGTAACAATAATTTAAGTTTTCCCGCTCCAAAATTCCTTGTTTTAGTAGACTGAGTTTTGGGTATCATGGGTGAGAACTGAGAGCAGGCAAGATACGAATACATTGCTGCAACAGATACTGGTAACAGGAAACAGAGCTTCCTGGGCCCTGGCTATTATCTTTCTAGTAAAGAGTTATTGAGGGAGACTCTCTCTTTCTCCCGGAGAGGGTATCTCGGATACAAGTGGTCTCGATAGAAGTCCCTTTACTTGGTGTGGGGCGCGGGGACTGACTGGTAATGCAGCGCGCGCGATAATCCCATTCAATGCGGTTTAGCCCCGACAGTCAACCGATGCTCCCATCCGTGCGCTGACAAGGGGCATGAGACCAGTGAGATCATTATATGCATACCTGACACCTTGTTGGAAGAACTACCGTGTGCGGCAAAAAAAATCCCCCCTAGACCACCATAGTTGCCGATGTGGTGGAGAGCTGTAACTTGGCAGGGTTGCTCCACTATGTCTATCTTGATCCTGACAGAAAAATCAGAGCTCTAGCTCAAAATTCATTTTCATGAACGGAATGAACATTGTCATTCATTCCAGGAAAAAATATTTTCCGGTCCAAAATTTAACTAATTATGTTTGGCTATCGATTAGCTTTCCAATGTGACCAAGATCAGCTAAATTGGACAACCACAAGAGACACAGTGTCATGTTTCTTAAAGTTAGTCAGGTCATGTGATCTTCACTGAATCGTTGATCGTGTTCAGTATTACGAATTGGTCTAAGTGGTAGAGAATCACGTATCACATCTGCTAATGAGGGATGACGATGCTGATTGGTCATCAGATCTGTAGCTCTTTGATAAATGTCCTCTTTCCTCGAATCACATCACCCTGTATTGGTACACATACCCAATTAGCGGCCATGATACGAGATTCCTTTGCCCATTGGCCCGATTAGCAATCCCGGAAACTCAACGATTCGGTGAAGATCACATGACCTGACTAACTTAAAGCAACATGACACTGTGTCTCTTGTGGTTGTCCAATTTAGCTGATCTTGGTCACATTGGAAAGCAAATCGATAGCCAAACATAATTAGTTAAATTTTGGACCGGAAAATATTTTTTCCTGGAATGAATGACAATGTTCATTCCGTTCATGAAAATGAATTTTGAGCTAGAGCTCTGATTTTTCTGTCAGGATCAAGATAGACATAGTGGAGCAACCCTGCCAAGTTACAGCTCTCCACCACATCGGCAACTATGGTGGTCTAGGGGGGGGGATTTTTTTTGCCGCACACGGTACCACCAGGTGCCTCTTAGAGTCATGATAGTTAGTTTGCCGAGTAGTGGCATTTCCACAATGGTCGAATACAAACACGAGGGGTTTGTTTTTACAAATTCAATCGAGAAAAGAAAACCTGACAACAATATTTTACAAATCTTCAAAATCAAATCAGAGTCACTATCATCAGTCATCTGGATCTCTGCCTCAAATTATTTCATATCTATTAAATACACATTGTCAGTGTCAACACACAACACACAAAACAGTCAAAATCACTAAAATCACTATCATTCCAGTTCCACAGCGTTTAGTGCCATGCACCATAGTGGTGGTTAGCAGTGGTTAGTAGCTAGTGGTTAATAGTGGTTAGCAGTGGTTAGTAGCTAGTGGTGATCGTCAACTACACGGACTGCACAATTAGTGATAATTAATGATAATTAGTGATATTTATTTATGATTTATTTATTTCCAATGCCATCCTCTGATTTCAGAAATTCCTGAAGAACTCTTACACTGCTTCACAACCTAAGGGGGGGGGGGGGAGAGTTGTTTGATATATTAAATAGATAGCAAAATTTAGACAGATTCTGCTTTTTTGAGGCCGAGGTGAATTATAGTAAACACACTTTTTTATCACACACTCATCACCCAAGTGTTTGCTGTCTCTGCATCTCTGTGTCAGTCTCTGTCTCTCTTTGCCTCTGTCTCTCTCGAATGTTATTAACTTCTATAACATTAACCATATAATGCGAAGGCGGTTATACATGCGCCCGTTATTCGAATATTCGGTCCGTATATTATATCAGCTTTTATCTTGGTAACGAAGTTACCCCTCCCTTGCCGGCGCGGCGTGCGAAGCACGCCAAACGAAGGCCGCGAAGCGGCCTGAGTAGGGGTAACAAACCCGCTTTGATTCACTTCAAAAATTAATAGCTCCTCAACCACTCACTGAAAATGCACCAAATTTTGGTATTCCCCACCAAATTGTCTGAAAATTATAATTCTGTACTCATATTTCAAAAATTATCCCCGGAACCTTGGTTTTGAAATCAGTTTTAGGTGTTAATGATGAAAAAAATTTTTGAAAAAGTAGGTCAGGTATGCTCAACATCATAACAAAGATCGTGGCAAAGTTTGAAGTTTCTATCTTTAAAGGTCTGGCCATCAAAATTAAAAAGGTCTTGAAGTTGAACCATTTGTTCAAAACATGTTGTAACTCAGCTTCTACTTTGCCAAATTAAACCTGGTTTGAAACACTGAACTGCTAATCTATCCCTCCGAATACGGACGAAGTTTGAAACCGCCAGCTCTATTGGCCGCTCTGCAATACTTGTTTGTGTCAAAGAAATCAGGAAAGTAACGAGATTTGGTCTCGGTGTGGCCCTGTGCGCGGCTCAAACCCCTTAGGCTAGAACTATGTAGTGTAGACTACAACTTTTCAGTGCTCAGTATGACGCTTTGGGCGCGTTATAAAAATATGGTAAGCGGGTCAGATACCTCTAAACAGAGTGTGAGGTGTCTTCGATACCAACTTTTATCTGACACTATGTCTGTTTGTACAATGTACACTCATAAGAGCGGTTTACTCGAGGGGCTGGACGGAATAGAAAGCTTTGTAGCTCGAGCCGGTTTGGGCTTGGTGACGCAGTCACCCTTACAACTCGCGCGCTTAGCGTGCGAAAACGAAGCCCGCGAAGTAAAGCGGGCAGAGAGGTGATGGCGTCACCAAGGTTTGGGCCTGTAATGTCAACAATGGGGCATGGGCCTAATTGTTTATCACACTGCCTTTTTAACATGTTTGAACTAATAACTCCATGTTCAATACCAGAAACCGACCGAAACAAGTAAACAACCAATCATAACTCGTTATTTAGGTCACGTGACTGGTTATCAGCCAATCAGGGACCAGTATTTCCTGATTCGGTCGGTTCCTGTTCAATACCTAGCACCATTATGCTATCTATTACCCTACTATTGCTGCTTCTCCAGCCCCCCTGCACGTGTTCCGATCCCACATGGTGCGTGAAGGGTACCGGAGGGAACTATCGGGGAACTTCCAACACCACAAGAACTGGGAGAACCTGCCAGGCATGGGCAGCAGATTCGCCCCACATCACCTATCCCTCTTACGATAAGTGAGTAAACACTTATTTTTATCTATAGGGTATCTACACGTATCATTTATATTTTGCAGAAATTCAAAATCTCATTCCTTTTTATCAGGTATCAAAATGACAGTTTGATTGAGAATTACTGCCGTAACCCGGATATGGATAGAGACACACATGTATGGTGCTATACTATGGACAGTGATACGCGATGGGAATACTGTTCAGTTACCAAGTGTCCTGGTAAGCTTGATTATTTGCAGGAACCGACCGAATCAGGAAATACTGTTCCCTGATTGGCTGATAACCAGTCACGTGACCTAAATAACGAGTTCTGATTGGTCCTGACAACATTTCACCACCACATCCACCATTACCACTAACTCAGATATAACTCAGATATAATTTGGCAAATCGCATCCCTCTGTATCTGCCTCTCTCTTTCTCATTCTGGGGCCATTACTGCCATTTGTTCTAGTTAGTACAAGCGACCAAGCAAATAATCAAGCGGCGGAGGGGTCGTCACCTTTTATTTTGTCTACTTATATCTACTGCACTGCTAAGTAGACAAATACTTACAGACTTAGCACTTTCAAATTTTCAGCGCTAAATTGAAATCTTGTTTTTGTCCTACTTGTGCAGTTTCAGATATCAAATAAGTCAACAAAACCATGATATATTTGAGATTTCTATCGTTATATAATATTAGAAATTCATTACATACTTCACTTCAGGTTTTGTCTACTTTTGGTCAAATAAAGTTGACGCCCCCCCCCCCCCCCCCAAACAAACAAACAAACAAACAAACAAACAAACAAACAAACAAACAAACAAACAAACAAACAAACAAACAAACAAACAAACAAACAAACAAACAAACAAACAAACAAACAAACAAACAAACAAACAAACAAACAAACAAACAAACAAACAATCCCCTACCTTCAGTACAATCTTCTTCATCTCCTCATCAGGAGACTGGAACTCTCGTATCAAGATCAACATTTTATCACTCAACAGTTTTTGAATTTTTGCTTTATATACCAGGGTAGGGGGACAATGCTTGGTAATGGCACATCAGAAAAAAACATAAATATACCTAAATTATAATGCTAAAGATAACAGAAATTAGTTGGCTAAAAAGGTAAAACGCCCCCCCCCCCCTGGTGAACCATTTTGTTTTGAAACTGACATCTTTGCCCCGCCTTGTTCGACCCTCTCTCCACATACCCAAATAAAATGGGTTTGAACAAGAATAAGCTCCGCCAGGGGCATCAGCGATGAGATAAATAAAGGAGAGAGATAGAATGACGCATTTTTACAGATCCGTGTTAAAATTGTATACAGTCGGACCCCAACTTGTGTCACATATCTATAAAACACTGGACCTTTATACCTTTATAAATCTTCATAATATTTTATAATACATTTTCAATTTGGTGTTCTACTGTTCTTTGATGGACAGATCGAGACTACAGAGACTACGGCAAAGTTAAATTAATTTCGTCCCGTGCTCCAAAGTCAACTAGGTATATCCTTGGTATATCCTTGGTAATGAAATTACCCCTCCGCTATATATACAATATAATAACAGGGGTGACTTCGTAACCAAGTAATATCCTATTACGGTCCGGTTATAGTTTGGATCCTGACACCAGGTTCCCCGTTCCAAATGGGAGAGTCCTGATGAACCACGCTGCGCTTTATATGTTTATCTCTCAGTGGTCATCCGACATAATTGCCACATCTCGACGTGAACTTCGACGTGGAATTCGACGAGAAATAGCAGGTGTTTGTAGTTATGAACGCCTGCTGTGCGCGGCACATTGGTACGTGCGGCATGGGCAGCAGGCGTTCATAACTACAAACGCCTGCTATTCCTCGTCGAATTCCACGTCGAAGTTCACGTCGAGATGTGGCAATTTAAATGTCGGATGACCACTGTCTGTGATTATTATTTAAATTATTAAAATTCTACTCTCATTTTTTTACGCTACTCCTATTTTAAGGGTTCTTATGGCTTCAGGCTGAAATCACCCTGTAACCAATTAGGCCCAATTAAGTCAAGTTCTCCATCGCCGATTTTGCAACAAACTCAGGGGGTGTTTCTAGGGACCCTATACAGTACCCTAGAACCGGGGGCACGCATTTATTTAGAAGAGAGGGTCAAACAATTTATGCAAATGGACAATTCTGTAGATATAGAATCGTTCATTTGCATTTGTTAAGTTAAGAGAAAGACACCTCTCAGTCCGTTTCAGCTGCCAAGATTTGCCTTGTTCGACCCTCCCTGTCCATGCTCCTTGTATCAATTTGCTACATAATTTTAATAACAGTGTACTATGTAGGAAAATGTCTCCTATCATAATTGGACTCGTGCTCTTTTCAACAGTCACCCAGAGTCGCCCTGAATCGGTGAATCTTACCACCACAGCTGTTGGATCCCTCCGGTTTCAGGGGACCGAGAATCCCATCACTCCAGTTATTGACAGTTTAGTACGCACCTCGGTGAGCTCTTTGCAAAGAGAACGTACTACCCGAGATGCTGATGATGAAGACGGAGAACTTTGTCCCATCATTGATGATAATGGGTTCCTAGCCCGCATTTGTAAGAAGGGGCGAAATTGGGACGACGGTGTCTTTCAATGTATCACCTCACCCGATGTGACCTATACAAAATGGACTGAATATGTCGGTAGAACACGTACGTATACAATCAATTTTTCTACACGCTGCCCAAATGATACCGCTATGTATCAAGCGTGCGGGAAGTTGACTGTAACACATTTTCTTGGCGTGGGTTTTGTCAAAATGTTTGATCAGCCGCCCGCTTGTGGGTTTGTCTGTCGAGATGGCTTTAAAAGTTCCTTTGTTCGTGAGGATAAACACGCGTGTAGCGATGAAAAGTTGGGCACAATGCTACATCCGCTCACTCTACAAAATGGAAGTGTCGTTAAAGTCACCTTAAAATCTGGAGGCGTTTGTGATGGGATATGTGATGATATCTGGATAGGCAGTAAACTCACACCGATGCCCAAATTGGCGTGCGTCGAAGAGAGGGATTGCGGCGGCGGAATCGTCTACGGATCCATTTCTAACGATCTGGTCTTCATGCCCTTCCAAGGGATGCCAGAAGAAGAAACCCCTCCTCCTTGGAACCCAGATGCACCACTTTGCCGAGCAACATCGTTTAGTTTTTCGTATGGTGGCGCTAGCAACAACTTCCCCTTGTATAACGGTTCAAGGTGCTTCATAACGATTAAAGGTCGAAATGACGATGCCTTCTCTGTTCGGAGATCGGCCTACTGTTTGAATGTGGGAATGGACCAAACTAACTGCACCGATCCAGCCAAGGTTGGGGGTAGCTGTCTGGTGAGCGGTTATCCCAGCACAATTTCCATCTATGTGATCTGTAGTGACAATACGTCTCCACAGTTGTGTGATGATGGGATAGAGTTGAAGTGTGTCTGGATTGGTCGACACTGTTACATTCACAAGCATAGGCTTTGTGATGGCACAGAGGATTGTGCAGGTGGTATGGATGAGGCTAAGATATGGTGTGGACCTGGAAAACTCACAAGCCACACTTGTCAGAGACGGTTTGGGAAGTTTTCTCAAGTTCCGGTGGATTGGATCCAAGATGGAGTTATTGATTGTGAGAGCGGCGTCGATGAGAAAAGTGATTGGGAAAAGTGCGGCAATGGCACCACTCTGAGGATAAAAGTGGATACGGCACCATGCTCTAATGTGTTTTTGTGTCATGGCAAAAACTTAGAGTTCCTAGAAACTTCCACCATGTGTTCTTCGATCCAGACGTGCGACGAAGGGGCCTGTCAGAGCGCAAGACGAACGGTCAATGTGCGGAAAGCCCTTTTCCGATCTTCAACCGCTAAATCATTTGGAAATGAGTTTCTGGTTGTAAATGTATGCAACAAAGGTCTTTCGTCGGTGCTTTTCCATATGAAGGAGAATTGTTCACTCCGAAAATTTAACAACTCATTTCATGACTTTTTCGGTAAAAACCTCACGACCGCCCTTGTGACAACCCATCGGAAGCATGACTGTAGATTCCTCTATGGTGAGGCATATGTCTTTCACAGTTGTACTGGACAGTGTACAAATGCCGCATGCCCTTTGACCAGACCGGTACTACATAATTCCTGTCACAATCTCCGCATTGGGGCTTACTCACTTAACACGAGGTTGAGTGTTGTGACATCAGTTTTCCGACAAAAAACAGCATTTCATAACAACGTGTTCGTGTGCAAAAACAGGAAATGCATTCTCTTTGAGAGGGTGTGTGATCTGGTCGATGACTGCGGGGATAGGTCAGATGAGGATGCCGGGTGTGCCAACAACTTCCAATGCACTGATAATTCCTCGTTTTTACCTCTGAGCCAGAAATGCGATGGGAAAACTGATTGTAAGGACTTTTCTGATGAGTGCAATAGTAGCTGCAGCAGAAAGGCAGTTGAGAATCGTGTTACGGTAGTAATAGCATCAGTCATGGGAGTCTTGGGACTTTTGATAGGACTTACAGCATTCCTGAGGACATCTCTCCAAAAACTCCCGGACAAAAGTGGAGCCTTTGTGAACCACATTTTTGTGCTTACAATCTCCTTCGGAGATCTTTTCACGCCCTGCTATCTTCTCGCCTTAACAACCATGCATTTCGTGAAGGATTCTGATTTTTGTGTTCGGCGATTGGAGTGGATTAGTGGGAGGTCTTGCAACTTCATTGGTGTACTCAGCACCATCGGCGCAACAGTTTCCTCCTTAGCCATGGCGTGTATAAGTGTGTACCGGCTTTATGGAACAAGAAGAGCTCTCCATTACAGACGGTCGGGCGAAGTATCGAAGAATCTCCGACTCAAAGTCACTCTATGCCTAGTTTTCATTATGGTTATTGCTCTCGCATTTGCACTAGTGCCTCTATCGGAGGCTTTGGAAGATTGGTTTGTCAATGGACTTGTATTTCCTAAGAATATAGCGCTTTTCCTTGGCACGGTGGATAAGTCTCGGTTTTTGCAGATTTTCTATGGCTACTACGGGGTAAGGTACTCTGAACGTTCCCGACGGAAGACCGACATTTCTTGGGCAACAATTCAGGGAATGGTTGCGGAAATGTTCTCCGCGGACTATGGGACTGTTTCTGGTAAAAAGGTCTCATTCTACGGTAACGATCCAGTTTGTATGTTCAAGTTTTTTGTCCTCTCCGATGATCCCCAAGTTATCTTTGTTTGGTTCTACATCAGCCTTCACTTTCTCTGCTTTGTGGCGGTAGCGGTGTGTCATATCCTAATTGTGGTACTGTCAAACAGGAGCAGAGTCCCTGGGCAGCACCGGGCCAAAAGTAGCAAACTCGGCCGCAAAGTTACTTTGGTGTGTGTAACAGACTTTTGTTGCTGGCTGCCCTTTCTGACTTGTTGCGCCCTCCACACGGCTGAGGTTGTCGATATGTCACCTTGGTACCAGATATTCTCCCTCAACATCCTTCCCATCAACTCTGTACTAAATCCACTTTTGTACAGTGATATACTAAATAAAGTGTTTGATGTACTGAGACCTGCCACGGAAAGAATGGTACAATTTGTCACATCGACCTTGTTTCCTGACAAACCAGCCGAGCCAACTGATGAAACCATGCCAGCGAAAAAGACAAAAGGGCAATGTAAAGCCACCAATAACACATTGAATCGTATTGAGATGAAATTCCATAGCTGTAGTGCCATCATACCAGCTAGAGATAACATCCAAGAAACTGCCTTTAATTCAGATATCACGACTACTGCACGGTATGATCAGATTTCACGGAGAAGGAATTCAATTTACTAAAATTATTCTTAATCTGAGGAAGTATTTGAGAGCTTGTTTTTGATCTTTAATTTCGATTTGGAATGATCGGAATCATCATGTGGGCGAAACATTTAGCTTTTTGTCTAAAATAATAATTTTCAATTAATATGTCGTGATTACTGTTTAATAGCCCAAACTGGTCATTCCGAAAAATCAGATACAAACACATTAATGTGCTGCACTGTATATGAGTTACTCCAACCCTCCAGTTTCAATGCTTGTTTAACGAAGGAAGTAACCAAGCGATCCACTGGATTCGATATATCTAGGCGCATATCATATTGCCACAGTACTGATGTATTAGCACTATCTTTATATCGGATATCTCGAACAGCAACAATCCTTGTATTTAAACAGGGTTCTTGCTTTCTAACCAGTTAGGCGTATTAAACAGGGCACATGTTATCTGCAGCGCTCACATATCATGATAATGAACTACATTAGCCGTAGTATTATGCACTATGCTGCAGGGACATCACACACACACACATCACCCACACACATGATATTGATCAAGCCTGAACAACAGGTTATTGAATCAATCGACCGTTCAACGGTACGAGGTGCCATCACTGATTTCGTGCAGTTGATCCGAGGATCACGAATTCAATTAATATGTCGTGATTACTGTTTAATAGCCCAAACTGGTCATTCCGAAAAATCAGATACAAACACATTAATGTGCTGCACTGTATATGAGTTACTCCAACCCTCCAGTTTCAATGCTTGTTTAACGAAGGAAGTAACCAAGCGATCCACTGGATTCGATATATCTAGGCGCATATCATATTGCCACAGTACTGATGTATTAGCACTATCTTTATATCGGATATCTCGAACAGCAACAATCCTTGTATTTAAACAGGGTTCTTGCTTTCTAACCAGTTAGGCGTATTAAACAGGGCACATGTTATCTGCAGCGCTCACATATCATGATAATGAACTACATTAGCCGTAGTATTATGCACTATGCTGCAGGGACATCACACACACACATCACCCACACACATGATATTGATCAAGCCTGAACAACAGGTTATTGAATCAATCGACCGTTCAACGGTACGAGGTGCCATCACTGATTTCGTGCAGTTGATCCGAGGATCACGAATTCAATTAATATGTCGTGATTACTGTTTAATAGCCCAAACTGGTCATTCCGAAAAATCAGATACAAACACATTAATGTGCTGCACTGTATATGAGTTACTCCAACCCTCCAGTTTCAATGCTTGTTTAACGAAGGAAGTAACCAAGCGATCCACTGGATTCGATATATCTAGGCGCATATCATATTGCCACAGTACTGATGTATTAGCACTATCTTTATATCGGATATCTCGAACAGCAACAATCCTTGTATTTAAACAGGGTTCTTGCTTTTTTGTTTAAATACAAGGATTGTTGCTGTTCGAGATATCCGATATAAAGATAGTGCTAATACATCAGTACTGTGGCAATATGATATGCGCCTAGATATATCGAAACTGGAGGGTTGGAGTAACTCATATACAGTGCAGCACATTAATGTGTTTGTATCTGATTTTTCGGAATGACCAGTTTGGGCTATTAAACAGTAATCACGACATATTAATTGAATTCGTGATCCTCGGATCAACTGCACGAAATCAGTGATGGCACCTCGTACCGTTGAACGGTCGATTGATTCAATAACCTGTTGTTCAGGCTTGATCAATATCATGTGTGTGGGTGATGTGTGTGTGTGATGTCCCTGCAGCATAGTGCATAATACTACGGCTAATGTAGTTCATTATCATGATATGTGAGCGCTGCAGATAACATGTGCCCTGTTTAATACGCCTAACTGGTTAGAAAGCAAGAACCCTGTTTAAATACAAGGATTGTTGCTGTCGAGATATCCGATATAAAGATAGTGCTAATACATCAGTACTGTGGCAATATGATATGCGCCTAGATATATCGAATCCAGTGGATCGCTTGGTTACTTCCTTCGTTAAACAAGCATTGAAACTGGAGGGTTGGAGTAAACTCATATACAGTGCAGCACATTAATGTGTTTGTATCTGATTTTTCGGAATGACCAGTTTGGGCTATTAAACAGTAATCACGACATATTAATTGAATTCGTGATCCTCGGATCAACTGCACGAAATCAGTGATGGCACCTCGTACCGTTGAACGGTCGATTGATTCAATAACCTGTTGTTCAGGCTTGATCAATATCATGTGTGTGGGTGATGTGTGTGTGTGATGTCCCTGCAGCATAGTGCATAATACTACGGCTAATGTAGTTCATTATCATAATAATTTTCATCTAGCATCTGTTTATTTTAAAGAGTTCATCAAATGTAAAGCTGTAATTATGTTAGCGCTTTCTTTCCCAAATTACATGGTGTTTTTATAGTTTTTAACAATTGGTGGCCCATAGATTAATCGCCGTACCTCCAATAAATGAGCCGTACCTCCAATAAATTCCCAACCCTCCTACCTCATAGAACCAAAGAAATACAATCACTCATGATGTACCTGATCACTATCACTCACAACTAGCGGTGCTGGTATCACTAAGTGCGTAGGGTCCCCTACTACAACTTGGCAATCATTTGTAACATACACACACAACAGACACAACAAGCTTTGAATCACAGTGTGATAGAGATCGGTATTTTGCTGTGTACATACTTTGCTCTCAATTCTCTCATCATTTCCTCTTTAGTTTGTGCTTTCGTGCTGTTAGTGTATCCCTGTCTGTTTCTCTCTCTCTCTCTCTCGCATCTCTCCAGCTCTCGCTCTGCAGCTCTGCCTCTCTCTCTCTCTCTCTCTCTCTCGTCGCTCGCTCTCCTCTCTCTCTCTCTCTCTCTCTCGTCTCTACTGCTCTCTCTCTCTCTCCCCCCTCTATCTCACTCTCTCTTGCCTGTTGACTTTGCGTTTACAAATTAGAGGTTTGAAACTTGTAGCGCTAACAGTATCTGTACAACAAGTATATCAATAACCACATAACATAAAGTCACTTGTTACTTGACTTGTTCAGGCAGTCTCTCGGAGAGACATCGTTCTAAGACCACACGATGGTATGGCTTAGAACAATGTAGTACAATGTAATGAGTTGCATATATAATGAGTTGTATAGTCGCAGTCTCCACTTTCCGACGAATCGCAAGTCACCTTTTAGTGTGATGTTTGTGTAATAACTGTTGCCTTACTGCCCCTTAATGTACCATAACAAAATTAATGTATTACACAACTGTAGGACGTGGAATGTGAAGGATAAAACCCCTGAAAACCATGGACCCAGTGAACCAAGCAATGGACGTAGGATCTGGTCCGAGCAGCGAACACCCAAACTGTGAAGATTACATTGGAACAGCAGCTGATGAGTCTTCAGGGTACCAGGAAAGCGATCCAGGGTTTCAGAAAGTAAATGAAGCATTGGAGCTTGCTGATAAGATCGAGAAGAGTTTTGATAAGTTGGCGGATATTTTGGAGGGAGTAGTTGAGTTGGATTATACGGTTAAAAGCAAGCAACTTGACAGCCCACAATTCAAGTAAATCAAAGGAGGGGGGTTGGGGGGGGTGGGCTAGTGGGAGGGAGTAAGGGGTAGTGGGAGGGGGCTGAGGGGTTAGTGGGAGGGAGGTGCTGGGGTGAACCCAATTATAAACAGAACCATCTGGCCATGAACACATGGTTTTATTCAGAACTCTGAATCTCAAAAAATATTCCTCTTTTCTCTCTGTAGGAGGGTGGATGAGCAACTGACTCAGTACATGCTAGAACTGGATACTGTTGAATCACATGGTGTAGATAAGTGAGGCAATACCGCAAAGACATCGTGTTAAAGTATACGATAATATTGTAGAACGCCTATACTGCAATCCGCGATTAATGTAGTCTTTCAAACACTGCTAATTTAATTTTAGTTTAGAGATAATATCACGCGCCCCGGCATAATTGTTAGGCACATAGGTGTATGTACTGTATTGGGATCTATGCTACAGATCCGAGACAACGGGTATCCCCCACTCCAGCCTTACACGCCCCAACCAGACAAACCACTATCCAGACGATAATGGGAGGAATCAAGGACATTATATTGAGCGGGACCCTTTTTAGATATGTTTTCTGTATCAAAATCCCTTTGAATTGATAATTTATGTTTTTATCCAGAATATTACTTTTTCTGTTGTAAATGTAATTTCTAATACAGACGCGAGTTTTTAATAGCGTATAGTATGCTTACAAGGATCCTTCAGGATACATAAGAGTAGTCAACCAGACTGCATTTCAAGATAACAAGGCTATAATTTCATAGTTGAACTGATACATAACTGTTTCCCTGCTCGAAGTCGACCCTGTTTCAGAAAATAACAATAACATTATCTATAATTGATGGTGAACTGTCTCGTTTCAGGAAGATGAGTCACTCGGTTTCACAAGGTACATGAAGAAGTTTGATAAGGAAAAGAACCACATGCCGCGTCTTCGGAGACGAGGTACATCATGCGTCACCTTGTTTATTAGTATACTCTTAGTCTTTTTATACTCTTTCCTCTTTCCCTTTTTTGAATTCAAACGACCACAATGGACGGTAATAATCTGTGAAGGTGGATATAGAATAGACGTCAGTCCATGTTTTCCAGAGGTCAATATTGGCCCAGGAGGCTGACTGGGACCGAGAGTTAGCTGATAATGAAACAGTTGGCTACAGAAATTATATGAAGAAAGTGGTGAAACAAGACGGATAGATACAGAAAGGGTCACCACGTTCGGGCAGCCAAGTTGCGATCAAATGCGACTTGTGGCGCCAAATATTTGACAAAAATTTGGTCGCATATGGCCGACATTTGGGCGCGCAAATAGGGCGACGCTTTGCGGGCCAAAGGGCGACTAACATTTGAGCAAACAAACCTGAGTTTGCGCGCATCATGTCGCATTTGGCGCTATAATTGGCGACATTTGCGCCAAATGGCGACGTTTCGGCGGGCAATTGGCGACAAATGGCGTATTGGGCGACGGGTTTGGCGCCTAATGCGACAAACATTTGACAAAAATTGGCGCCCTATTGCGACGTTTGGCGCAATGCGACGTTTCGGCGGGCCAAGTTGTCGACAAATTGCGCCATATTGGGCGACTTTTGGCGACAACATTTGACAAAATTTGGCGCTTATGGCGATATTTGGCGCCAATCGCCTTATATGGCGACAATCGTTTACAACATTTTGTGCGCCATATGGCGCAAATGCAGAAACGGCTGCGGCTGATTTTGTCGATGCAAATTGCGCCAGTTGTCGGTTCCACGTGGCGGGCTGAAACGGGAGTGGTACTCCTTTGAAAACGGCAATGAATTTTATTGATACATCGGCTAATGTCGACTAATTGCGATGTTTGGGGCTGATGAGTGATCGCCTTAAGTGGCGGCCAAATGGCGCCATATGGCTAAAAATGTCGGTCGCCGATGGCGCGATTTGGCGCCACTTTGGTGACGATGCGGGCCAACCTAGCGGCATTTTGCGACGAACGGCGCCAGATATTGCCATAAGCGGCGCCATTTGGGCGACTTGATCTCCTGATCTTTAACTGGCGCGCAATGGTCGCCATTTGCGATAGCAATTTTGCGCTATAAGTTTTTTTTCAGAAAGACGTTGTACGCTATCGCCACGTGGCGATAACCCGCCGAAGGTCTCCATATTTGGGCGAATGGGCGCATGCCACTGGCGCCACGTGCCGCCAATTTGGTCGCCAGAATGGCGCTATTTGCGATGAGTGGTCACACTCGTCCACATTTTTGCGCAAATGGTGCCATTTATTCGGCAACGCTGGCAGCCAATTTTGGCGAATTTGTGGCGCCATTTGGCGCGTCAACTGCTCAATCTTCATACTAAGCCGGGGTCGGGCATACATCGGCCTTAACTTGCTACGATCCTCTTCTTTCAAATGATTGTCCTATCTTGTTTTAAAAATTTTAGTTTTGAGAGAGATATAATATCACGCCCAATTCCATATTATTCTAATTAATATTCAGGCCCAAGGTGTAGTAATGTTTTGGCACACCTCGCGAGACACGGGTATCCCCTCCGCCACTGCAGCTTACATCGCCTCGAGCCAGACTACCATTCTATCCAGACGATTATAATGGGAGGAATCACGGAGGCTTATATTGAGCGGGCCCCTTTTTAGATCTGTTTTCTGTCCAAAATCCCTTTGAATTGATAATTTATGTTTTTAATCCGGATATTCACTATTTCTGTGTAAATGTATTTCTAACGATCAAGTTTTCATAGGATTATAGATGTTCCTACTAAGGTGCCTTCATAGGAAAAGCATAGGCTAGTAAGTCAACCAACCAACTAATATAAAGATAACAAGGCTATAATTTCATAGTTGAACCGATACATTTAACTGATATGAATTGTCTGGCCGCGCAGAGTCCCCGATTCTTATTCTGCAGACAGTTGGCGCTCTGAATGGGGGGGCTTCAGTACAGTAGACTTGTGGTGAACTATTCTGCGTTTTCAGGAGTATGAGTCACTTACTCGTTTCACATCAAGTACAAGATGCAGAAGTTTGATAAGGAAAAGAACCACATGGCCCGTCTCGAGAGACAGGTAGATCACGTTACTTGTTTATTATTATACTCTTAATACTCTTTCCCTTTTGAACAACACATAATGACGGTCATGTCTAATCTGATGAAGGGGAATGACTCAGCTCCTTTCCTTCAGAGGTCAATATTGGCCCAGGAGGCAGACTGGGACCGAGAGTTAGCTGATAATGAAACAGTTGGCTACAGAAACTATATGAAGAAAGTGGTGAAACAGGACGGAATAAAAAGACGATGTCCACAAATGTCGACAAGGTGGGTTTATAGCTACTATCGGGCTTCTGATCGGTATATTCTAAGGTGGCCCTTTCTTGGCTGTTACTGTCAGCGCGATGCCTGACCTCTCGCATCGCTCTGCTGAAAGCGTACGAGACATAGTGATGCCTTGACAAGTAAACCCTCCTACTATATTTTCAGGTGGTAGAGGATGAGATAGACTCATTACCGAAAACAGGCTTTAAATAGTCTGCTTTTTGCACAGTGATAGCAACATTACAGACAATCAGCAACCTCAGGGAAATATGAAGGGGGGCGCTCTGCTGGAGGACGGGGAGGAGGAAAATGTGAGTGTTGGTATGGTAACGAAGTTTACGTACCCATCCTTTGCCACCGTGCGAAGGTCGCGACTCTATAGAGGGGTTATTTCGTAACAAAAATGTAGCTATGATTGTGAGTATAATGAGTAATGACTCACAATGTGAGTGTGGGACGTGGGTTAACATCGGAGGCTTTAGTTAGAATTTGATTACTTGATCTAACATCCATCTAACAAGACTCATTATGTCTCCATCAGACAGTGATATGTGCTGCAGAGTACCGGAGGTTAATTGATAAGATATCAGGGATATTGGAGGGAGCTATAGAGATGGTCCAGGTGGTAGTAACCAATGAGACGATGGTGTATGGTATGGGGGATACTGTAGGTGCGGACTCTGTCATGGGCAGTGGGCGCTGACCCTGATTCTCATTCTCGGAGCGCACGAGACTAGTCGGTCAGAACATTGGCGTACTAATAATCTTTGATCCATCTATGCGGGCTCTTAATCGGGCTTAATATTGAGCTTCGCCCAATATTTTATTCGAACAGCGCCGAATCTTTGTTCTCATTTCTTGGAGTCGCAGCTGACTTCTATGAATTTATTCACAATTCTGACGGCATCCTGTTTCAGAGTTTTGTGGACGCACCACGCCTAGACGGATAGGCACGTGTAGCAAAAGCAGCTCGATGAAGTCGGATCGACTAAGGGAAGCCAGTAAGTAGAAGCGCTGCAAGATGAGGTTAACATTGGAAGGAGTGTATTTTGTTGCGAGGCCCCCCTGCTCTTCTTCTTCTTCAGCGTTAAAGACGTTAAGACTAGAAGGGCTGCGCCTCTCTTCTAGGAGGGGCCCCATCGTCTTATAAGCATGATATCTCTGCTTGTTTCAGAATACGGTAGTTCACCAGCTGGCAGTAGCACGATAAACGGCGAGATCAATAGTTCTGAATGTTGCTACAAGGCTCAGCTCACATTAAGACAATCTGAAAACAAAGCGTCAAAACGGTAGCAAAATCAATCCAGGTTAGTTTTTTTGATCTAGAATTTGTGGTAGTAGACCAAAACGGGATCTGAATTGATGAGGTCGTAGGTCTCCTGATAACTAGCTGTCTGGCGGCGTCTGATCCCGTTTTTATTCTCGTCATACAGTGCGCGTCAGATCGGGATCGGATGCGGCGGCCGTGGCCTATATAAAAACAGATAACAAGCTGTATCATTACTTGACTGACAACATCTGACAACTTGACAACACGTCTGACAGGACCTGTTGAACAGTTTAGGAGACACAAAGTACGCTAAAAAAAGCAAGTGTGGGAGCGTAGAACTGAGACGCGAGCGGACTTGCGTAGAAGTCATGATGTTAATTGTTTGACAGAGATTTGAACACCGAATCTCACTTACTTCGCGCAGAGCGGAGTGAGGCGTTAGGCAACACACTTAAACTCCCTGTATTTTCAGCGTGCTTCGTCCGCCTCCATGATGCCCTTTGAGTTTGCTTTGTCACGGTCGGAGAGGGGTTTGTGATGCCCGTCACCAGGACCAAGCAAGGAGGTCAGGTGCAAGCATGGCAAGTAAGTGAACTTATTGGCGATTAGTCCTCCTTGTACAGATAGTGGTATATCCCGGGATATATATATATCCCCTCTTTAGTAGTGTACTGCTGCACACCAAGACTGGAGAGAACTAGCATGATAGGGTAGCCCACTTGCCCACTTTCAAAACAATTGAACGAGCTCTACGAAGGGGGGGGGGGGGGGGGAGGTCAAACCGGGGTGTAGATATAGGCCATAGGTTTATGAGAACGAGTTGGATAAGTTCATCGAAGAGCAAGACTTATGACTGGAATAGAAGAACTTCGCGCAGTGCAGGACTGGGAATCTGCCGCTCTTTGTACCGAAGTGGGTTTGCATAAGTACGCAACTGAAACTGTGTCCGATCAAAACAGTACTAATACTGTAATTGGGTTGCTTGGTACGACTGTAACATGTGTTAATCATAGACGGCGCAGGGAAATCATGCTATGAGTAAGTGTCACACTCAAAAAATGCTCATCGAATTTCTTCCCCCCCCCCCCCCAGGGACGATGCTTTGAAGGGATCCGGAGAGTAGCTTAAGACAAGCCGGGGGCTACATTGGAGCATGATCCATTGGAGCTCGGCCATGGAAAAATCCTAAAAATAGAATCTGCCGGCGATCATGGGAGAAGCTGAGATACGCCTGTTGATAGAAAAGCGCAATTCGTGGATACGCTCCGCTTTCTTAAAAAGAACTATTAATTTAGCTATCTTGAATGGCGATTTGCGAGAGAGACAATGGCACATGTGGCAAGCCCTAGAATTTTAGAGTTAGAGATAAATGGGCATTGGGCAGTTTATAATGTTTGTTTGATGATTCAAAAACTGCACTGTGTTTGTCTTTTTTGGAATCTGATTTAAGAAGTTTATCTCAGCAACATATGGCCTCAGACACATGCGTCACACCATTTAATCACTTGCATAATATGCTACACAAGCCCTCTCCTGAGATTCTAATTTTCTTACGTCCGGTCACACAAGTATAGCATATTATTCAATTATTTATTGTGAATGCTCCGTGTGGGCTAGCTCTAACTTTCCCACATCTAGCGGTCACACCACCTAGGGCACGCAATTAAGATCATTTTAGAATTCGTCTTAGTTAAAACGTCCGTCAATAAAAATCTTTGTATGAATACTGTAAACCTAGATATTTTCGGTAGTATTTTTATTTTTCGGCTTGGCTTTATTTTTGGTCGAAATCGCGAAAAGTAATTCCGGCGAAAAATATTTTGGACGATTTTACTAGATAAGGGTGCTCGTGGCAAGTTATTTCTAGGATACACATTTTTATCTTTAGTCTTTTAGGCCTTTTGCTGTCTCATCCTTGATGTCCTTAATTCAGCATCGAGAGGTGGCCATCATGGCAATGCGGAAAATGGTGCTCTAGCATTTCATTGGTCTATTGATATTAAAGCGGTGCCAAGGCCAGGTCTGGTGCTCATGGGTGCAATGATTGACTGCACTCTTGACGTATAATTAACAATATACTAGCGGATCCAGTGAAATGGGGGTAGCAGTTGTGGAGCGAGCGAAAATTATATAAGTAAATCGGCGAAAATAGTAAATTTTGATGGGGTCGACATCGCGAAAATTTACTTGCCTCGAAATATGCTAGTTTTAGCAGTATATATAATCGAGCTTTTCGATAGGCAAAAACGCCTCTTTAGTATGTACCGTTTCAAATCAAAACTCGGAAAAGTGTCTTGTCCGTGGCTGAACGTTTCGGTGCTAAGTTGTATTGATAACCCACTTGTTGAGGCGATGGGCGAACGTGAAGATAGGTGGGCAAAATTCGATTATTAGTAAGCGGAATCTTGTCACCCATGAACAATGCCCAGCAAAACTCTCTCCCGCAACGTACAGCCTGTCTGAGTAATGGTAGTGAAATTGTCAGGATGGCAGCTGACTAGGGCATCGCGGGCACCTCTGCTTAGCGGGGGCCTATCGCGAGCATATACGCTTACTTCTCGTTAATTAAGGCTCGCATATTTCAGAAACTTTTAATAAGAAACTTTTTTTCTAGACTACAGTGAATGGCATCCAAAAACAAAGGCATAAATTCTCTTTTCTGCTTCTTTACTGGCAGATACTAAACAATTTTAGGGGTGTTCTATTTTGTTGTGGTGTCAGGCTGAATTGTGTAATTTACATTTGAAAAGTTTTCTTATATAAAAAGATTTGCTTTACTAAAGGCGTTTCTTAAAAAACGAGAGTAAGGTATATAGTTGTCGAGATGATAAAAAATTGGGGACAATTTAGCTAAGGGGGACTGGGATCCGGATATTGATTTAATCAATCGGAATACATCATCTTTTCCAGTCTTACTAACTGGTGTTTAAACTTTAGCACCAAAATTCTCAGGATTTTATAGCGCAGCTACCTAGCTCAGTTATCAATTGGCCTGACATCCCTCAGGCTAGCTATGGATCCTACTACGGCGACCTAAAAAGGTGGCTGCGTCCATTACATAAGTTACCAATTCTGCTCCTGATTTCCGAGAGCAAGCTGCATGCTGGTGAAGAGAATATCTAATATCTATGGGCAGGAGGTTCTCCATCATGCGTCTTGGGTGGTATTTGTAACCTGTGAATCATATTGCATAATAAAGATTGGTGATCGGCATTTTGTTAGTCGCCCTACACTAGCCGCCGCGAAGCGCCTGGCTTAAACGAAGCCTGGGGCCGGATGGCATCACCAATTATAAAGAGCATGAAGTATGAAATTCATTCCAGATTGAATCAATATAAAGGCTTTGGGGCCTGACAGAGATAAATCTTCCCAATAAAAGTCCATGTCTAATCTCGCATTATAATTGGTATGGAAGTCCATGTCTAATCTCGTATTATAATTGGTATGGAAGTCCATGTCTAATCTCGCATTATAATTGGTATGGAAGGTCGGCATGTCCTATCTCGTCATTCGAGAATTGGTATCTACGCACCTGTTGGAAGTTGACTGATCTTGCTCTCTGCATAGAACTTATTGAGGGCGGAGGCTAGGGTGGGGGGGTTTCTCAGCTGGGGGCTTGTAGGTGAGTTTCTTTCTTGGATGATCTATGGTAGGTGGGCAGTGGCACTCTTGTAGAGACTATGTCGGCAATCTGTATAGCCTCTTTAACATGGAAAGGAAATGAAGTGTGTATTAGAGCTTTTTTCATGCTTTGAAATTACGATTCGAGAACTTTTCCTTGCTTAGAAACTACGATCCGAGAAATTTTCTCGGGGGGCTGAAATTGTTGGGCGATCGAGAAAATTCTACTGCTTAGAATTCGATTTCGAGATTTTCTCGGGTGTTGTTGGCTTAGGTAATTGCGATTCGAAAATTTTTCTTGCTTAGAAATTGCAATTCGAGAAATTTTCTCGCTGAGAGATTGCTATCCGAGAAACTTTCTCGCAAAAAATTTCGCGATACGAGAAATTTTCTACCTTAGAAATTTCGATTCGAGAAATTTTCCTTTCTCGGCTTAGATTGGCGAGAATATTTTCTTGCGGCTTATGAAATTTGCGATTCGAGATAATTTTGCTCGCTTAGAAATAACTATTCGAGAAAATTTCTCAGCGCTTAGACATTGAGAATCGAAAATTTTTCATCGGCTAAGACTTATGATTCGTATGAAATTTTCTTGCTTAGAAAATTACGATTCGAGAAATTTCTCGCTAGACTTGTAGATTCGATGTAAATTTTCAAATCGGCTAAGTAAATTATGATTCGAGAAATTTTCTTGCTTAGAAACTGACTGGATAAATTAGTGGAAGACATGCGACTACTTACATATTGGAATTGTTCTTAATAATCATGGTTTCTTTTATGTTGGGATGGCTTTGAAAAAAGCCTTTGGCGGTACTGGGCTATGCGGCCGGTAGGGCTGAGATGTAGAGAGTTTAAATACCTCCGAATCCATGAGATGGTTCGTCGCTTGCTCTTCATGGGGCATATGACGAGATCGCTATAGCGGTGACAGTCTTCGCTCTTGGTCTATGCGCTCGAAGTATGTCATCCAGGCATTCATCGCCGTAAATTATGACAGTTCTCCAGGTATAAACGGTCTCTTCAGGACACCTTGCGGGGGCTTCCGGCATAGATGTCAGATCCTGGGGCTGATTCGTGCTTGACCCGTCTCCCCTCCTGGCGAGACGTCGGTGGCAGTCTTGGGATTCCCGATGTTCTCAGTCGTAGAATCTTTCGATTGGACGTCTGTGGGCTCGGCTCGTTCGCGTCTTTCCGGAGTCCTTTCGCCTCCTTTAGCCCACGGGCCTAGACATTGTTTCAGTAGAAGATATTAGGGCAGATAGTTTGTAAACTGTTTGTGTGATTGATTAATGTGATTTGGTTGTGAAATATTTCGGCTGGTGATATTAGAATTTTCTACCAAGGCACGTTGGTAACTTTGGGCATGTTATTGCGGGGCCATCCATATTGTGCTCTGCTATGCTCGATAACTGTCGTTCAACTATCCGAAGATTCTCTTAGCTGATCCAGATTAGGCTTTAGGCCATGCGAGCTCTCTTATTGTATCGGCCATGAGGTTCGCTTAGGCGTGTCATGCTCTCACGGTTCTAAGTCCGTTGGGCGGGAACTTGTGAAGTATTAATTAGCCGTGAAAATTTTTCTTGGGGGATTTTTTCAACTTTTGCCAAATTTTATTCCTTGAGGGGGGGTGGGCTAGCATTCAACTCGAAATGGGCGGCCCCGAACAAAGGGCAGTACCGCCCGTAAGTCATACTCGGAGGAAAGGTTCTCCCGTAAGTGCCTCGCCACGCAAGGAGAGCCGCTCGAAAGAGTGGCTCTCCGCCGACTGGAGAGTGATGAAGCCCCAGAAAGGAAGATGGAAAAAGGAGAAGGGGGCCACATTTAGGTCTAGGGCCGGCTGGTAGCCGGTTGGGCCCCTCGCGTAGATATCAGGCGATACCAAGTCTACTGAACTGCGCCTGAGGGAAGGGCTGTCCCTGCGCAGCGTCTTGTTCGTGAGTATTGCCGTTCAAGAGCTTCAAGAGGCCGTACTTCGATTCATGATTCTATCTTCTTCTGTGATGCTTTGGGGAGGGGCCAGGAGCAGGGGTAGTGAGGGGTGCTTAACCGTTGTTGTACTCTTGCGATCGGACACCAACCATGTGTGGCCATCCAGCGGCCAAGAGGTTCACAATCATGCCCAAGTATTATCGAGCTTGGCTCGCCGAATCCGAGGAGAAACGTGCTCCTAATTCTTATGGCTTCTTCCAGTTTTAGGCCATATGGACAACGACAACGGTGCTTTTTCAGGCGCCAACCCAAATCAAATAAAGAAATTGTACATAGATGCTTATGTGATGGTGTTCATTGGGGGGTTATCATGGTGAGCAATGGTGACAATAGGTAGCTTCATGATCTGAGGCATTTAGTGTAAATGTCACTCATCGACCATTTGGGTCACCATTTGTCAGCCATTTATCTCGCGTTGTGCCCATTGTCTGCACAAGGCCATTTGTCTGCCATTTTTTGACGAAATAATGCGTATTTCGGCAGTAATTTCTTTAAAATTTTTCATTAAGAATTTTATAAAATTTCTTTAGAATGCGATATAATCCTGTTCATAAGCTGTTAAATACTATGCGCCATTCCGATCGGCTAGTAGTGTTTTGGACGCGCTAAAAGCTTCCTCGAAAGTCGACGTGAGGATGTACCGGTCGCTCTCGCAGGTCAACAAATAAAACCGCTAATTAACCCATAAACATGTGACTCCTTAATTACTTCCAATTCGACTTGAAAGCGTGATAGAATGTCCGGCCCAGTGTCCCGGGCATGAAGCATCATATTATGTCCTGCATAATATACATCCATATTATGGCCTAGTAGGAAGGCTCCAGAGGAGGGAATGGTGAGCCAATGGTGAGCTTCATCAGTCACAAATTTGGTTTCATTGGGTCATACCATCACCTATTTGTCAGCCATATGTCGCACCATTTGTTCAACGCTATTTGTCAGCCAGATTGCGAATGGCGCCCCGTGTTCCTTTATTTCACAGTATTTTTATCATATATTTCCTTGAACGGCATTCGTTAATGTCTGTAAGGCATGGTTTGGATATGTAGAAATTGGGCGGGTAGGTCTGCATGACAGGAGAAGTGGTTGGGTAATAATAATTTGGTATAGCACACTGTGTCTTCGTTCAATCACATCAAGATTAGGAGCTGGTTTGAGTAGGAACAGGACTGTTCGCTTGTAAGTCATCTCTTCGCCAGTATAGTATGGCAGACTCGGCTGAACACGTAATTGTTAGGTTCGCGAGGAGAAATTCGTGTCGGTGCAAATCCTTTGCATCGTGGGCAGAAGTACTACATTGTAATGCGGTATCGCTATTCAGAGCGCCAGATTGACACACACGTGTGTCGTCTAAAAGTGCTTAAAGTCGGATTTTTAAGTTGTCTACCCGCAAAACCAAAAATGACGCAAGGCATCTGAAATTTATCAATTTTTGACGTGGGCACGAGCGCCACTACTTAACATGTGATGTGACGCGCGAAAAGCATTTCGGCACACGAACAGGGGGGTGTACGAACTTCAAATAAATCTCGACTTATCATGCGAAATTCAATGCTTTCTCATTGCGTACATCCGCTTGGCGCTCGTGATTTCTTTAGCATACACTACACGGTGCGAGAGTTTGACAGCACTTTGCACGCTAAGAAACCTGGCGGCTAACCCGGAGATTCCGCTACAGCACTAGTATGTCGGGGGTCGCGGCTAGTGTCTATGTCCGTGTCACCAAAGAGAGCCGTATTGGTCATGTACCGGTTTTGGTCTGCTAGGACAGCCCAGTATTCCCACTACATGCTGGGCATAGGCAGCAGCTGTCAGTAACGCACATGTTCCTATGTGGGCTCACGGATTGTTGGTCATGGGTTAGATCGGAGGTGGTTGGGCGTCACAAACGGGGGTATTTGTGAGAATAAACATTATGGGACACTTACGTGATCAATTCCTTGGCTTACATTTTTCGCTATAATTTTTTGTCAAAATTGCGAAATTCATTTTTCATCACTATGATCCTTCATATTTCATTCTATTTCTCGTTCATGTCATGTATGTGAGTCATCCTATTTTCCATCATTATGCTATTTGCTTTGGCTTTGAATTATGCTTGGCCAATTAGCATCCACAGCCATGAAAATGCATTGAAGGCAGCGGCAGGTCCTCAGGCAGTGAGAAAATGTTGCATGGCTGATTTGGGTCGCTTTTGGCGACTCTTGTCCATAACAGGCTGTATCACAGGGCTATACGGCATTGCGTTGCAAATTCTTCATTGAAAAAAGTCTTTGGTAAAAGAAAACACTAGATAAGCAAAGATCTTTGCTCAGGCAAAGAATAAATCAAGGACAAATGGTCAAACGTTCATTTCTTTTTGTTAGTTCATTCTCGTTCATTCGAGGATCCACATCTGTCCTAAAGTGAGTGAAAGGTTTGGGTTTTGGTTTGGCTCGCTCTGTTTGTTGCTATGTCCATGGGGTTGCTAATGACGAGAGAGTGTAATAGGCGTGTTGGCGGGTCTAGTTTTCTGGGTGTCATGTGATGCTGCGAGATGATAATCTGATGGCACTCCCAATTTATCTGAGCCACTAATTAAGGGATTTTCTCAAATTCCAGGCTGTACTTGGTTTTTCGCGATAGTAGTCTCGGGGTCTAGCAATGTTATGAGATCTCTATACACCTCAAAAAAATGATGATTCTCTCGAAAAACCAAAAAAAACAATGAAATAGTTGATTTATGATTGAAAGATTAAAACGCGATGGCAATAAAATTGAGACCGAACGAACTAATTACATCATATCACTCATTTCATTGGAGCTAACATTATTTTTGAGGTGTTATGAGATCTTCATAACATTGGCTGGACACAGTCAGGTTGGGGGCGTACCTATCGCAGAAAAACCAAGTTACGATGCTGATTTGAGAAATCTCCGCTAATATCATGGCTGCAGAAAAGGTGTCGATATATCATCATGATCCACATGGAGCTGTGTCCGATGTTCAGGACACGGCCAAAACTAAGCCTCGGAAAACCGCTCATTACACCTCTCTGCTCATTGGTAAAAAAAAAGGGGGGAACATGGGGGCGCAAACTAAACCGTCAAACCTTTTCATCAGTCTTTAGGATGTTGGTTTTCGCTAATGAATCGGAATGAAGGTCTAAGCAAAAACGAAAATGAACTTTGGCTTTGGTGGCCGACTTGGCATTTTTCTTGTGAGGGCAAAGGATCTTTGGCTATATCCTAATGTCTTTTCGCCAAAGTTTTAAGAGAGATTGTAGAACGAAAGGTTAGTCCGTGATACATCTGTTTGAAGAGTCGTAAAAAGAGGCCGAAATCCTGCATGAACATTTCTCCTCACTGGCTGAGTGACGGCTGGTGCTTCATATTTCATTTTCTGGTGCTCATTGGAAGTATAAAACTCAGCCATACGAAAAAGAGCATAAATGATGGAAAATGAGGATGCTCACTATCATGAATACAGCTGAGGAAATGAAGGGGGGGGGGGGGGTGGCGGAGATGAAGTGAATGAAATAATGAATTTTCGAATTTTTGACAAAAAATATGTAAGAAGTTACGGGGCAAGGTAATTGATCCCCAAGGCTGGGCTGCTCATAGATTTATTATTTCTCACAACTATCAGGCGTTTTGGGGGACCGCACAGCACCACACTGTCTCTAACGCATAGATCGCATATCATACGTGGCCCACCTTGTATGCTCGAATAATGCGTAGCTGTAACATAGAATTTGCGCTAGTATAGCAACTGGCTCTAGGCTTCTGAATTTCTATCTAATCATGACATGATATGATAAAATGGTTACGGATTGATCGGCACACGTGTCTTTTGGTTTTGGAGGGGGGCTTGAAAAAAGCGCTTTGTGCCGTGTTTTAAAAATCAGGCGGGGAGTATCTCAGTGTTTACTTGGAGGTATAGGATGTGTACTTAGCTTGGGTAACAGTGCCTTGGTTCCCTCTGATATTCAAGTTCGGGCTGGCCATCTCACCGGGCAAAAGGAGGGCCTCACAAGCAGTCTGACCTCGTCTGGAGGAGATGTCTTTCGCTTGTTGTAGTGTCCTAAGTCGAGAAGGGCCTGCTCCGGCGATCCTCATCAAATCCTCTCAAAGATGTCGTTCCAACGAGTTCATGCATGGAGCAATGTGCCTTGGAGGGCTGACTCCAGTGTCGGGGGGGTGACCTGCTTGAGGACGCTTGTAGATGTATATGGATAGGATTCCATTCGTCTCTTTGCTTCTTCGCTCTTGTCTCCATCCGACACGTTGTCGGCCGGCGGCTTCTTGGCTTGCCTTCTTCTCGCTTTCTTTCCAGAAACGGTGGGCAGCATCTTAAAAGTTGATTTGGGTAGTACATGTATGCAGCTGGCAGTTAGTGAGGTTATTCTGATCCTCGATGCTTGCGGTAATTTATACAGGGTGCGGATTCTAGGAAGGCTAGTGAGCGCGAAATGAGAAGGGCTCGCTTTGTAAGCATGGCGCTAGTATTATATTGAGGGCTTATGAAACGGCTACACACTCTAATTGGATCTCTTTGTGCTTGGGCCGTCACGTGTGCCTAATTGGAGCATCCTTTATTGGGTTCTCGCTAGTTATGCAATAGAGCTTAGGCCAATGGAGAATCAGGGTTTTTGAAACATGAGGGCTCTCTATTCTATCGCGGAAGTCATGCTCAGTAATCAGATAGACGACCGGAGGGGTCTCGGAGGGTCGGGGCGAGAAGTCAATTGTCCAATCTTGAACTCAGTCAACTACAGTTTTGGGCAACAAGCCCATCTGAATTCACATTCTGGAGTTGGGCAAGGAGGGCAACAGCTAAGGCTAGATGGCGGCAAATCTCTGATCTTCCAGGGCTGGACATGGGGTGGGCAGTCCCTGTGGGGCGTTGGTCGTGTTCAGGGCCGACTTTCATTGTACTGCAACTATTATCGCAGAGCGAGTGGGAGCTGGTCCCGCGCGTCTAGCTTTGGCAGCTGTTTATGGAGTATCTGGGCTGCTGAAACTCTCTGGAGTTGGCTGCAAGAACACACACAGCCCGTGATCAACAAGTACCGACAGGATCTTATCCTTCGACACTTGCACATGGCTGTGAGGAAGCGATGGAGAGGCTGAAAACAAACTTCTGCGCGCGGAGTGACCATTGCTGGCAGGAGGTGTTCGGCGCTCAACATCCCGGCTGTTCTCGCTGCCCAAGAAGTCTGAGCATGGCTGTGGCTTATGTGCGCTGAAGTAAATCGTCTGAGTCTACGTCGCTTGTTTCGAGAGGGGAAATCTGGCAAAACGGTGCTTTTCATCCCCCAGAAATTTCACAGGGGCGCCACCCAAATCTAAAAAAGAAACTCCAAAAAGAAACTCTTTCCCTCTTACACCCCTCTCACTATCCTCCATACGTTTTATTTCCTCAATGCATCTATGTTATCAGTTTAGCAAATATATATCTATCGAGTTGTGCAAGGATCCCGAGCGATATAGTGACTAGCAAGGAGTTTGACTATAGAAATCTTATCGTATCTATCTGCGCACATTCCTAAGTGGAGAGAGTTATGTCTTGCTATAGATCCGCACTGCAGTAGCAAATAAAACATGTAGGGTGTGGCTCACGGATCTTGTCTACAGGCAAAAAAGGGTCAAACAAACACTCATAACAATCGTTGGATGAAATGCAGAGAGAGATACCATTGAACAGTGGGTCATGAGGAACAGAGTAGCCGGCGTCACGGCGCCGGCTAGTCTGTTGCGCGTCGCAAGTTTAACACGGAGGCGTTGTTGGAGTTTGAACACAACTGTTATGCAGCGCCGTGGTGTGGCGGTCATTTTAGTGTGTTTCCTATGATATTTAGTTCACAGTAAATCTACATCACGCTCCAGTGATGTACACAGTATAAAGATAGACAGCTCACTATGCGTCATTGGCAGCGGCCAAAGACGCTGTGCAAATTGTTCGCGTGTGGCGAACGTCTATTTGAGACAGCGGGGTGAGAGATGACGAGATTTAGAGAGGTAGTTGATAACAACCAATTCCCCACCCTCTAAAACAGATTTAAGGCGCAAATCAAGATAGAACTTCTATTAGAAGTCAGTAGGAAAAGGGACTGTCATTGAGAAGATGAGAGAGAAACCGACTGCTTCAAATATAATTTATCGACATGTTTTATTTAGAACCTATCTGTTTAGATGAGGTGAAATGGTCCCTTCACAACTGCCCTTCAAGCAGGTTGGAGAGGGAGAAAGATTTGAAGAAAATGAGAGAGATGGAGAACAAGTATTGCAATGTTTAATCGATAAGTAAATCGGGATTTCTTTAGTTGATTTGGGTGGGGCGCTGTAAAGGTGGCACATCCGTTGTTGCGTTGTTATCCTTGCGGTAACAACTGAAGTAGGCCTAATGATTATGGGTCGACGTTCTCCTCGGATTCGTCGAGGGCAGCTGGATATCCTTGGGGCATGATTGTTAGCGCCTCTTGTCGTGGATGGCTACACAGTTGGTGTCCTTCGAAGAGTGCGCATACAAGTAGGGTCCTCGACTAGGCCTCTCTGGCAAAGCCCATCACAGAAGCTGCTCTGGAATCGAGGCATCGGTCTTGAAGTCTTGGGCATATCTCTTCACGAACAGACGCGCTGGTAAGGGTAGCTTCCTCAGGAGTGCAGTTTCATGATAGACTTCTGGTATTCTGGCCTGATCTCTCGAGGGGGGCAACGGTACCGGTCCGGTACCTGTGTGGGGCTTCTTATACTCTCGCAGTGGCGGGAGGCACTCTTTATCTTAGCGGAGCGGCCGGTGCCTTGGTGGGGAGCTGGCTTTCGGGAGGCCTTTCGCTCCGGTTAGATTTACGGGTTCGGGCGGTCTGCTTTGTTTTCGCGGGCCATTTCGAGTGATGTATAAAGATGCAAGAATGAAATTGAATGAATCCAATAAAAATGTTCACCGTTATTAATGTTTCACAAGTTTCCCCTGCCCACGGCTTACAGCGGTTGCAGTGAGAGTCATGACACGTAAGGCGAACTCTCTTGGCCTGTGCATATAAGAGAAGTCTCGAGAGCTAATTGGTTCTGCTATGGAAGAGTCTTCGTGATAGTTTGAGACAGTTATGGGAGTAGAGAGGCACATAATATGGGGCCGGGGCAGTAACATGCATAGTATATCAACGGGCTTTCTAGAAATTCTTAATATAAACAGCGACTTATTTCAGGCAAACGCCAACTCAACATTTCGCGCTAACACGCTGAACAGTTTAAAACTCTCTAAACTCTCTGTATCTTCTACTAAGCAATTCTGGTCTGGCGGCGTGGTAAAAAAAAAAAAAAAAGAAAGGAGAAAGGGTTACTCGGAAAAGGCGAGCCCAATGCGTCTTTCGAAATTAGATTCTAGCGCGAGATAATTACGATCGGGATCCAGGGAATGCAAACCAGCCTGCCATCCTACGTCTTGCGCCAGGAGGGGAAAGGGGTGTCAAGTCGAATCATGTGCTTTACATGATCTACGAGAGACTCGGCGGGTGTCGGCTGAAAGGTTTTCTCTGGAGTAGAATTTATCGGGTCATGGAGGGAGCTGTGACCTCTGCGAGCATGCCTAAGAGGAAGACTTTCACCCCGTTGCTCTGGATGTTCGTCTTACTTTACTTATTACGCTCCTGAAGGGCGACCGGGAGCGACTCCTCTAAACGGATTCGGAGGGTTAAAATCTCTGAATTCTCAGGTACTGGGCTATCCCAGTACCGCAAAAGGCTTTTTTCAAAGCCACCCAAATATAAAAAGAAACCATGATATTGAGAAATAATTTCAATTAATCATTTTGGGATTTGCTTTTGAACTCCACACTGTGTAGGTCACACCAGAAGCATAAGTGTATAAATCTCATTGTACTAGAAAAAATACAACCTACACACTGTATGGCGGCGCCATACCCCATTTGATTCTCACTCAGATGGGTCGCGGCGCCAGACAGCCTACACATAACAAGACTGATATAGTGCTGTTGATTACACGCAAGAACTCATTCCGAAAGGTGTGAAAACTCTTGTGTGTGTAATACACACGCTAGAATAAGGAGAGATTGGGCGACAGGGTGTCTCCATTAGAAAGGACAAGAGGGAGCTTGGTATTTCACTATTTCTTATCTCCCCCAATAGAGATTAAGGATGCTCCCGTTGCCATGGTGGCAAAGTGATGATAATCACCACCGGAGCATCCTTCCGTAACATTTTAACACATTCCCATGTCCCATGATCTAATTAAGAGTCTTAATGTCTTGATATGGCTTCGTCTAGCCGAGATACGGTCATTGGTTAAAACGGTGTCATGCGACAGAACAACCCTTTATTATATCATGAAAAGATGCTCCAGAGGTGATTATCATCACCTCTTTACCATTTAGACTATACTAGTTATATAGTGAAATTTACATTGTACACCTGTACAATTGGCATGTCAAGATTCGAAGTTGCTAGCTATCCAAAACGCCATTACTTAACCGTACAGTTCTTGTACAATAATGCTAGAGTTTCTTTTTTAGATTTGGGTGGCGCTGAAAGCAGGAAGCCGTTGTTCCATGTTTCTTCGTTCTTGCTCCGTGATCCGGATAGAGAAACACGCGTAAATCGTTAAGCGATTAGCTTAGGCCTTTCGCAGAGCGCTAGACTGCTTGGCAAGAGAATCAGGCCTGGATGTTGGGGGCAGTAAGCACGCTCTCTGAGGCAATGGTCTACTCGGGCGTTCGATTAGTTGGTTCAGTTGCTTCCTCATCGTTCCATCACAAAAGCGGCAGCTTGGCAAGTGTCGTAGGATGATCCTGTGCTTCTTTTTGTCACGTCTAGCGTTGCCAGGCCATACTCAGGATTTCATGCATGCCGCAGGTATTTGGGTCTCGCATTAACAGCTGCAAAGGTGAATCGGGGGCACCATGGCTGCCGCGCAACTCGCTCTGGGTCGTAGTTTTCCTTTCGCCTGAGTAAGTCGGAACACGAGGCTCAGGTCAACGGGGAACTGTCAGTCCAGGGCCATTGGAGATTCGGTATTTAGTGGCTCTTAGCTCTTAGCTTTGCGCTCCTTTGGTCGCACGTCGCAGACATGTTGATTCAGGTGTGGTTGTTGAAAACCTGTGTTGCTGAGGTTCCGATTGGAATTGATTTCTGTAAGCCGAGCCCCGGTCTATATACTGTTACTCCTCGAGCTGACTTCGGATAGAATATAGAGCTCATTTCAAACTCCTGCTTCTGCGCATTGGGCTGAGCGTCTCTAATTGCTAAGAACTAGAGTGGCGCAATACGATGCTCAATTAGGAACACTAGCGTGTGACGGCAAGATATCCAATAGAGTGTAGGCGTTTCATAAGGGCCTCAGCTGATTAATCTGGCTGCCAGCTTAGGCAAGGGAGGCTCTTCTGCATTGGTTCACCTGAGGCTTCTACAGAATCGTCGACGCCTGTATAATACAACCGGGTGCAAGATTCGTGGGGTCAAAGCAACTCGAGCTAACTGCAGCTGGTACTATCTCCTAAATCAGCCTTTAAGATGGCCGCTCCTTGTTTCTGGTAAAGAAATCTCGAGAAGAAGGCTAGGCAAGAAGGCGCGGCGGTCGGAGGAGAGCAAGAAGCGAAAGAGAGAAGAGGAAGGAATCGCTACTCCGATCTACATCTACCAGGTCGCGCTCAAGCAGGTCTCACCCGATACTGGTAATCAGCTGGCTCTATCAAGGGCGTCATTGTCTGGCATCATGAACTCCTTTGTGAACGGATAGAACGTGAAACGACATCATTTGAGAGGATCGGGCGCGGAGAAGGTGGCTCTTCTCGACTTGGACATCTATCAACAAGGCGGATAAGACGGGGGCATCTCCTCCAGAGAGGTCGTCATACTGCCGTAATTCTGCTTTTGCCTCGGTGCGGCTGGGTGGCCGAAGGGGGCAGCGACTGTATCAAGAGGGATAGTCCAAGGGCTGTTAGCGCAAGTACAACGGGCTCATCATTGTCTCCTAGTAAACTGGAGGAGCTCCCGCCGTGTTTCCAAAACACGGCAAAAAGGCTTTTTTCAAAGCCACCCAAAAACCAAAAGAAACGTGTGCGATCCAATCGTCCCATTATAACATTCAATATCAAAACTTAGATCAAACGTAGGGCGCGAGAGTTTCATAGGATAGGAAAACATTGAATGAGCGTGTGTAAAGGTCACTAGGTGATCGTGAAAAAGCAAGGTATTGTCTACTGCCGCGCCCAAGGGAGGGGAGAGCGCGTTCCCCCTTCCAACTTAGCACTTTGTAGGACACACGTGTTGTCAATCTGGCACTCTGATTGGTCACGTGCTTGCGTCTCTTCTCACCGTGTTTCACTTATTGTACCGTGTTTATCGATACCGTAAATTATCACTACAAGCAGCCTTGCTAAGAGCTGCTGAAAATTGTGTGCGTAGCTATAGGACGTGTAGTGGTAAAATTGTAAAACACTATCTACACTACCTCTCAAAGAGCGCCTTGTTTCGTGACCTTTAACAAACTCTTTGCCAGCTAACCGCTTCATCTCATATCTATGGGTCACCACACACCAAAGTTGGGATGGAATGGTTCTGTGAAAAGGAACCACCCCATGGGGGTGGGGAATTTTCACAGAGCAAGTCCGATCAGTCAATCTCCACGCGATCCATCCTGGAAACGGCACCTTGGCTTCGCCTTGGTGACGGCTAATGACTGCGGGCGTCCAGACAACTTCTGGATTATTACCTTCCTGACTCACGTCACCCGACTCCTGGGACTTCATTCCGTCATTGAGGGCCGTGCTGGCCGGTCGGTACCCGCTGGCTGTGCCTGCAAAAGCAAGCTTCATTGCCCATGTGGCTGTCTTTATGACAGGTGCATGAGATAAACCCTGTAATAATCGCAATGTAGGGGCTGGTCGCCCGCTGGGGAACCGCTGTCTGCCCAAATTTGCACGGTCTAACGAACGCTCTGGCCCTATTAAACCGCCCGACATCGACCTATTTTGTCTCGCTCACCCAAAAGCAGATCTAGACACAAATAACTTACCGCTTAAGAGCCACTACTTCAACGTAACGGGGTCGACGAAAACGACGCATGGTGAACAAGTCGAGCCCTCAGGTTGAAGCAAACTGGCGCAACGACAGTTCGGCAAGCTCGGCAAGTTCTAGACTCCGCTCATGAACACACCCATACTCCACCCGGCCCTCGCCCTAATCCAAGCTCGCGCACTTATGGGCGATCTCCAGCTGGCGTACAGCTTGACAACACTATGCAGCGGGAGCCTGCAGCCCGGACATCAACCCCAAAAGCAAGCGGTCTTAAGTGACAAATACTGCTACAAATCTGCAAGACGCCTTTAGTAGTCGAGGTAAAAGCCCTATACAGTTTGGGGACACTAACAATGAGTACCGCTTATTCAAATGGGCAAGACATATCGGCTAGGCGACTGAGTACCCCTCGCATTGAATGACGCGAAGCTTGGGAACTGATACTGGTCAATGGGCACTCAGGGATCAACCATAGACGGTTTTTTACAGCAAGCTAATCTTATAACTCTGGCCACCGCACCCGGCAGATGGGCAACATCGCCTGAGTCCGGACCATTGGGTCGTACTTGTGAAATACGATTACTATACTAGGCTAAGCTTAGACTACAGTGCCCTGGTGTAAAGAAAGGCATTTAATCGGGCGCTTGATAGGTTAATGTCAATGATATGCCGGGCAAATACCTACATTCCTACTAGTTGTCGTGAGGCAGTGGTACTCAAGGACGGGCATCGCATATCGGAAGGTACGTCGCTGTGTCATCACATGTCTGTGGGAAGAGATTTCTCCAGTGCGCGAAACCTGCCAGGCAGACTCGCATGCTCGCATTTTGGCGGGGGGAACCACAAAGTAGACTGCTGGGAACCAGTGGAGGATGCTAGTGTAATCACTCGTACGGGGCCCAGTGCGCCTGGGTGCGTGTGGGGGTCATCTGGCAAGGAGTGAGGTCAGTAACGGGCCGGCTGAGGGGTCATCAATAACCTCAGCATGGGGTGGAACGACGGGAGGTACCGAACACACACACACACACCAAAGTTAAAATTAAAATTAAAATTTTGATTTTAAACCCGCACACATCAGCGGCCGTTAAAATTTCTCTCCCCCATGCTAAAAGTAACAATCTCGCGCGCGATTTTGACGGCGTGTTAAAATTTTGTCATCCAACGCGACCGTCAAAATCGTGCGTGAGATTGTTACTTTTAGAATGGGGAGAGACATTTTAACGGCCGCTGGTGTGTGCGGGATTAAATTCAAAATTTTAATTTTAATTTTAACTTTGGTGTGTGGTGACCCTATCTCATATCTACCACTATCTTACTTTCTCTAGTTCATAAAATTTTAGTGACCCCTTTTTGGTGATGCAAGGCAATGTTGAATTGGATATACCATAGGACAATCATGCAGAGAGAAAACACAAGCCCGGGTTGCAACCGGTTGGTCTTGGTACCATTGCCACCTATTCTCGCAACATATTGCCTAGCTAGACCGTTTTTCGCGTAAAGGGAGGGTTAGCACATAACAAGCATCATGTGTATTGTGTGTCACCAAGGGAAGGTATTGAGGTTTATTGAGCGTTATACCGATATTTAAAGTAGTTGTCGTGTTCTATGATGTATTGTATGGACTGGAGAATTTCTTTATTTGATTTGGTTGGCTTTGAAAAAAGCCGTTGTTTCTGAAGGAATGCACCTTCAGAAGGAGATCAAGTGTTGATCTATTTCTTTGCCTTCTTGGGAGTGGCCTTTTTGGCAGTAGGCTTCTTCTTGGCGGCAGTAGGTTTCTTCTTAGGGGTAGTCTTCTTGGCAGCAGCAGTCTTCTTCTTGGGAGACTTGGCAGCAACTTTCTTCTTGGGGGTACCGGCCTTCTTAGCAGCAGGTTTCTTGGCGGCGGGTTTCTTGGCAGCGGCTTTCTTGGCAGCAGGTTTCTTGGCAGCAGGCTTCTTTTCCACGGCAGCCAGTTTGAAAGATCCGGCACATCCCAATCCAGTCTTCTTAACGAGAGCTCCAGACTTTAGACCACGGAGAAGGGCCAACTTGAGCTGGGACTCGTGCCTGTCTCCAACCTTGTAGTTGGCGGAGATGTACTTGGAGATGGCGACCTTTGAACTTCCGGAGCGGTTGGCAAGAGAAGAGATGGCAGCGGCAATCATCTCCTTGTACTGAGGATGCTCAGCGGGCTTCTTGGGAGCGGCTTTCTTGGTTGGGTAGAAGCTGATGAAACTTGCTGTTGAGTGTTGAGCTGATGTATCGAATTAAACTAAGGCCTCGAATCTTGCGGTATTTATACAGGGTCGGATTCTTTGAAGCTAGTGAACCAATGAGAAGGCTCCCTTTGAAAGCTGGCCAGTGGAGAGCAGCTTATGAAACGCTACACTCTAATTAGTCACGTGTCCGAATTGGAGCATCCTTATTGGCTCTAGCTATGCAATTAGTGGTAGCCAATGGAGAAGCAGTAGACCAGCTCAGTACGAGTATAAATACCGGTGGGGCCGGCGGACTAGGAAACCAACTCAACATTTTCAACACCAAACAGTTTACACTCTCTGTACATCTTCTACTGAACAATGTCTGGCCGTGGTAAAGGAGGAAAGGGACTTGGAAAGGGAGGAGCCAAGCGTCATCGAAAGATTCTACGAGATAACATCCAGGGAATCACCAAGCCTGCCATCCGACGTCTCGCCAGGAGGGGAGGTGTCAAGCGAATCAGCGGTCTGATCTACGAAGAAACCCGAGGCGTCCTGAAGGTTTTCCTGGAGAACGTCATTAGGGATGCTGTGACCTACTGCGAGCATGCCAAGAGGAAGACTGTCACCGCTATGGATGTCGTCTACGCCCTGAAGCGACAGGGTCGAACCCTCTACGGATTCGGAGGTTAAAATCTCTACAATCTCAGGTACTGGGCTATCCCAGTACCGCAAAAGGCTTTTTTCAAAGCCACCCAAATCTATAAAGAAACTCTTACAATCGAACTGCGTACATGTCAAGTCGAATTACTTTCTCTCTATAAGAAATTGCGATCTGAGAAACTTTTCTCGCTTAGAAATCGTGATTCGAGAAAATTTTCTCGCTAAAAAACTGCGATAGAGAAAACTTTCCCGGTTAGAAATTAGGATTCGATAAATTTTCCTGCTTAGAAATTGCGATTCGAAAAAATTTTTCGCTTAGCAATTGTGATCCGAGAAATTTTTCTCGGTTAGAAATTACTATTTGAGAAAGTTTTCTTAGAATTTACGATTCAGGAAAATTTCCTCTGTTAGAAATAGTGAATACAAAGCTGTTTGTACAGTCGGACCCCGATTTAGTGGCATCCTCGGGGGAAAGAAATCCTGCCACTAAATCGGGGTGAGCCATATTTGGCCCATAAAAACCTATTTTATGCCCAAAATTCTATACTAAGACTAAAGACACCTCTAACTGTTATATGCAATATTCATGTATTGATGACATGATCATTTCTGATTAGAAATAGAAAACTATCAAATAACTTTTTCAAAAAAATTGTAAAAAATTTTCTAAGTTATACCAGCCCGTCCGATTTGTGTTTCGAATCGGTGCAGCTTCCTGGATGTCCTGTCTAATTAGCGGGTTCGAACCGAACCGATACGTGATACCATGCCGAATCGGGGCACCCTAAGCGGGTGAGGAAGTATCAAAATTTCAAAATAACTTTTTCTCTCAAAATTTATGGGGAGCACCGATCAAAGCATTGACAATCGTACTGTAAAATTTGCAAAAAAAGTTTTAAAATTGTTTTGAAGGTATACCAGCCACATCCGAATCGTGTTTTGAATCGGTGCATCTTATCGCATGTCCTGCTGCTAATTAGACGGTTTAGAACGAATCGAAACGTGATCCCCATCGAATCGAAATTTTGACGCTTGGTGAACTTATGGTTCAATGGCCCCATTACATGGGGATCCCGTTATCGGTTCGTTCCGAACCGTCTAATTAACAGCAGGACATGCGATAAGGTTCACTGATTCGAAACACGATTCGGACGTGGCTGGTATTCCTTTGAAAAATTTTCAAAAAAATTTTTGGGGGAAAAAAATCCTGCCACTAAATCGGGGTGCCACTAAATCGGGGGCCACTAAATCGGGGTCCGACTGTAGTGAGAATACGGTAGGCGGTAAATGTTAACCAGATCTGTGAGAATTTCGCACGTTTTTGCCAATAACTCAGCCATTTCTTGACCAATTTGCAAAATCTTTGGCTCATTGGGAAGAGGACATTGAGATCTCTCAAATAAGATCAAGGAAATGAAAATTGGCGTAAAGTGCGCGGCATGGTGGCGAAAACGCGCATTTTGTGCTCATTTGAAAGAGCTCAATGTCCTCTTTCCAACGCGCCCAAGATTTTGCAAATTGGTCAAGAAATGGCCGAGTTATGGGCAAAAATGTGCGAAATACTCACAGATCTGGTTAATGATAATAATGCATGCATTCAATGATTTCATTTGCTGTCAAACTCTCGCGCGGTACGTCTAGCACACCAAGAAACCGTATTGGTCAAATGCCGTATTAAATGGCCTTTCCAGACGAGACAAAAAATGCACCCGAAGTGAAGCTCGTCTGGAAAGGCCCTTATTCAGATACCCACTACTAGCTGTTAGTAATGCTAGCTTAGAAATGCATAAAATGGGACGATTGGATCGCACACGTTTCTTTTGGTTTTTGGGTGGCTTTGAAAAAAGCCTTTTTGCCGTGTTTTGGAAACACGGCGGGAGTATCTCCAGTTTACTTGGAGACTGATGAGGTGTACTTGGTAACAGCCTTGGTTCCCTCCGATACAGCGTGCTTGGCCAGCTCACCGGGCAAAAGGAGCCTCACGGCAGTCTGGACCTCTCTGGAGGAGATGGTCTTTCGCTTGTTGTAGTGTCCAAGTCGAGAAGCTTCTCCGGCGATCCTCTCAAAGATGTCGTTCACAAATGAGTTCATGATGGACATGGCCTTGGAGCTGATTCCAGTGTCGGGGTGGACCTGCTTGAGGACTTTGTAGATGTAGATGGAGTAGGATTCCTTCCTCTTCTTCTTTCGCTTCTTGTCTCCTCCGACACGGCCGGCCTTCTTGCCTGCCTTCTTCTCGGCTTTCTTTCCAGAAACGGGGGGCATCTTCAAGTTGATTTGGGTACAGCTGCAGTTAGTGAGTTGTTCTGACCCCCGAATCTTGCGGTATTTATACAGGGTCGGATTCTTTGAAGCTAGTGAACCAATGAGAAGGCTCCCTTTGTAAGCTGGCCAGTAATAGTGAGGCTTATGAAACGCTACACTCTAATTGGATCTCTTGCCGTCACGTGTCCTAATTGGAGCATCCTTATTGGCTCTAGTTATGCAATTAGAGGTAGCCAATGGAGAAGCAGGGTTTTGAAATTGAGCTCTCTATTCTATCCGAAGTCAGCTCAGTAACAGTATATAGACCGGGGCTCGGCTTACAGAAATCAATTCCAATCTTGAACTCCGCAGTTAACACAGTTTTCAACAACCCACCTGAATCAACATGTCTGGACGTGGCAAAGGAGGCAAAGCCAAGGCTAAGGCCAAATCCCGATCTTCCAGGGCTGGACTGCAGTTCCCCGTTGGTCGTGTTCACCGACTTCTCAGGAAAGGCAACTACGCAGAGCGAGTTGGAGCCGGTGCCCCCGTTTACCTTGCAGCTGTTATGGAGTACCTGGCTGCTGAAATCCTGGAGTTGGCTGGCAACGCTGCCCGTGACAACAAGAAGACCAGGATCATCCCTCGACACCTGCAACTGGCTGTGAGGAACGATGAGGAGCTGAACAAACTTCTCGCCGGAGTGACCATTGCTCAGGGAGGTGTTCTGCCCAACATCCAGGCTGTTCTCCTGCCCAAGAAGTCTGCCTCTGCTAAGGCCAAGTAAATCGTCTACCGATTTACCGCTGGTATCTCTTCCGAGAAACTGGCAAAACGGTGCTTTTCAGCGCCACCCAAATCTAAAAAAGAAACTCTAGCATTTTTACCTACAACACGAGTAGGATTTAGTTAGCCACTATTATAGTATCTCTCTTCGTAAAGCAAGGGTCCCGGAGGGGTGGTTCACACAAACTTCATTCAAACAGTTATTTTCAATTCACCTCTGCTTTCCTGCTATTACTACACACAATCGTTGGAAGATTTTAAAAGGATGTAGGTATTGAGAGAGATAACATTGAACTGTGAATCATGAGCGCCAGACTAGCTGGTGCCATGGCTGGCGCCGGCTAGTCTGTCATATTGGCGCGCCAAGTTTAGACAGAGAGCGTTGTTCGTAGTACACAAACTCCATCTTGTCATTTATTGTGTTTTCAGTGATTCTAATTAGCGATATTTACACAGATCCCCCACCCAATAGACCAGTGCAAATGTTTCGCAAATTTGAGCCAGCTTGGTCTATGATTAAAATATAGTATAGGAGAGTAGTATATATAGGGGGGGGGGGCCAACGCTCATTTTTTATATATTTTTATATATTTTATATACCTTTTTTTTGGAAAAAAAAAACAAATTTTTTATAATATATAAAAATATATAAAATATATAAAAATACATAGAATATATAAAAATATATAAAAATATATAAAAAATATATAAAAATATATAAAAAATTGTGCCGAAAGTGTGAAACAGAAAGCTGTTTTTCGCCATAGCGGGATCAAATATCATTCAATTGATCTCAAACTTGGTCAGCATCTTCATCTAGATAATCCTGATGATTTTCCGTCATCAATGTGACGTTTGTAACATCGTGACGTCGCGTCAATAACGTCATGAACGTCAAATGACGTCAAAAATGATTGTTTTTTTAGTTTCGCGATCCAACCTCTCTTCACCAGTTCTAGTACATCTGCACGGATCAACATACAAAAAATGATTGAAATCACAAAAAACTGGTAGATATTATTAGGCCGGAACCTCTCTTCACCAGTTACTTTTGACAGTGCATAATTCACTTTTGACACATTCTCAAATGATGAAAACAGCTATCACCCTCTCAAAAACTTAAATTAACTCTATGAAACATATTCAAGTGAACAATAGATGGAAATAATCCCCTTTTTTGAAAGTAAAAGGGGTGAAAAAAGGGTTTATTTTATATATTTTTATATATTTTTATATATTATTTATATAACTTTATATATTTTTATATATTTTTATATATTTTTATATATTTTTATTATTTTTTATATATATATAATAAAAAATTCCAAATTAAGGAAATATATAAAAAATTCGTTGGCCCCCCCCCCCCCCCTATATATAGGGAGATTGATGAAGCGTATTCATCTAACAACCAAGAAAA
>CM035359.1:0-117500 GCA_020137815.1 Hormiphora californensis
GAGAGACAGGCTAAGTTTGCGTTAGCGAGATGAGTGAAGAGGGACAGAGAGAAGAGTGAGAGCAGGAAGAGAGAGAGAGAGAGAGAGAGAGAGAGAGAGAGAGAGAGAGGAGAGGAGAGAGAGAGAGAGAGAGAGAGAGAGAGAGAGAGAGAGAGAGAGAGAGAGAGAGAGAGAGAGAGAGAGAGAGAGAGACAGAGAGAGACAGAGAGAGAGAGAGAGAGAAAAGAGAGATAGAAGAAAGAGAAAGATAGGGATAGGAGGAGAGAGAGAGCTAATGGGACTCAGCTGAGTTTGGGAATCGGGGGAGAGGACCGTTTATTGTCATGGATGTAGAGAATTGAAAAAATATACTGGTCCGGTTATTCCCGAAAGATTGAAATTCAAACAAAATTCTCCATGGGTGAAGAACTGACATTTCTGTTTGAGCCAGCAAAACACAAGGAAGGATTGTCATGTCTCTGTAGTGTGGTTTTTTTGCAATGTCCGCTATATTGGGAGAGGTGGGTGGGGCAGGGTGGGTGGGGGTGGGGCGGGGGGAAATATTGGACAAAAATGTAGCTTTAATTTAGTGATGAGACCAGGCCAGGCCCGAGAGACAGTTCAGTGGTAACTGGGAGGTCATGCGTGATGGAAATTTGGTCACATTGATACCTGAGTGAGATCGAGGTCGCGCAGCGACCGAGATCGATCTCACATACATATTATTCGCGGAGCGGGAATAGGATGCGATGGATCCAAGATGGAAATGAGAACTAGAGACAGATTTGAGTTGTATTTTATTGAGGAAAACAGTCCTTTTTGGTGTCTGATCAGACAAGCAAAAGTGAAACGAAATGCAACGTAACGAACGAGAATTCTGCTCTGTGACTTGTTAGTGCTCCTTTATAAAACACGCAATGGCAAAGTACAAAGTTTCCCAAATTTAATTTAATGCGAAATTCCAAAGTTTTGGTCGATTTTGACCAAAATTGCTACCTTAAACTAACTACAATCGGACCCCGATTTAACGGCCTCCGATTTAGCGGCACCCCGATTTAACGGCAGCATAATCTTCCCCCGATATAAAAAATGAACCATATTTGATCCCGATTTAGCCGACACCCCGATTTATCGGACAAAACCCTTTCCCCCCGAGGGTGCCGTTAAATCGGGGTCCGACTGTATTCAGTATTGGACTGTGCGTTGGCGGATTACGGGGGCCCGGATGAATCCTGTTTGGCACCGCGACCCATCTGAGTGCACTTTGAGAATCAAATGGGGTATGGCGCCGCCATACAGGATGAATCGGATGAAATCGGATGAAACTGTCTGTCAATGGCAGGCCAACCTGAGAGGATAGGGTCAGGCCAATTAACTGCATATACGGCTACCCGTTTTGGCCCAGACGGGCTTGAGACGGAATCAGACGAATTGAAACGAATCCAGACTTGCTCGAGACTTGGTGACATTGACACCTAGTGCGTGCGAGATCGAGGTCGCGCAGCGACCGAGATCGACCCCCGCACATAGGTGTCCGCTCCGCCCCCTAAAAAAGGGTCGTGTCTTTCAAGCCAAATTGCACTTGATCCACTGGACCGATTTGCATCCGGTTTGTCGCAAAAGACTACAAATTGGTCCTAGTTTACTGGAAAATACCCGAGAAGTTTGTCTGTCAACAGGAAGTGGGTCAAAATTGACACTGAAGTCAATTCTATAATCTGGCTTCCGAGCCTTTTTGCACCACTCCCAGACGGTGTAGAATGAATCTGAGGGTATCAGAAGATAGGTTGAACTCTTGTGAGTACTGGAAAATACCCGGCATTAATAGCATTAGCTGATGCTAATTGCATCAACATATCTCCCAATATCTTCTAAATCGCATGGGCGTAGTGCAGAAACTCTCGGAAGCCAGATTATAGGTTTGACTTCAGTGTCAATTTTGACCCACTTCCTGTTGACAGACAAACTTCTCGGGTATTTTCCAGTATATTAGGATCATTTGTAGTCTTTTGCGACAAACCGGATGCAAATCGGTCCAGTGGATCGCGTGCAACATCCCTTGAAAGAAACGACCCTTTTTGAGGCGGAGCAGACACCTGTGTGTGAGCTCAATCTTGGTCGCGCACGATGTCTATGTCACCAAGCTCGAGACGGGTTTGGTTTCCGTCTGATTTCATACAACTCCGTCCAAACGCGAACGGGTTGTATCCATTGCAACCTATTCTCGCTTCGCGAGATAATATGTGACTGTGAGACTGAGATCGATCTCAGTCGCGCGCGACGTCGATCTCACTCAGGTATCAATGTGGCCAACCAAACGGGTAGATATATTTTAATTTACCCGTTTGGTTGACGTGCGTCTGAAGCCAATATATTTACATACTGGCTTCAGACGCGACGCACGTCTCAAACCCGTCTGACTCCTGTAGGCTGTTATATGGCGGCGCCATACCCCGACAGTGCGCTCAGATGGGTTCGGCGGCGCCAGACAGTCTGACTCCGTCTAGACGCCATCTGGAGCAAAACCCGTCTACTAGAAGACGCCTGCGGGACCAGCTTACAAAAATGAACCCTGGCATGTTTTGTTACTCAACATGAAGGTATGTTATGAGTAGGTTTGCCCTGCGCTGCCTGCCCGCGAGTTGATTTTTTATTGGCGCCACCGTCAAACAGGCCCTGGCACAATTAGGCACAATTAAGAACCAGGAATTTCCTTGCCAGTTCCGACCAACGCCACCAGAGTTAGGGCAAACCTAAATAGACAACTACTAAACACGATATTTTTCAATCATTTGAAAATGGTAGAATATAACACTACACACAAGATGAATTAACGAAGACCAGCTTCAAAATATACTCTCTCTTACTTCACATTGTACCATAACCATACTCTCTCTCTCAAGAAAAACACACAGAAATATTGTACACGGTTCCCAATTGAGGGAGTGATTATATAATCAATTAACCAATTGAGGGAGTGATTATATAATCAATTAACCAATTAACCAATTGAGGGAGTGATTATATAATCAATTAACCAATTGAGGGAGTGATTATATAATCAATTAACCAATTGAGGGAGTGATTATATAATCAATTAACCAATTAACCAATTGAGGGAGTGATTATATAATCAATTAACCAATTAACCAATTGAGGGAGTGATTATATAATCAATTAACCAATTAACCAATTGAGGGAGTGATTATATAATCAATTAACCAATTGAGGGAGTGATTATATAATCAATTAACCAATTAACCAATTGAGGAACGTGACAGAGCAGTCTAGAAAAATTATATAATAGAAACCAAGCTCTTAAAAGTAGTTAATTGTCCTCAAAGTGTTTCTATTATCTCTCTCTCTTTCTCCCAAAAAAAAAAGAATAATTTAATCGTCAAAAGATCGGAATTCCTCCCTCAGTTTCTCTCCCAGTTCGGCGTAAGTCTTCATAATCTTCTCCTCTCCATCAGCCTTAGGGTCCTGGTGGGAGTGAGTAGTTAGTGGTTTGGGAACAAAACACCAAGAGAGTGAGTAGTTAGTGGTTTGGGAACAAAACACCAAGAGAGTGAGTAGTTAGTGGTTTGGGAACAAAACACCAAGAGAGTGAGTAGTTAGTGGTTTGGGAACAAAACACCAAATCAGACTTTGCAAGATGAGTAGTTAGTGGTTTGTGAACGAAACACCAAATCAGGCTGTTGAACTTGGCAAGATCCTGGGCCAGGATCTTGCCAAGTTTATAAAGGATTCCTGGGATCTGGGAACCTGGGATCTGGTTCCCGAGTTCAGTCAAATCGTTTATCAGAACAAAAAAAACATATATTATATCTCTCCCCTGACGCACCATGAATTTCATCTGTGTTAGCTCGTACATGAGCGACCTCATCCTATCGTAAATGATGGCCCATGTTATCTTGGATTCACTGTGTGCTGTGCTTTCAACCGCGTGCATGGACAGATCGTGGAAGAGGATCATGTTGGACATCATACCAACTGAGGTGGGGGTAATTAGAGGGGGGGGGGGGGTAATTAGTAATTAGGGGGGGGGGCGGGGGGGTTTAGTAATTAGAGGTTAGTAATTAGAGGGGGGTTAGTAATTAAAGGGGGTAGTAATTAGAGGGGGAAGTTAGTAATTAGAGGGGGGTTAGTAATTAGAGGGGGTTAGTAATCAGAAGGGATTAGTAATTAGAGGGGGAAATTAGTAATTAGAGGGGGAAATTAGTAATTAGAGGGGGAAATTAGTAACTAGAGGAGGAAATTAGTAATTAGAGAGGGAAATTAGTAATTAGAAGAGGTTAGTAATTAGAGGGGGAAATTAATAATTAGTTATTAGATGGGAAAGGAGGTACATAATATATGGAAGTGCGGACCATATTGTTTTTGTAACAAAAGTGTGGTGATCACTAAGTCAGACCATCACAGTTTTCTTGCAAAAACAAAAAAGTTTTACCAGTCTTGTAGAAAGGACACATTTGATCGTATTTAGAGAATCCGTTCTGCTGAAGGAAATCGTCCTTGAGCAACTTTGCAATTTCCAAGGTAATCTTGTCAGTTTCTCCGAGAGATGACTTTCCCACCAGCTGTACAATCTCGGAAAGATCTTCCTCGGTCTGAAGGATCTCTGATACCTAGTAGGAAATGGGTGTGACTTTCTGGGATCCTAGGAACCTGGGGGGGGGGTTTGAGTAAAGGGTGGTCAGTGGCCAGTGGGCGGTGTGTGTGTGCCATCATCCATCTACCAATTTCATTTACCTTGTTCCTTAGAGATACGAATTCAGGGAAATTCTTCTCGTAGTATTCATCCAGAATCATAATGTACTTGCTGTAGGAAATCCTCCAGTTGACTGCGGGGAAATGTTTCCTTTGGGCCAGCTTTTTATCCAAACCCCAGAATACCTGAGAAAGAGAGGGAGAGAGAGAGAGAGAGAGAGAGAGAGAGAGAGAGAGAGAGAGAGAGATAGAGCGAGGGAGTGAGAGAGAGAGAGAGAGAGAGAGAGAGAGAGAGAGAGAGAGAGAGAGAGAGAGAGAGAGAGAGAGAGACAGACAAAGAGAGATTATTACCTGTACAATACCAAGGGTGGCGGAGGTAACGGGATCAGAGAAATCTCCACCAGGGGGTGAGACAGCACCGACAATACTGACACTACCCTCTCTTCCGGGGTTTCCTGGACAGGGATTGGGATATTAGGAATAGAGACCAAGAATGGGTAATGAACGGGGTTTGGGGTATATTCTACTAGTGACCCCTTAGTGATACCGGTAAGGAGATCATGCACTAAATTGGTAGCCCCCCGGGAGCCCGATAACTTTCCCTTAACGATACGTATAAACATTTTAAACTTGTGGGTGATCACGTGGGGACCGCTTACCAGGAACCGACCGAAACAAGTAAACAACCAATCAGAACTCGTTATTTAGGTCACGTGACTGGTTATCAGCCAATCAGGGACCAGTATTTCCTGCCGCTTACCTAGACACCTCGTCCTTCCAGCCCTCTCGTAGAAGGACGCCAGCCTAGAGCCAAGGTAGGCAGGGTAACCACTATCAGCAGGCATCTCAGCCAATCGTCCAGAGATCTCTCGAAGAGCCTCGGCCCAGCGGGAGGTGGAGTCCGCCATCATGGACACGTGGAGACCCATGTCACGGAAGTACTCCGCAAGAGCAATACCTGTTAGAGAGGGGGGTGTTGTTAGTTGTGATGTCATGTTCTTGTAACTTGTTGTAACAATCTCTGTATAGGACAAGCCGGGACAAGGATTGGCTGGGCGTACATCATCGAGTGCTGCACTCATACTGTGTTGACACAGATGGTGAACTATTAGTCCATACCATTACAACTATTTAATGGCTAACATTTCCTCACTGTCTGATATTTCCTAATATTTCCCTAACAGTTCCCACTCTTTCTAACATCACCACTATACCTGTGTAAATGGAAGCTTCTCGGGCAGCCACAGGCATGTTAGAGGTATTAGCCACCAAGCAGGTCCTCTTCATTATGTTGTGGGTGACTCCATTCAACTCTAGCTCCAGCTGTTGGGAGAATATTGTTATTTAGGGGAAGAAAATAATCTATCATTAGTTACTGAATAGGAACCAGACCCATGTATCGCCAGAAAAGTGAGTCAGAATTGTAAAAACTTTTCTGGCAGTAGATGACATTGCAGTTCATTTATTACACCCCTCCACCTCCCCAGCTGGGGAATCTCCCGGAACTCGGCTAACTGCCACAAACCTCGGGGAACTCCTGCAAGACCTCCGCCATTTCATTTCCTCGCTCACCACATCCCACATAGATAATAACATCCGAGTTGGAGTATTTGGAGAGAGATTGGGAGATGACAGTTTTGCCGCATCCGAAAGCTCCAGGAATGGCAGTCGTTCCACCTTGGACGCAGCTGTGGGAAAGTGTGACATTTTCAAATGCCCAATATGTATGTTCCTGCCCAAGCTACAGGACGCAGGTATGAATATATCACGAATGCAAATGAAATCTGATCACCGATCAGTAATAAATGTCTCTGCATAAAAATATATTAAACATCGTTTCACTAACGGGAAGAGAGCATCAAGAACTCGCTGGCCAGTGAGTAGAGGATTGTTAGCAGCCAGCTTCTCAGCACAAGGTCGAGGAGTTCGAACTGGCCACACCTAGGAGAGATTGTTACTTTTACTAAAGAGAGCAAGAAAAAAAGTCCACACTTAGGAGAGATTGTTATGTGTTACTCCTGTTAAAAAAGGCCACACCTAAGAGAGGAGAAATTTTTACTTTTACTTAAGATCAGAGCTAGAGAAAAGGGGTAAAAAGGGCACACGCAAGAAAGGGTTCCTTCTTTCTCACCTGCATCATGGAGTGAGAGCTAGCCTTTCCCTCGAACTCTATCTTCAACACGGTTTCTGTAACTGTGTATTGTCCAGCAGGTGCTATCCATGTTACGACACCCCGGGCATTTGGGATCAACATGATCTTTTGTGTTATCAGGGTGTTCTCTGGAACCTGTGCCAAACTCATCGCCACCTGGGAGAGAGTTTGTTAGTTTAACTAAGGAGAGAGAGAGAGAGAGAGAGAGAGAGAGAGAGAGAGAGAGAGAGAGAGAGAGAGAGAGAGAGAGAGAGAGAGAGAGAGAATATTAGGGGAAACTCTAACTGAATGCACGCACAGTAATGGCAGCCCATCAACTGGAAAACTCTCACTGATAATGGGAGCCATCACTCTGGGCGCATGATGATGGCGCGTTCTGTCCATCATTCCTTCCATCCAATTAGAGTTTTACCAGTGATGGGACGCCATTACTGCGTGTGCATTCAGTTAGAGTTTCCCCTTATGTTCACCATTAGCGAATCTTACATTTAACCAGTGAAGTGAAATAAACCTTTTTTTGGTAAAATGTGTGTACCTGTAATGTGCGATCCAACAGTGACAGCAGGGTTGGGAGTGAAATCCCACTTTTTTACTCGGTCAAGAGCAGGCACGTTGACACCGTTGGGAATGTAAATGGAACCGGTATTTTTTCCAATCACCTGAAAAAATCACATGGGTATAATAAACATAAAGCGTGTTTCCGATGGTTACACTAAAAATATGACATATCATTGGTCATCATTTACAGATTTTACAAAGGATTTACAAAGATTTACAAGATTTACAATCATTAGTTATGAAAATTACATATTCATGTCATGTGTGTGGACGATAATCCAGGTGTTGGCGTGATTTCCGGATCACGAACTCAATTCTCGGGTGCGCGCACAAAACGAGGCAAGTGCTGCGCGAAGAAGAGTGTGCTTTCTTTACAACGTTGGTCAATGTCAGCCCACTAGAAACCGGAATAGACGGATTGTGTGACGGCGGAGGGGCAAAACGTGTAAAATAGTTGCAGCTAAGGACATGAAATATAATTTCACAACTCTACCTCAAGGGGTCGCTGAATACCATCGTAAATACTGCTCATGATACCTAAAGAGGACAGGTTTGTTAGCTAAAATGAAGGAAGAGATGGAAACACCAGTATTTATCTATCTCCAAAGTATGTAAGATGGAGTACTGATTAATAAGTGATTCGATATATATTTAACTTACCAGGTCCCAGCTCGACTGAAAGGGGCTTTCCAGTTCGCCTGACGGGATCACCGTACGAAACACCACTTGTCTCCTCGTATACCTAAACAATGTTCTTTGAATTGGTCTAACACTGAACAGAAAAGATGGAGAGAGAGAGAGAGAGAGAGAGAGAGAGAGAGAGAGAAAGAGAGAAAGAGAGAGAGAGAGCCCCACCTGGATGGTAGCAAAAGCACCCTCAAGACGGATGATCTCCCCAACAAGTTGTCCGTGTCCAACTCGGACCAACTCGTACATAGCAGCTCCCGCCATGTTTTGAGCAGTCACCACTGTGGAAGGGGGAGTGGGGGTGTTACAACTGTTTAGGGGGGGGGGTGCGTTGTTACGGCTGTGTTGGGGGGAGGTTGCGTTGTTACAACAGCTGTGTGGGTGGGGGTGTTATAACTGTGCAGACGGGGGTGTCACGACTTGGGCAGTTTTATGAGTGTTTTATCAATTACCCATTAGAAAAAGGGATGATGTTTGTCAGTTTTCACTTACCAGGTCCGGAGACACCGTATACAGATCCATCGGTAAGTACCTCGTCAGCCATAATGCACCTAGCTACTGGAGATAGAAACATTTTTAGTTATAGAATCTAGTTATGTACTATAGATATGGCCATCCATTGATTGAGAAATATTAATATTTTTCCCAGCCCGGGTGAAGGCCGAAGGGTGATGGGAAAAAAATCCCCCTAAACTAAGCTTGTTCTAACCCTCCTTTCATCTTTCAATGTGTAATAGTATGTATAAAGGAAGGGCGGAGCTCGCGAAAAGAGGGTCGAGCTAGGCAAAGACTATCATGATTTCCAATATCGTAGAACGCTAAAACTTGGCACAGTTACTCTATGCTATGGGACAAATAAATAGGTTGACCAAGATTTGAGACTTTTAGCTCAAAGCTCATTTTAGTAACTGGAATGAACTTTGTCTTATCTCTCAAACGAAATTTCGATTCATTTCAGAAGTTAGCCAAATGGTTTTTGCTGTCGATTTTCTTTAAAATGCAACCAAGAAAACTCAAATCAGACAACCAAAAGGGCAAAGGCACAAAGTGGGCATGTTTCTCGCTCGTCAGGTCATGTGATCCCCACTAAATCCCCACTAAATCGTGGACTACTCTGAATTGCTAATCAGACTTGGTGGAGAAGAATCAATCACTCACAAGTCACAGCCGCTAATAAGGAATGTATCCGACATCGAAAAAGTGACACGTGATTCGAGAGCAATTGGATAAACAGGCCATGGTCATAAATCTGATTCTCCTATTAAAGAGAAACAACGATTTTGCAGTACTAATATTCAATTAAGAACAGGAGCTTTCGACTGATCTATGTCAGACGTCTTCAGCTAAAGAGAAACAACGATTTTGCAGTACTAATATTCAATTAAGAACAGGAGCTTTCGACTGATCTATGTCAGACGTCTTCAGCTAAAGAGAAACAACGATTTTGCAGTTCTAATATTCAATTAAGAACAGGAGCTTTCGACTGATCTATGTCAGACGTCTTCAGCTATGATTCTCCTGGCTGGGTGTTCGTTGATCGCCGAATAAGCAAAAAAAAATGAGTTTATTTAAAAGCCCATATAATTGAAGAGCATGTTCTTTCAGAGTGGAGGAACAAATTCCGAGGAGATCAGGTCTTGGAGAAAATCTACAGAAACCAGGGCGCTAGGAGGAGTGAGGAGGGTGGCACCAGTCCTTTCTGTTCTGTAGGATTTTATTATGCCTATAAGTTGTACCTGAAAACTTATAACACGAGACCGAAGGTCGAGTGTTATAAGTACAACAATAATGATCCGAGACCACAGGTCGAGGCAGATTCTTGTACTTTAGTGCACGAGCCTGCGAGTGCCACTAAGTCTAACTACCTCACGAGCCTGCGAGTGATGTAGTTTTACTTTTTGACCGAGCCTGCGAGGTCTAAAAGTGTAAGAATCTGGGACATTATTGTTGACGTCAGGTACAACGAAAATAGGCATAATAAAATTGCATTGTAAAATTTTCAAAACAAGAGTGAGAGACACTTTAGGGCGTAACAATAGAACGAATTCATGATAAGTAGTAGCAGGCAGTATAAGATAAGATAACGCCTGAGATAGGTAAAGAGAGTGAGAGATTAGTGAGAGTGAGAGAGATAAAGAATGTGTGGGTCCGGGAGTTCGTAACTGTTATCTTGATCTCGGTGCTGCAACGGCGTGAGAGTGTGACATAAAGAAAGAGAGAGAGGGAGGGAGTTCGTACACGCTTATCTTTCCAACGGTTTTTAAGTGTGACAGAAACAGTGGAGCAAGGAGTTCTAAGTGCAGCAGTGTTATAAGTTTTCATGTATCACTGGGGGGTGTTATAAGTGAAAACTTATAACACTGGGGGGTGTTATAAGTGAAAACTTATAACACTGGGGGGTGTTATAAGTTGTACAAGCAGTGCTACCTAAAGAATTATATTATATCTCAAAATTTTACAATGGTATCGTGTATCATTACACGAGTGGCATTCAGCGGGGACTAGAAGTAGATTGGGACGGTGGTAAGTGTATGTTTAATTCCTCTTCATCACATTCACTGTTCCGTCTTGTAGCTGCACAGGTATGACGTATGTATATAATATAATATAATATATATACATTTGATATACCGCTTTTATGCGTTATAAATGGAGGAAACAACTAAAGAACCTAATGGCTAGTGTTGTATGAACATCTCTCCACCGCGACTAAAGCGGTGTGTTCAGCACCTCCCGTCATTCCTCCCACTTGGCTGTCCAATATCGGCCAACAACAGACCTCTCTTTGGAACTCGCCACAGGTCCCCACACAAATAGGACAAGTGACGGTGTTATCCAGCTCGATTCCAGGCTCACCTGGAAGACCACGCAACAGCTGTGTCAGCTACTCCCTCCTTACCGGATGCCCTGGATATTGTTCCAACATTTGTTTTTTAGCAACATGAATGTTTAACTAGACCATTGGGGAGTTTCAGTAAATGCAGATGAAGTAAAGGAGGGAGTCAATCTTTGGCATACGTTGCAGGCCCCTTATAATATAATATAAGGGGCCTGGAGGGAATACCGCGCTAGGGGGGAATACATAATCAATCATATCTCCGGTTCCAGATAAGGTACAGAAATCGTTTTGGTAGCGTTGGAAAGAGGAAGATAACAGCTTTCAAATGCAACCGGTTTCAGGTCTCTATCTTATCAGCAACAGGAGATATGAACCAAACTCCGCAAAATCGAGTGCGGTAAAATCAAAATTTGAATGAAATTTTAAAAAAGGTGTCCCTGCAAGAATCTGTGACGTCACTTTTTGAAAACAACCCATCTTTCAACGGCTAATGTCCATTTTTTTTCAACTGTTCACCCCCCAAAGTCGTGCGCGGAATTGTTTTGCGCGTTTATCACATGTTAACGTGTAGCGCGCGCAGCGTAAATTAAAATATCGCACGCGCACGAGTTGAGGGGTGAACAGTTGAATAAAAATGGACTTTATTGCTCAGCCTCCTTAAGTCCAATTAACTTCTCTCAAAAACAGCAAGGTAGATAATCTTCAGATCTAACAACTGGTGAAAGAATCAAGTCAAACGGACTTCAGGAGCCAAAGTTATAAGCACCGCCGTTTTTTCGACCGCAAAGTTATCTTCGACCCAGCCGGGATCAGGCCAAACGCGCGCGCGGCATTCCCTCCAGTCCCCTCGTTGCGGGGGTGCGCGCATGAGGGGGCTGCAGCGCATTCCAAAGTCAATCTAAAATCGGAGGCTACAGCAGTCAAAAAGTTGGCATACGTTGCAGGCCCCTTATAATATAATATAAGGGGGTGCGCGCATGAGGGGGCTGCAGCGCATTCCAAGTCAAAAAGGCACTGAAAACCCAAAATAAAGTGTGAGCGAAACAACAACGAACTGGCTGCGCGTTCCGCAACGTTGCGCATGTGAATCTCTCCGGTGAGATCGTTATGCGCAACGAATGCGCGACGCGCAGCCAGTTCGTTGTTGTTTCGCTTTCACTTTAAAGCGAGTTTTTTTTTAAAACAGACCAAAATTCTGAAAACTTTTTTTTAAATCTGATCTGCCTCTTGTTGTTCAGCGGCGCCGCGCGGGAAATTAAAAGGAACGCGCGAACAATTTTTAAATTACGCCGCATCATTTTTGGAAACAAACAAAATAAAAAAGTGGATAATTTTCAAATCGATTTTTGCTCTTTTTTAATTTTTTTTGGAAACAAACAAAATAAAAAAGTGGATAATTTTCAAATCGATTTTTTGCTCTTTTTTAATTTAAAAAAAAAGGTTAAACTTCTCTGTTATACCGTATGCGTTGTATCGCCAAGCACTCTTTTCCGGACCCCTGACATCAGCACTCAATCATGACTTGGCACTCCACTTCCTTGTATTGCAGTTTTGACTTTTGTCCTCTGCGCCCCGTGGCCACCCCGGTCGCTGACTCACTGCTCACTGCCCACATCTCATAAGTTCATATTCATTTTCATAACCGCTAATCTTTTTGTCATTACCGCTAATCTTTTTGGATATTCATTTCTATATTTATTTAACCAACAATTCCAATTTTTGCAGCTGGAGAAGATGACAACTGCAACGAAATTGTTCCACTTTTTTGCTGGTCTCTACCATCTCTACTTTATCAGCTATGCCACCATTCATGAAATAGCCCACCCTAATTACGTTTCCTTCGCTGGACGATGGAAAACCCTGACATTTCTGTCATGTATGATCAACTGCTGGTACTTCCTTGCGGTGTTCTGCCACGACTTTGTCTTATCATTCGTGCTACCTGAGAGCATCAACAAGAAAATCAAGAAAGTTCTCGACGGATTATTTGACGGGATTGTGTGTCCTGCAGCTATCTTGGTAGTAGTCGCATTCTGGGGATTATTTTACTTCTACAACAGAGCAGCTATCTGGCCACTGAAGATGGATGCTATCATCCCGCCTCTCTACAACCACATGATGCACACCCTCCTTGCTCCCATTGCGCTGATTGAGCTGGTCCTATATCGTCACCATTACCTATCCCTCGGAGGAGGACTGTTCCTCTGTACTGCCTACACCGGGGGCTATGTCGCCTGGCTGCATGTTGTCCGGAATATCGGTGGAATTTGGGCTTACCCCATCTTCTACAAGCTTGATTTCAATGGAAGGGTAAAGTTTATCGGTGTCATCGTGGCAGCAATGTATGTGATCTTCTTTGCCCAGCACTTCCTGCATCAATTGGTACATGGTGGAGAAGTTGAGGAGACCCCGAGCAGAAAGCAGATACAAACTGGAAAAGTTACTAAAGGAAAGAAAGGAAAATCCAGGAAAGCAGACTAAATACTGGTGAAAACTTTTTGGTTGGTCTATATTTTTACATTCTAAACTGTTAAGTAACTTGAACTATCTTACTACATAATTGCTAACATCGAGTGAGTTTTTTTGTGACAAGATTTTGTTTTTTGGAAGGGTTTAAACTTGCTTTGACATTTGATACTTGATTTATTCCTATTATATTATTATGACTTTATTTGCTTTAATTTTTGTGTCTCATTTATGACTTGCCTTGCTCGACCCTGATTCGCCCCCTCCCCTCCCAAAGGGTTTGAACAAAACAATATAATACCTAATTTCCAGACCTACACAACATTCTTCTTCTCTAGGGTAAATGGGTGTGGTTACTAAGTTGTTCCACTTTTTGGCGGGAATTTACCATGTCTACTTCCTGCTCTATCCCACAATCAACCAACTAAAAAGCCTTCCTACTGCATCTACTTTTGGTGGTAAATGGAAATACCTCACTTTCATAACGAACATGATCAACTGTTGGTATTTCATCACCGTTTTCTGCCAAGATTTCATCTTCTTCTTCGTTTTGAGCGAGGAACGCAACAAGAAAATCAAACGGACTCTAGATGCCTTGTTTGGTGGTATAGTGTGTCCAGCAGCCATTGTGGTTGGTACCGCATTCTGGGGGATATACCACACCAAGAAAGCTGCCATCTGGTCTGATAAATTGGATGAACTAATACCCCCGATGTACAATCACATGATGCATACCTTCCTCATCCCAATCGCGCTGATTGAGCTGATCCTATACCGACACGATTATCTCAACGTTAAAGGAGGACTAATGCTCTGTACCTCCTACACAGTAGGCTACATTATCTGGCTGCACGTGGTGAAGTATGTGGGTGGTGTTTGGGCCTACCCCATCTTCAACATGTTAAATTCTCGTGGTCAGGCTATTTTTCTGGGGATCATGGTCATAGCAATGTATATGATATTCTTCCTTCAGCATTTCTTACATCATTTGGTACATGGTCAGTTGATTGTCACCAATACAGCTAGTAAGGGGAAGAGGGCTAAAACTAGGAAAGTCGAGTAATCGCGACAACGCAAGATATGTTACTGTTGCAATGTTACTGTTAATTGATACAGCTTTTATTATACAGTGTTTAGTACATAATATAGTGTTTAGTGCGTTTATACGGATAGATTTATTGATACCGCCTGTGATTTTGATTTTTTCTGTTATCTCTGGAAATTTATGTTTTGTGTTTTTATAAGGGAGATGTTTCGAAATTGTGTTTTTAATTGTTTAAAATGATCTATACAGCTGCAACCCTATTGTACATCCAAAGAACCTAGTCTACCCAAAACTTCCCAAAACCCCTCAAAACTACCCCATTGTACCTTTTATCACAGTATGGGGGATGTTAACGAGAAGCATATTCGGAGCGTTCTAAACCAACAGCTCATTGCCACTGGTGAAAAGGAGAAACTTCTGGATCTTCTCAAGGTCAAACTCATCGAGTGTGGCTGGCGGAATGAGGTACGTCATAAGCATTTGTGACATCATCAAAATTGGGGGGGGGGGGGTTCAACCCAAAAAATTTCCATTGATACCCACTTTTTTGGCAAATGGAAATTTTATATTGGAAATTTTTAGAAATTTTTAGAATTTTTTGGAAATTTTTAGAAATTTTTAGAATTTTTTGGAAATTTTTAGAAATTTTTAGAAATTTTTAGAAATTTTTAGAAATTTATGGACAATGGAAATTTTTAGAAGTTTTTAGTAAATGGAAATTTTTAGAAGTTTTTAGAAATTTTTAGAAATTTTTAGGATTTTTTAGAAGTTTTTAGAAATTTTTAGAAGTTTGTCGGTAACCCAATTCCAAGCTAATGACAGGTAATCTTTGCATGTTTTCGACAGTAAGTTAGTTATCCACGCTACATCCATGATCTACAGTGATCTAGCTTAAAAAAGAGTTTAAAGTTTCTATATTGTATGCTAAGAAACCTGATCTACTACGGTATTAGGCATTCCGTCTGAAGGAATGTAAGGTATCTTGTGCTATTTGGTAACTTACTTTTCAATAAGTTTTCGAGACGCCCTTAGTTGGCCTTAGTTGGCCAATGAATCTATGATTTCTGAAGACCAATTAGCAATCCCGGATACTCAACGATTCGGTGAGGATCACATGACCTGACTAACTTTAAGAAACATGACACTGTATCTCTTGTGGTGGTCCAATTTAACTGATCTCGGTCACATTGAAAAGCTAATCGATAGCCAAACATAATTGGTTAAATTTTGGACCGGAAAATATTTTTTTCTGGAATGAATGACCATGTTCATTCCGATCAAAAAAATGAATTTTGAGCTAGAGGTCTGAAATTTTGGTCAAGTTATTTATTTGTCTCATAGAGTAGCTGTACCAAATTTTAGCACTCCGCGATATCTAGAACTATGGTAGACTTAGGGGGGATTTTTTATTGCCCCACACTGTATAATTAAATGATTTATTGATGCCCACTGGCATTGCCCAGTGCTCGCAAGAGGTAAGGAAAAGGAACCAGTTCTGAGACAACTGCGTTTGTATATTTTCAAGTTTTTGTTAATTTTTCTTTTCTTGGTCAATGGAAATTTTTGGAAATTTTTGGAAATTTTTAGAAATTTTTGGAAGTTTTTAGTACTAAAAACTTCTAAAAACTTCTAAAAAATTCTAAAAATTTCTAAAAATTTCCATCGATACCCGGATTTTGGCAAATGGAAATGGAAATTTTTAGGTTGAACCCCCCCCCCAAAATTTGTTTCTGGCCAAACTAGAATTTGCATTTTGTAATCTAGCCAAACTTAAATGTGTAATCCATGTTTCAGATGAAACAGCATTGCCGAGAGGCTCTCAGACGAAATAAGGCCAAAGCCAATGTCGAGGAACTAATCGAGGAACTGACCCCTAAAGCACGTGCAAGGTAGTATTATATTGGTGATCTGGCCCATGATATTAGTTCACGGAGCTAAACCTTTCTGAAACATAGATCTTCGATTCTTAGGAGTAATTAATTAAAATTAAAATTTTCAAACTTATAAGATTCAATGAGATTTCCATCGTTCAATACAGACATCGTTGTTATCATAGTTATAGAAAGTTAAGCGTTATTTTTTGAAAAATAAAAATGAGAGGTTTCTTCAAATAATACTGTCTTCGCCCAACAAACGCTTCTAAAATAGTCATACAGATTCCGATCTTATCTCGGGCACAGAAGTTTCCGTTGCAAAAAATGGTTGTCTGGAGCTATTATACCGCCTTGCTGAAATTCGGGTGAGTTGTTGTTGCACACAGCATCCGCCTCCTTCTCCGGATAAGATAACGACTGGGTTTACCACCGAGTTGAGTGAAATTATAAAGGGCCACGCCTTGGCACACGAGACGTAGAGATGGAATGTCCCCGGAAAGAGGTAGAATAATGGAACAATGAATCCGAAGCTGTTAGTAATTAAAAACAGTATGGCGATAATCAGGATAATTACGGTAGCTTTCCGTTTAGCTCTCTCCGTTTCACTCACAAAACTGCCCCTCCGGAGACTAACACAAGTCCAGATGGTGATGATGAGAATCACCACTAGATTGATCCCCGAAAGCACGATGAGAGCGTAGACATATTTGAGGAAAGTTAGCCAGGAGAAAATGGTAGTTCCTGCGGTAACTAATAAGGAGACGACCCACAGTATTCGCTGATTTATCCTGTAGAAGGGTGTGGAAACCACGATTAGCCGAGTAGCGCTGATCACACATGTCCATACAGCTGAAGCTTGATTGGCATACAGCACATAGTTCATACACGATTGATGTTCATCGCCACGACAAAACCCTGCCGGTTCGAACACCATAAGCAGACAGGTTATTATGTCGATTAGCCCGAGAACCACGTAGAGTCTGGAAGCAAGTCCGTTCGTTTTCCAGCGATATCCAACGGCCGCAATATTGGCGATGAATCCCAAAACACCAAATATGGCAATGGCAATCTTTTCTTCGTGCGTGTATTCAAGGGACATATTTTCTAGGGCGTGGGAATACATGTGGATTAGTTGTAGAGGAAATATATAATACAAACATCGATATTGCATACTAACTGCTGTTATATATGAATGTTATGGAAATGCTAGCTACAAACAACAATTACGCATCTACAGAATATAGATATTAGTGAGAATTAGTATGGGAATCCAATATTATATATAGATAGTGCCAATGTGATACCAATGCCAGCAATAGTTTCTTGATCTGAAAAGGGGCGTGTACTATGTTCATCGTTTTTACTGTGTATCTGTCTAACAAAGGCAGCGATAATTCCCGGCTGCTGTAATTAGCTATTTTATAACTTATCATAATATCAAAGCATAATATTTAACTAGGGCCAGAGTTCTTTTGAAGAGGGCTCTAGCTCCTTAGCCCTTCTAGCTCTTCCTCTAGTAGAGAAAGCTCCATAATAAATAAGAAATATGTGCATAACAGAAACCTCTACAAGAGGGACAACAACGCGACATCCACGTGCAAGACTGTTATTTTTTGAGACGCCGCCCCCCCCCCCCCCCCCCGACGACAGTCAAACCTCGATTTACCGGGCTCCTCGGGGGAAGGATGCACGGTGAATCGAGGGATGACTGAATCATGTGCCGAATGCTACATAGCCTCCAGTTGGTGACGTAGTCACCCCTCCACTACCAGCCGAGTGAAGCGTGGCAATCAAAGTCCACACAGCCGAGTGAAGCGTGGCAATCAAAGTCCACGAAGAGGGTTTGCCAACGGGTAACAACTGCAAGAAATCTGTTAGCAGTGTGTGCAGCACATGTATGTTTCAAACAAAACAGTCTCTACATACTTATATAAGAGGTGCAACTCATTTCGCCCTGCTCGCCAATGTATAGATCGTTAAACTTTATTGCTATCTGAGATAGGGGCTCTGAATAATGGATAGCCGACTAATGATCAACATGACCTCCTTAGTGAAGTGTGCCAGACTTCTTTATGTAGATCATGCAAGTCTACTAGTAGCATCATGTGAGAGGGAGCACGTATTAAGGGTACACCTGGCGTTTTTCATCATCGAGTGCCCAACCAAATGACTTCACCAGGGTTTAGGCCATACAAAATGGACCTCAAATATGCAATTTTAGCCCTAAAGTCGAATTCATATTTTTCCTACAGCCTATTTTCAAAGTGGCGTTTTTTCAATTTTTGTTGAAATTTTTAACCTCAGGACCACTTTTTTTGAGATAGAAACATTAAATTCTTGGAATTTGAAGAGAATATAAAGGTGAATAAGCCCAAAGAAGGATTTTTGAAATGGAGCTTATTTCTGGCCATGAGAACGGTTTACTTTTTTGCTTCTTTGACACGCTGGCTGAGAATGTTCCCATGCTTCATTAGAGATGAAAATCTGGAAATAGTTGCTCAAAACGATTATCTATGTGGCCCAAAAATTTTGGAACTTTCCCGCCAAAGATGTGGTGTACAGAGCTTTTTTTGTGAAACCCGTCTTTTTGAAAAAGAGGGAAATTCCCTGTATCTCAAAAACGGATGATCGTAGAGACCTGGGACCAAACTTAATCGATTCAGAAGGTCCGATTTTGGGGGGGTCTTCTGAGAGACATTTTGCTCCTACTCCAACCGATTTTGCTGTAAATGCAAAAAACCAATTCTATGAAAAGGGGAAACAACTCTATTCCAGTAGCCTGCTTCGGGCTGATTTCCCCCTTACTTGCTGATACCTTTTTCGCAATTACAGCAAAAACGGTTGGAGTAGGAGCAAAATGTCTCTCAGAAGACCCCCCCAAAATCGGACCTTCTGAATCGATTAAGCTTGGTCGCAGGTCTCTACGATCATCCGTTTTTGAGATACAGGGAATTTCCCTCTTTTTCAAAAAGACAGGTTTCACAAAAAAAGCTCTGTACACCACATCTTTGGCGGGAAAGTTCCAAAATTTTTGGGCCACATAGATAATCGTTTTGAGCAACTATTTCCAGATTTTCATCTCTAATGAAGCATGGGAACATTCTCAGCCAGCGTGTCAAAGAAGCAAAAAAGTAAACCGTTCTCATGGCCAGAAATAAGCTCCATTTCAAAAATCCTTCTTTGGGCTTATTCACCTTTATATTCTCTTGAAATTCCAAGAATTTAATGTTTCTATCTCAAAAAAAGTGGTCCTGAGGTTAAAAATTTCAACAAAAATTGAAAAAACGCCACTTTGAAAATAGGCTGTAGGAAAAATATGAATTCGACTTTAGGGCTAAAATTGCATATTTGAGGTCCATTTTGTATGGCCTAAACCCTGGTGAAGTCATTTGGTTGGGCACTCGATGATGAAAAACGCCAGGTGTACCCTTAAGGGTACGCTAACCAAAAATTTTTTTCGAGTGCAGGGAAATCTCTCACCGTAGGGTTGTAGGCCATGCCAAGGAGACCTCAAATATGCAATTTGAGCTCTCAAGTCGAATTCATATTTTTGCTACAGCTGCTTGAAAAATGAACTGAAAATAAGTTTTTGGCATCTTAAAAAATTTTTTTAAAAGATAGAAGCATGAAAATTTGGGGATTTGAAGAGGACATGAAGGGGAATAACCACAAAAAATTTTTTTGCAATCCGAGCTGATTTCCGGTCCTGAGATGGATTTCTTTTTTTCCACTTTAACGCCCTATTTGGCAAAGTTCCGAAAATATGTGAAAGCTGTAAATTTGTGAAAAGTTGCGTCTAACGATTATCTAAGTGGCCATAAATTTTGGGCGTGTCCTTATTTGAAATAAGATGTACAGAGTTTTTTTTGTGAAAGCCGTCATTTCAGAAATAGATAAATTCCCTGTATCTCAAAAACGGCTGATCGTAGAGACCTGAGACTATGCTTAAACGATTCAGAAGGTCCGATTTTGGGGGGGGTCTTCTGAGAGACATTTTGCTCCTACTTCAACGGTTTTTGCTGTAATTGCGAAAAACAAATTCTATGGAAAGGGCAAAAGCTAAACTCCAATATCCTGTAATTAGGGAATTTTGGCTAAGAAAGGACCGAAACTATGGAAAAATGTGTAACAAGCTAATTCCTTCATTATTTGGTCCATATGGGTCCCTATAATCATCAAAAACAAAATCACAAAAAATCCACGATGGCGAAGATGGGTTTTTGTTTTTCGCAATTACAGCAAAAACCGTTGAAGTAGGAGCAAAATGTCTCTCAGAAGACCCCCCCAAAATCGGACCTTCTGAATCGTTTAAGCATAGTCTCAGGTCTCTACGATCAGCCGTTTTTGAGATACAGGGAATTTATCTATTTCTGAAATGACGGCTTTCACAAAAAAAACTCTGTACATCTTATTTCAAATAAGGACACGCCCAAAATTTATGGCCACTTAGATAATCGTTAGACGCAACTTTTCACAAATTTACAGCTTTCACATATTTTCGGAACTTTGCCAAATAGGGCGTTAAAGTGGAAAAAAAGAAATCCATCTCAGGACCGGAAATCAGCTCGGATTGCAAAAAAATTTTTTGTGGTTATTCCCCTTCATGTCCTCTTCAAATCCCCAAATTTTCATGCTTCTATCTTTTAAAAAAATTTTTTAAGATGCCAAAAACTTATTTTCAGTTCATTTTTCAAGCAGCTGTAGCAAAAATATGAATTCGACTTGAGAGCTCAAATTGCATATTTGAGGTCTCCTTGGCATGGCCTACAACCCTACGGTGAGAGATTTCCCTGCACTCGAAAAAAAATTTTGGTTAGCGTACCCTTAAAAGAGGGAAAGAAAGGTCAAGGACATTTAACAATGAGAGCTAGGAGCGGTACTGTGTGCAGCGTGCCCTAATAAACTAGATAAATAATGAGCTGATGAAAGATGGATGTTGATTAATAGGAGGCCGTATAATATTTTTAGTTTTTATAGAGGACCAAGAAGAATAGAGCAGGTATTGATATAATATTATGTCAAACAAGGTCTTCTCTGAATATCCACTGGATATTATCCAGTCGCCATGGCTACAACAAATCGATTGATTTCTCGTGTGAAAATACGAGACCTTGGTACGCAATATTTAAGTACTACAGTAGGTCATTAGCATAGTAGAGGGCCTTTTTTGCAGGCGACGCAATTTTCCAAACAGCACGTTGGTGCCGAAACTATAAAAGTGCCATTTCTACTCTTTTCAAACGAATTCTATGTTCTCAAGGACTCTCTCCCTCTCTCCGTTTCAGCTGAACTATCTGTTACTAATAACGCCCGATTCCTGGCCTATTTAAGCCCAGTGTTGACATACACAGTCATTTGTCGCAGTTAGGTTGAACAGATAGAAATGGAGAGAGGTTTAAATCTGGAACTTGCTCGACCCTGTTTTCCCACTCCCCAATAAGATGGGTTTGAACTTTGAACAAAACAAGAACTTGATACAAGGCATGGTAATGAAAAAGAATCAAATGTGTAGCTTTTTCAGTAGTTAGTCGTGCCCCCATGAGGTCCAAAGAAGATATTTTATGCAATATACCGACTACCGTAATAAGAGGAGAACACTGCCAAATAGTCGCATAGAAACAACGGCGAATTAAAGTGTATCATAAATTTTGTCCAGATCTTAATTAAAAGATGCAAATGAGTGGCGTGGTGATGTCCTATCATCACGTGCAAATAGTGGGGGGTTGCCAAGGAGGTGCCATAGCCCAGCTACGCAGCGGGTGATTGAAGGCTGCACGTGCGGGTTGGTGCAGCGGGTGAGAGGGGCGCTCCTGGGTGAGGGAGAGCGTGGGGATTCGGGCCAACGGGCGCTTTACTCCATAAACTCTGTAAATGAACGTGCACTGTAAATATAGTTAGCCGTTACGCCAGAAAGGGTTCATTCCGTTTTCATACCGTTTATAAAAAACGATTTAGAGGGATTTCCGATTTTAAATGGGCTATGCATAGCTATGGCTCTAATTAAAGTTAGGGATCAAGACATTATCTACCAATTACCATCTAAGGACTAAGACATATAATGATACCTAGATAGACATTTGAACTCTGAAGTATAAAGCTGTGTAAAGACTAAAGAGATCCCTTCGGCTATATTATAGGTAACCAGTTAATTTAGTGGGTAATTAGTTTATCAAGGAATACGGCCTGATAAAGGGATTCAGTAAATTAGAAGAAGACAGCTGGTTAGCAAGAATTAGAAGATACAATTTTCTTTGTCATCAACAATCACCGAGTTTCCTCCCAGTTTCCTGCAACTGCCAATCAATTCTTCAGTATCTCTAATGAACTCTACTGTGCTCTTCCTTCCTATATCTTTCTCATGTGTCTCTATATATCTTTATTTCTCTCTCTATCGGCTATCGCTGTCTTTCTCATAAAATAGCAAGGAGGAAAGAAAAGTAACAGTGCATAGCATACAGTTGGTGCAAACAATTCCCGCGAGTTGCAACTTAGAATGAGTATTTTTAGTATCCAGAGAAAGAGAGAGCATTAAAGAATTCAGTATTATATATTATACAACAGCGCTTTATGCAGAATACAGGCTTCATAATTATCACTAGAATTATATGAGCTGTCTGTCCTCGGGTACATACAGCGAGTGATATACGTAATATGTGATTATTATAATTATATGTATTACGCTAGAGACATAATTGGTTACAGTTTATGCTGATGATCAAGATAATAATTTATCTGTCTTTTATTGCAAAAAATATTTCCGGGAGAAAAATACGAGTTTTAAAGTATGCTACAGTCGGACCACGATTTAGGGCCCCCCGATTTAGTGGCACCCCGATTTAGGGACAGGATTTTTTTCCCCGATATAGGAAATTTACCTTATTTGACCCCGATTTAGTGGACACCCCGATTTAGTGGACAAGAGCCTTTCCCCCGAGGGTGTCCCTAAATCGGGGTCCGACTGTATACTGTAACTCCAATAAAAGATACAGTGCTGATTTAATTGCTTAAAAAGTCAAATTCATAATTTTCTAACCCAACATTTTTCAGTGTCCCTGATGATGTAAAGAAAGAGCTTCTGTTACGGCTGAGAACATTTGTTGACAATAACTCTGATCGATTCCTCAGCGACTGATTCCACAAACAAGACGAAATACAAATTATATCCTTTAACCAATAACAGTGTCGATATTAAAGAGCGATAATTTGATATAATATTATGTTTTGAGGACAAACGGCAGATGAAAATGATGCGGGTCATAACTAGTGTTTTAGAAAGCCGAGAGAGATAGCCGGAGAGAGAGAGAAATAAACCGATTTTACTTCCTTTTTAGCCTAATAAATATGTCAGTTTTTATTGAGCAGAGATCATATCTCACCCAATCCACACGTGAATTATATAATTGTGTAAAATATGTTTTGACACTTTTTGTGTGAAGATTTTCTTGTTTTTTTCCAAACTGCCTCCTCCAAAGACCAAAACCCTCCCCCTCCTTGACCCATTATTATAACCTAACATTCTCTTCCATGACTGACAACTATCCATCTCCCTCTTTATAGAATGCCACACGTATGGGTTGCCACCGATCTCGGCTCACTACGGGGTGTCGACTTCAAGACTGAACAAAACACAGTCGTCACATACGATGAACTATCGCCCCGGTACGACATAGCATCACTCCGTTATTCAGCCTCAGGGGGAGAGCTCTACTGTACACTCCGGCAAGATCTGGTCAATGTGTTTGATGTAAATGAGGGGATTTATGTGAATCAGTACGAGGTGGAGGGTAAACTTGTCACAGCGTTTGATGTTGGTGAGGCCTTGTTGACGTGTACCAGAACTGGCCAGGTTCTGCTATGGAAGGATGATGAAATTGCTGATAAACTAAAAGTTGGGAGCGAGGATTTGGAGTGCTGTGAAAAGGTTTCCGATACTTTGATAGCAACCGCTGGAAAGGAACAGGAACTCAAACTCTGGGATTTAGAGACACAAAAATCAGTGTGGCAAGCAAAAAACGTTCCCCGTGACGAACTAGATTTACGGATTCCAGTTTGGGCCCGATCACTATGTGAGATAGGAGAGAGTGGTGGAAATGTGTTTTGTGTCGGCACTCAGTATCATCAACTGAGATTATACGACAGGAGAACAAAACGGAGACCCGTCCAAGAGTTAAACTGGGGCGAACTACCCATAACATGTATCACATCTCGGGGAGATAACGTGTTTTTTGGAAACGGCAAAGGTGACCTGACACGAGTTGATGTCCGTGCAATAACGCGAGATGTGGTGAAGTACAAGGGTGCATCGGGGGGATTGAGGGGTGTGGCTGTTCACCGAACTGAACCATTCCTTGCATCTGTTGGACTTGACCGACACTTGAGAGTCCATGATATCAACACCAGAGAGATGGTCCACAAGTTTTATTTGAAGCACAAGTTGAACTGTGCAGTGTTTACTAGCGAGAGAGTGAGAGAGAAGGAGGAGGATGATGAGGAGGATGTGTGGGAGATTTTGGATGGTGTGAAACGAAGAAAGATCGAGGATAATGAGGGATGAGGGAGAGATATATCTGTTTTATCGTGTTTTAACTTTTAATTTATTATCTTCACCCCTGCACTAATATATCGTGTTGTTCAATGTTTGGGTAATACAGTCGGACCCCCGTTCGAATTTTGGTCCTATTTATAGTATTAAACTGGCAGCATCGTGAACTTAAAATCAGCATATTTTTCAGCATTCTCATCTATTTTTCAGTATTTTTCTTCTGACTTCGGACCCCGATTTACCGGCCACCGAGATGCCGCGAGATAAGAATGAATTCCCCCTATACTTGTAGAAAATTAACGGTATTTAATCCCGATGTACCGGACAAAACCGTTTCCCTCGAGAACGCCGGTATATCGTTTTGGTTTAACAATTTCGACCGCTTTAATTAAAATATATAGCTATTAGCTAAATAGCTTCTAAAGCGATGTTTGATCGATTTAAATCGATTTTTAGCGCTTTAAAACCCATAGCGAGTGAATAAACGCCCACTATGAAAACGGTACACACACACACACACACCAAGTACCCATACCACATGCAGCAACCAATAAAATGTGCATTCACTCTCACTGTGACAGAAAGGGCCACAGAAAAATGAATTGATTATCTGAGATATCAAAAAAATATTCCCCCCTTACTCAACGGGAAAATAAGTGCTGTATAATTGAGAAAGATAACTGAGATATATATGTGTGGAGACATTATTCATTCTGGGATCTGATATACAACGATATATAATGGTACTTAACCACTAAATAGTATAATGTTACTGGCATACAGTGCAGCTTGGGAGGGTGATGGTCACATTTGCGCTTGTCAGGGCATTGACTGTACAAAGTTAAACGTCATGTTTTTGTATCACAAAACTTTTCTCAAATAAATAGCATCTTCCCGTGTCTTCACTCAGCAAATGTTTCTTATTATTATATATAGTCACACAGCGTCCGATTTAATCTCGGGCACAGAAATTTCAGCCACATTAATTTCTTGTCTTGTTGTAGAGCTGCTGAGTTGCCCACAGCACCGGACTTCTTCGCAGCCGTGTGATAAGATAACGACTGGGTTTACCTGGGGTGGAAATGGGTGTATGATGTTTGCTGTAGCGATTACGCAACACATCCCTCTCATACATCAAGTCCAAAAAGTCTACCTTCTCGCCGGTCCACCCTGATTTCGACTAAAGACTGAGGACGCTGCGGTTTTTCGGGTTGGCAACCCGTCTGACTTTAATAACTTGCTACGAATCTCTCGGCATCCTCAAATTTGGCGTCGGCGAATGCTGGCAAGCACCTTACTCCGGACAGCGAGGTTAGGGTGACCAGAGGACGGGAGGAGGGTAAAGCTGATTCAGGTGTTTCGGGGCCCTCCGACCTGATGGGAGTCTCGGATCTGGTGTCATTTAATCGCAGAGTCATTTCTGGCCAACACGTCCCTGGTGTGGCCGCCCCTGGTTCTTTTAGTTCCTTTAGTTCTTTTAAGCCGATTAATGCAGTCCGTAATTATTTTCATCTGGCAACTTGGAATGTCTTATCGTTACAGTCATCATCTTCCAAACTTTTTGAATTATCTAACGCAGTTTCATCTTTCCGTCTCGACGTTTTGCTCCTCACAGAGACGCACTGGCCTGGCGTGGAGACGAGTACCCTAGACAACGGGTCTCTATTTATTAACTCTGGCAGGGCAGATGGTCTGAGACGGCAGGGCGTCGGGATTGTTTTATCTAAATCTGCTAAGAAGTCCTTAATTTCCTACAGCCCTTTCTCTGAACGGATTTTAGGAGCCCGACTACACACCAAGCACGTGAACATCTCTATTGTTGTTGCGTATGCTCCCACCAATGACAAGGATGACGCGGTTAAGGAGGAGTTCTATAACCAGCTTTCATCGGTTCTGGATAGGCTTCCCCGACAGGACGTGGTTTTCCTTGGTGGTGACTTTAACGCCAGGGTTGGTGGTGGACATTCTCTTCATACGGTGTCCAATGATAACGGTCAGCGGCTGGAGGATTTGTGTGGTACCTATCAGCTCTCTGTTGGTGGAAGGATGTTCCCTCATAAGGATCATCATAAAGGAACCTGGAAGTCCCCTGATGGTAAAACTGTTACACAGATCGACCACATCTGTATTGGTAACAAGTGGCGCAGTTCACTGCTTGATGTGAGGGTGATGCGGAGTGCGGACATTGGGTCCGATCACTACCTGGTTCGTGGGAAGGTCCGTATTAAGCTCAGTTCAGCTAAGAACTGTAAGAAATCAGTTAGGGAGGTTCCTGCTGTCGAGAATCTGAGAAAGGGGTGCGCTGAGACACGCACGAAATATAATGTCTCTCTCCAGAACAGGTTTGACGCCTTAGAACCTGAGGAAAGTCTGGAGGGTCAGTGGGGGCAACTTAAGGAGGTAATCGGCGAGGTTTCACTTGAGGTTCTGGGAGCTCGGCCGAAGCGGATCCGTCAGCAGCACTTGTCTCTCGAGACTCGAGACCTCATCGCACAGCGTGCTGAGCTGAAGAAGAATGATCCCGAGGGTGGATCTGAGTATTCTAAGCTGAACAAGCTGGTCAAGAAAGCAGCACGGTTGGACGATGAAAGGTGGGCGGATGGTTTGGCATCGGATTTGGAGGATGCTGCGGTGCATGGGCGGCAGAGGGAGCTTTGGCAGCACATGAAAGATCTTTCGGGTGTGAGGAAACGTGGTGGTGCTGCTGTTCGCGATAGGAATGGTGAACTCATCGCTGATCCTGTTCAACAGCGGGACCGCTGGGCGGAGCACTTCTCTGAGCTGTTAAACCCCCCTGTAACTACATCACAGCTCTCGGATCTGGATGGTCTGGATGTGGACCCGTGTTTTGAGGACCTTGGTGAGGATGATCCTCCACCTTCTCGTGTAGAAGTATTGACAGCACTGAAAAGGCTCAAAAACCATAAGAGTCCCGGCGTCGATGGGATCACGAACGAACAACTACGGTATGGTTCGTCCGGTCTCGTTGGCCCCCTTGTGGATCTGTTTCGGGGAGTCTGGAGGGAGGAGAAGGTCCCGGAGGAGTGGTTAAAGGGTGTCATCTCGGTGATTCCCAAGAAGGGTGACGCCAGTGTGTGCTCAAATAATAGGGGCATCACTCTGCGATCTACCACTTCCAAGCTGTTCCAGATAATTATGCTGAACAGGTTGTCTTCTGGTCTTGAATTGGCACTTCGAGAGAATCAGTGTGGATTCAGACGTAACCGGTCTTGTGTGGATCAGATTTATTCCCTCCGTACCATCATCCACCAGTGTATCGATTATAATTTACCGTTGTATATAAACTTTATTGATTTCAAATCCGCTTTCGATTGTATAAACAGGGATTTCGTCTGGGCCGCATTTCGCCATTACGGTCTTCCAGAGAAGTATGTCCGGATAATTCGAGCATTCTTTGACGGTACTATGAGTGCAGTGAGACATGGTGGGGAGCTCTCCAGCTGGTTCAGTGTTCTCAGTGGTACTGGTCAAGGCGACATCCAGGGTCCTCCAGTCTTTAACATCGTGATTAACTGGGCGGCTCAGCTTGCTGAGTCCAACAAGACTGTCTCCAGGGGTCTCACTCTTCACGGCGCTGAGAGTGATGAGGGTGGGGAATGGATCATGGACCTCGACTATGCTGATGACATGGCTGTTATGGATGATACTGAGGAAGGTCTCCAGGAGTCTACGGATTTGCTGGTAAAATACGCAGGGTATGCTGGCTTGAAGATTAACGCGAAGAAGACCAAAGTTGTAGCTTTTTCAAAGGGTCTTAGCCAGCGCCCATTTTCCGAGGCGGATACGGTCAGCATTTCTGTGGAGGGTAATCCGGTTGAGCAGGTTTCCAGTTTTACCTATCTCGGATCGGCTTTGTCCTCTGATGGTACCATCGACAAGGAGCTGGGTATCAGGATAGGGAAAGCTTACAGTGCATTCAGTATGCTTTGTCGGATCTGGTACAATCGTAACATCAGGACCTGTACCAAGATCAGGATATACAGAGCTGCTGTTCTGACGGTGCTTCTCTATGGTTGTGAGGCCTGGACAACAACCCAGGTGCAAGATCGCCGCGTGGAGGCATTCCACCAACGGTGCCTGCGGAGAATCCTGAGAATACAATGGTATAAGCGGGTGTCTAACAGGGAGGTATTGGAGAGAGCTGGGATAGAACCATTATCTGCGTTCATTGGCAATGGGAGACTCCGATGGTTTGGGCACATGATTAGAATGCCTGAGGATAGGGTTCCCAACAGACTTTATCATTGGGTGCCTAGTCATGGAAAACGATCCAGAGGAAGACCACGTAAAACTTGGTCCTCCTGTGTGTTAAATGATTATCGAGACGCTACAGGAAAATCCCAGTCTATCCGTACAATTACTACGACTGCAATGAACCGTAACGAATGGCGACAGCTTACGACGCTAAGAGTGAGGATACCGGAAGCCGGCCACTCGAATGATTGAGGAGACCGTTCCAAGTATCAAGTAAGTACCACCGAGTTGAGGGAAATTACGAAGGGCCACGCCTTGCCACACGAAACATAGAGATGGAGTGTCGCCGGAAAGAGGTAGAATAATGGAACAATGAATCCGAAGCTGTTAGTAATTAAAAACAGTATGGCGATAATCAGGATAATTATGGTAGCTTTCCGCTTTGCTCTATCCGTTTCACTCACAAAACTGCCCCTCCGAAGACTAACACAAGTCCAGATGGTGATGATGAGAATCACCACTAGATTGATCCCTGAAAGCACGATGAGAGCGTAGAAATATTTGAGGAAAGTTAGCCAGGAGAAAATGGTAGTTCCTGCGGTAACTATCAAGGACACAACCCACAGTAGTCGCTGATTGATCCTGTAGAAGGGTGTGGAAACCACGATTAGCCGAGTAGCGCTGATCACACATGTCCATACAGCTGAAGCTTGATTGGCATACAGCACATAGTTCATACACTTAATCCCCGACAGTTGAAACATCATAATCAGACAGGTTATTATGTCGATTAGTCCGAGAACCACGTAGAGTCTTGATGCGAGTCCGGGGGTTTTCCAGCGGTGGCCAATAGCTGCAATGTTGGTGATGAGACCAGAAAAACCAAATACGGCGATGGCAATTTTTTCTTCACTCGTGTATTTAACATTATCGGACATTTCTAGTGTGTGGGAATGTCTGGGTTAGTTTTCAAGTAGATAGAAAGTCTGATGTTTTGAAGTTGTGACCCCCAAATGCACACCACGGCGTGCCTGGTGAAACTTCAACACGACCTAGCATGCTACAGGAAACCACTACTTGTACGTGGTAGCTGAGGGTCTACAGAGTGGTGCTACAGTGCGGGAAAACATTGTCACGGTTAGGATTATTTATTTTCACATTTTAGTGATTAGGGCCAAAATTGGGTATATGAAACGTGGTCCCGAAAAATCCATAATGACAGGCCAACGCACACTCAATTAGATAACTGGTTCCTGATAAGATAACGACTTGATCCTGGTTGCGTTGGAAAGATAAATTTTTTAATCTTTCCAATGGCATCAAGAAAAAGTCGCTAGCTTATCAGGAACCGGAAATCGATTTCAAGCCCTGCATTTTGATGCATAGCGGCCTGTCGCTTAAATAAAAAAATTGGACTTTAGTTATGACGTATGTAATATGTTCATTATTGTAGGATTTTATAACTGCTCTACAGCAAAATTTGTGCATTTTGGATATATTACGTCATAACTCCTTCTGAGTGCACATTCCGAGTGCATTCTATTGACACTGGGGACCAAAAATTTTTACAGGAACAATCAGTATGGACAGTTTTGGAACCCATCGACCATGTTTGAAGTTCAGAATGGTTTTACGGAACCGGTGACCGGAGAATTCCTAAAGTTAGGCTTTTTGCGGTTTACGTGCACAAAATTCTGGTTCCAATTATATTAGCCTTGTAGAAGCAGATACAGATCGACTACGCTCTCTCTCTCTCCTCTTTTACAGCAGAAAAAACAGTACTAAAAGAGACATGCTACATAACAATGCTGCCCAGTTATAATGCTATGAATAAAGGAGCAAGATTCGTGTTCAGCGTCTCTCTCTCTTGTTGCTCTCCCTCCCCGGCCCCCTAACTAACGTCTAACTCATCTCACCAAAATATATGTGTGAGAGTTGACCGAATCAGAATTGGACAAGTTTGTTGTATGTAGTAGAGATTAGTTAGCTTTATGAGCATTTTGCGTTTTTGCCGCTAAAAATCGACCCACCCATCACTGAGGTATTTTTGTCATGTTGGGAGAACTCCTGTTTAATCAGTATGTATAAAACAGAATAGAAACAATCGTGTTGTTTTACTTTTACATTCTGAATATAAGCAGTGAGGTTGACTTGTTATGTTCTAACCCTCCCTTTACATTTGTAAAGGAAGGTGTGTTTCGGGGGCGGGGCGCCCGAAACACAGTCTAGCCAGGCAAAGGTTGACATGTCCATGCACAGAAGTTTAGTGTTATTCATCGTGTATGACATGATAATTCAGACTTTCGCACACAGGTCTACAAACTGAACGAATGAATAGAATAGTATAAACGTATGATTACTGATCTAAGCTATAGCATACATGCTAGGTCGTGTTAAAAGGCGGCCAACGTCACGTGATATAAGGCTGCTTCTAGTGAGAATACGGTATCGGTTAAACACGGTAAGAAGACCAAGCGTGACCAATCAGAACGCCAGAGAGTGAAGCTCTCACGCCCTATACAGGGTGTCCCTGGTCCCACTGTCTTTGCGTGACCTGCGATTTTGTGTCATGACCGGGCTCCATTAAATTAATCAAAACTCATCGAAAAATAGGTCAAAATGGTTCTAGAGAATTGTTAGGCGAACATTTTGGTTGCAAGATTGACGTTCCAAGTTTTACCAATCGTCAGATATATATTGTCTTAAAGTCAAAAATACGTGTTCATGAAATCCGATCGGGGTTCACGTTTTGTAAAATTCACAAATGCAAAGTTGCTCGGATCACGTTGCATCCCTCATAAGAGTTGTAGGAAATTGTCTGGCGGTCATTTTGGTACCCGGGTTTTTGTCCTAGCTCAATGTTTAAGGCTTCTTATGACTGTCTAAAGACGAAATTCAACCAACAGGGGATCACGTGTCATCAACAAATGGGTAAAATTATTTGAAATTTATAAGAACTTGGTTGGAATCGTCTAAGGTTCATTTTGATACCATGATTTTTTCCTTAGCTCTACGTTTTAGTTGCGTTATGACTGTAGGAACATGAAGATTTTTCTATGCTGAGCCTTAGATGGTATCAGCTCACAACCCCTAATTAGGTCGCTCGGTGTCGTGTGTAATCCCATGATAATTAGCACACATCGTCTCAATTTCATTTAGACACTTGACAGGGTTTTTATGACGATTTGGCAAGGCCCCTGTTAATGTGTAGGACACGCTAGTGGTCTATCCCAACCCTATAATAATGCACTGAGATGATATTCAAGCATCTTCATCAATGAGCTCCATACTTAGGCAAAAAGAAATGCGATGCCTGAGTCAATTTTTGGAAAAATTCCAGTTATGACAGTCATAAGACACTCTAAACATTGAGCTAGGACAAAAACCCGGGTACCAAAATGATCGCCAGACAATTTCCTGCAACTCTTATGAGGGATGCAATGTGATCCGAGCAATTTCATGAACACGTATTTTTGACTTTAAGACAATATATCTGACGATTGCTAAGAGCGTCAATCTTGCAACCAAAATATTCGCCTGAAAATTCTCTAGAACACTGGTTTTTGTTAGAACCATTTTGACCTATTTTTCGATGAGATTTTATTAATGGAGCCCGGTCATGACCCAAAATCGCAGGTCACGCATAGACAGTGGGACACCCTGTACTACCTACAACAAACTTTTCCAATTCTGATTCGGTCCACTCTCACTTTAAGCTACCCTCGGGCACACGGTACTTTCGTCCAAAATCCATTCTTAACCTCATTTATTCATGAACCACATTTTTCATTGAGTCGGTAATACATATACCTCAATACGTCTAATTAGTAGAGTCGATAACTACATCGACCTCTCCCAATTGTTCCAGTTTTTGTCACATCTGTTTGGAGCCTCGACACGACCTCTAAACAGGTGTTACTTTTTCACAAACTGTTTTCATCTTGGTGTAATCAGCAGTTGAAATGTTGCTGATCATAACAAAAACCTAACTATTTTTTTTCAACTTGGGGTAAAACCATGGGTGTCAAAAGTTAGCTCTAGGTCCCCTGAGTAACCATCCGGAGACTCTAAGAGATATTTCAAGCCGTTCTCCCGTAATCATTAATCCCGGTGGAGAAAAAAACACAATGCGGACGTACGTGAGCGCTGGCAGGCTGTTTACATGTTATTGTATGTCTCTCACTCTCTCTGGAGAGATAACTCTTTCTCAAGGGGGAGAAAAGAGAGAGACGCACATTAACGGGGGGGGTTCCAACCTATTTCGTGTACGTTTGTACGGAAAAAAACACGGGTTTCCTCAAACAAAAAAATACAAAAAAATACAAAAAAATACAAAAAAGTACAAAAAAATACAAAAAAATAAAAACAGTTTTATATGGTAATTTACCATTATTGTTCGAACTTTTACTGTTTTTAAAATTCTTCCACGCTATTTCACGCAATTTAGCACAAAATATATACATATTTTACATATGTAGCATGCCAAAATCGCGAGAGAAATTTCCCCGAATCGCAATTTCTTACCGAGAAAATTTTCTCGAATCGTATTTTCTAAGCGAGAAATTTCCCCGAATCGCAATTTTTTACCGAGAAAATTTTCTCGAATCGTATTTTCTAAGCGAGAAATTTCCCCGAATCGCAATTTCTTACCGAGAAAATTTTCTCGAATCGTATTTTCTAAGCGAGAAATTTCCCCGAATCGCAATTTCTTACCGAGAAAATTTTCTCGAATCGTATTTTCTAAGCCAGAAATTTCCCCAAATCGCAATTTCTTACCGAGAAAATTTTCTCGAATCGTATTTTCTAAGCCAGAAATTTCCCCGAATCGCAATTTCTTACCGAGAAAATTTTCTCGAATCGTATTTTCTAAGCGAGAAATTTCCCCGAATCGCAATTTTTTACCGAGAAAATTTTCTCGAATCGTATTTTCTAAGCGAGAAATTTCCCCGAATCGCAATTTCTTACCGAGAAAATTTTCTCGAATCGTATTTTCTAAGCGAGAAATTTCCCCGAATCGCAATTTCTTACCGAGAAAATTTTCTCGAATCGTATTTTCTAAGCCAGAAATTTCCCCGAATCGCAATTTCTTACCGAGAAAATTTTCTCGAATCGTATTTTCTAAGCGAGAAATTTCCCCGAATCGCAATTTTTTTACCGAGAAAATTTTCTCGAATCGTATTTTCTAAGCGAGAAATTTCCCCGAATCGCAATTTCTTACCGAGAAAATTTTCTCGAATCGTTTTTCTAAGCGAGAAATTTCCCCGAATCGCAATTTCTTACCGAGAAAATTTTCTCGAATCGTATTTTCTAAGCCAGAAATTTCCCCGAATCGCAATTTCTTACCGAGAAAATTTTCTCGAATCGTATTTTCTAAGCCAGAAATTTCCCCGAATCGCAATTTCTTACCGAGAAAATTTTCCCGAATCGTATTTTCTAAGCGAGAAATTTCTCCGAATCGCAATTTTTTACCGAGAAAATTTTCTCGAATCGCATTTTCTAAGCGAGAAATTTCCTCGAATCGCAATTTCTTACCGAGAAAATTTTCCCGAATCGTATTTTCTAAGCGAGAAATTTCTCCGAATCGCAATTTTTTACCGAGAAAATTTTCTCGAATCGTATTTTCTTAGGCTATAAGCATACTGATCGTGATGATCATAATCAGGTCAGTGTGCGGACGTTTTGATGGTCACCATCAAAGGAGCGCACACACTGATGGTTATCATCATGATGGATGCTTGATGCATCATGATGTTCTCAAACCATAGTGTGTTCACGTTTGATCATCATGAACCATAGTGTGCTCACGTTTGATCATCATAAACCATGCTCAACTTACTGGAACTTGCCTTTTGATCATGATCATCATGACCAGTGTGCTCAGCATGATGATGCTATCTCCCGGGAGCTCCCCCTTGCCTAGTCGCGCGCTCTGAGAGGCTGTTGCATATCACGTGACCTGTACAACAGCCTCTCGCACGCGCGAAGTCGTACCACGTGGTACATATCACATGACTACAGTGCAGCCCTCCACAAGAATAAGATCAAAACCTGCGCACACTAGGTGTTGATGATCATCATCCAACTTAAGAGACGGCTCCAGGGCCAGCTCTTACGTGATGATCATAATGTTCCGCACACTGTAGTTTTTTGCAGATGATGATGATCAAAACCATGAGCACACTTCATCTTTTTAACTGATTATGATCATCACGATCAGTATGCTTATAGCCTAAGCGAGAAATTTCCTCGAATCGCAATTTCTTACCGAGAAAATTTTCTCGAATCGTATTTTCTAAGCCAGAAATTTTCCCGAATCGCAATTTCTTACCGAGAAAATTTTCTCGAATCGTATTTTCTAAGCGAGAAATTTTCCCGAATCGCAATTTCTTACCGTTTATGTATAGCTGGGTTCCGTTTATGTTCATGTACATGTATTATTTATACTTTTTTCACGCATCCACATCCTTCATTATTTTTTTGTATTTTTTTGTATTTTTTTGTATTGTTTGTATGGAAAAAAACAGGAATTTTGGATACATTTATGTATGGTCCGTACAAAAAAATACAAAAAAATACAAAAAAATAGGTTGGAACCCCCCCCATTAACGTTATACATTAAAGTTGAGGTTGTAGGCAATTGCACGTACGTCCATACTCAAATATGTGCTCTACCGGGATTAATGATTACAGGAGAACGGCTTGAAATATCTCTTAGAGTCTCCGGATGGTTACTCAGGGGACCTAGAGCTAACTTTTGACACCCATGGTTTTACCCCAAGTTGAAAAAAAATAGTTCGGTTTTTGTTATGATCAGCAACATTTCAACTGCTAATTACACCAAGATGAAAACAGTTTGTGAAAAAGTAACACCTCTTTAGAGGTCGTGTCGAGGCTCCAAACAGATGTGACAAAAACTGGAACAATTGGGAGAGTTCGATGTAGTTATCGACTCTACTAAATTGAGTGAGTTGTAAGGGAGAGCAAAACGATTGAAAGTGAGTTACACCGTCTAGATCTGTAATCTGGACCTCCCCTCCCCTCTTATTGCTACACCCCTGGTGAATATTAACAATTATATATTCCAACTAGCGCACCCATTGGGTGCGCCTCAAGTAAGGGTTTTTTGATATCCCACCCGGCTTCGCCGGGTGGTCCTTTTCGTCCCTTTTCAACATCAATAACACGGTTGCCATGGCAACTGGAGTGGTAACTATGGGGACTGAATTGTTGAAATTCATTCGAAAATATCAACAAACTTCCTACTGGAAGTTCCAAAAGTGTGAATGACAGCTTTACAGCTTTGGGCACATAAAGTGTTTTGATGAAGGAGCACTGTCGCGTAGAAACGCACTGAACGAACGACCACTTCGACGTTCATTTCCAAATTATAATATAGACTAGCGCACCCATTGGGTGCGCCGTGCGCCTCAAGTAAGGGCTTTTTGATAACCCACCCGGCTTCGCCGGGTGGTTCTTTTCTCCCCTTTCACCGTCAAAAACACGGTTGCCATAGCAACTGAATTGGTAACTATGGGGACTGGCATCTTTAAAGTCATTCGAAAATATTAACAAACTTCCTCTGGGAGTTCCAAAAGTGTGAACAGCAGCTTTACAGCTTTGGTCATATAAAGTGTTTTATGAAGGAGCACTGTCGCTGAGAAACGCACTGAACGAACGACCACCACGACGTTCATCTCCAACTTATAATAGAGACTAGAATGCATAAAAGGATGATTTTTTCCCTGCCCGGGTGAATGCCTTTTTGTAAAAAGGCATAGCAGGGTTAGAATTCGAAAACGACATTTTGGTATACTAACTAAATTGGTAGAGGGACCATTTTGGTCACACTTGCGTTGCGAGGGGCAACGGTGTAGCAACTAGAGCCGCGCGCACAGTGACGAGCTACTCCTTCATCAAACAACTCATTGACACAGTTTGATGGACGTGTGTGCGTGCGCCACTCAACAAAACATGAAATGCTCTGCCGCGTGTTTCGCGTGTTACATACACATTGTCATCTTGCGAGTCGAGTGTGAGATGTTAGATAAGTAGTTAAGTTGGAATGTCAAAAGCTGGTTAGCAAGTGTCATGTGATTGGGAGTTAGCTAACTCTAAGCTATGTGAGAAGTATACTGACAGCTAGATCGTATGCATCTCACATTACATTATGACCAAGCCTTGCACTTGATCCTGTTGGCAGTGACAATGTCACTGACATGTGATACGGTAGGGCAGGGAAACTCAGCATTATGAACACATAATGCAATAATTCTTGTTAAAGGGGAAGATTGTAAAGGAATGACTCCAGTAGTAGAAAAAGAGAGAAAGACAATGTATGAGGATATGAGGAGAAAAGGAATATTTGACTGTCTTTAGTCTCCCAAAGGAGAAAGCACAAAATAGAGCTGCATTTCGCACGAAATAGCTGCATTTTGGTGGTGGCAGATGGTCATCCGTTGCTAAAAGATCTGTTATAAGGGTAAGGGGGTTGGACAATGGATAAGAAGGGCGGGGTATTAGCATTAGGGGGGTGTCATAGAGGCTTGTCCAGGCATTGTTGGAAAGGTTTTGTATAGAACTGCAATACAGTATACTTCTATAGCTCATTATGTATCACATAAGAATTATAAGCTACTAGCGCACCCATTGGGTGCGCCTCAAGTAAGGGCTTTCTAATAACCCACCCGGCTTCGCCGGGTGGTTTTTTCGCCCCTTTCAACGTCAATAACACGGTTGCCATGGCAACTGAATTGGTAACTATGGGGACTGGCATGTCAAAAGTCATTCGAAAATATTAATTAACTTCCACTGGAAGTTCCAAAAGTGTGAATGACAGCTTTACAGCTTTGGTCACATAAAGTATTTTATGAAGGAGCACTGTCGCGTAGATACCGCCTAACGAACGGCTTCGACGACGTTCATCTCCAAATTATAATAGAGACTAGAGAGCCCAGGCAAAAGAACAAAAAACTCTCACACCCTATTGACTCCTCTCAATCCCGATCCCTGGCTCCCTCAATATTGGACAGGGTACATACAAGCTAAACGCCCACGCCAATATACACCCGTGTCCGGTTGATGCTGGTGGTTGATTCGAATCTCAAAATCATTACACCGCCTGGAAAGGTTAAGGTTTTGCGTAACGCGCGAGTTGTTCCTAACGTGAAAAGAACAACCGAGTGCGCTAAAACAATGCGCGCCGAGAACGCACTGTTTCTGTCCGCACGGCAGACTGATCGGGTTTGTTGGTCACACTTGCGTTGTGAGGGGCAACGGTGTAGCAACTAGAGCCGCGCGCACAGTGACGAGCTACTCCTTCATCAAACAACTCATTGACACAGTTTGATGGACGTGTGTGCGCGCCACTCAACAAAACATGAAATGCTCTGCCGCGTGTTACATACACATTGTCATCTTGTGAGTCGAGTGTGAGATGTTAGATAAGTAGTTAAGTTGGAATGTCAAAAGCTGGTTAGCAAGTGTCATGTGATTGGGAGTTAGCTAACTCTAAGCTATGTGAGAAGTATACTGACAGCTAGATCGTATGCATCTCACATTACATTATGACCAAGCCTTGCACTTGATCCTGTTGGCAGTGACAATGTCACTGACATGTGATACGGTAGGGCAGGGAAACTCAGCATTATGAACACATAATGCAATAATTCTTGTTAAAGGGGAAGATTGTAAAGGAATGACTCCAGTAGTAGAAAAAGAGAGAAAGACAATGTATGAGGATATGAGGAGAAAAGGAAGATTTGACTGTCTTTAGTCTCCCAAAGGAGAAAGCACAAAATAGAGCTGCATTTCGCACGAAATAGCTGCATTTTGGTGGTGGCAGATGGTCATCCGTTGCTAAAAGATCTGTTATAAGGGTAAGGGGGTTGGAAAATGGATAAGAGGGACGGGGTATTAGCATTAGGGGGGATTATAGGGGCTTGTCCAGGCATTGTTGGAAAGGTTTTGTATAGAACTGCAATACAGTATAATTCTATAGCTCATTATGTATCACATAAGAATTATAAGCTACTATCGCACCCATTGGGTGCGCCTCGAGTAAGGGCTTTCTAATAACCCACCCGGCTTCGCCGGGTGGTTTTTTTGCCCCTTTCAACGTCAATAACACGGTTGCCATGGCAACTGAATTGGTAACTATGGGGACTGGCATGTCAAAAGTCATTCGAACATATTAACAAAGTGTGAATGACAGCTTTACAGCTTTGGTCACATAAAGTATTTTATGAAGGAGCACTGTCGCGTAGATACCGCCTAACGAACGGCTTCGAGAGACTAGAGAGCCCAGGCAAAAGAACAAAAAACTCTCACACCCTATTGACTCCTCTCAATCCCGATCCCTGGCTCATGCCTACTTTGCTCCCTACGGCGCCGCTTCGCGGCACCTCCGGTCGCGAGATCATACTGCATAAATAAAAAAATTATCATACTGCACGCCCCCTTACCCCTGTTGACTCCCCTCATTCCTCACCCCTCTTGACTCCCCTCTGCCCCTATTGAATCATATCGTCCCCTATTCACTCCATCTCACCCTCTATTCACTCCCCTATAACGCCATAAGGAACACTTCCCTAACCCCTCTCTCAATCTGTGATCTGAAGCAGTTCAGAACCCCACATTTTCCTTCTTTTTTCACCATTTCCCCCATTACTCAGTCATTTCTCAACCAATTTCCAAAATCTTGCACTCATTAGAAAGATAATCTCAAGCTCTTTCCAAAGAGCTATTTTCCCCCAAGATTAGAATAGCTTTACACACGCACGTGCACTCCCCAAACCCCACCAAACATTTTTTTTTTTTGGGGGGGGAGAGCGCTCCCGTATTAAAACCTTGGTTCCGAGAGTACTCGGATGTACATGATGCATGCGCTCTCTGGCGCCAAAGGAACTCTGTGCTATAATATAGATAACCCCGGTTAGTAGAGGGATGAAATCTGATATACCAGCCTATTAGGCTGGTATATCAATACGATATCCACGAGGAACGGAGTGACGAGGGGAATATCGTGTGATAATCCCCGTAGGGGATTATCAAATTTCATCACTTTACTAGCCGTGGTTATTTCTTATAAAACGACCCCGGGAATTATGAAAGGTGTGAAAACAGAGGGAGGGAATTATTTGATATACCACAGTAGACTGCGGGAAATATCAGCAGGGGGGGTGGTTTATAATATACAGGGTGTGAACTGCATGTCGTGTTTGCTAGTCGCGAGCGCGCTTGCGAGACAAGTAAACACGTCAAGGTTCATTAACAAGCATGCTGCTCAGTCATTTTAGATTTAATACACAATGTAAGGATACCATGTTATAGGTGAGACTCTTGCCGTCACCCTCGTTCAAGTCCCGTGAAAAACGGAGCAGTACACGCAAACTGATGCCCATTTTCTTCGCGTGACCCCGATTCAGCAGTTTGAGACACCAACTCTTTAGGGGGCCATATCTCAGGAACCAGACAAGATAGGAAAAATCGCCGTCTAATGAGGCGTACAGTTTTTAATCTAGTTTACCACTGTACCGGCCGTTTCACTCTCCGACCTAAAACAAAAATCGCAACCCCACAAAACTCCAAAATAATGAAATTCGCATCTCGCATGTCGTGTTGCATGTCGTGTCATGTTATTGACGCGCTCGCGTTCAACTCTCACACAGCAGCTGCAGAACATGGCGGGAAACATCGAGGAGTAGAGAGAGGGTCGGTGCCGAATCAAATATTTCTTGATCTTGATCTACTCCATCTCTCAGCTATCCTACCCCTCATCAACTCGATCTCTCAGCTACCCTACCCCTCATCTACTCCATCTTTCAGCTACCCTACCCCTCATCTACTCCATCTTTCAGCTACTCTACCCCTTATCTAGTCCATCTCTCAGCTACCCTACTCCTCATCTACTCCATCTCTCAGCTTCCCTATTAGGGAAGCATAAAGATGGAAACGATTAGGGGTAGGGAATCCCTATCCATAATCGTTTCCATCTCTATGCTTCCCTAGCCCTCATCAACTCCATCTTTCAGCTACCCTACCCCTAATCTAGTCCATCTCTCCGCTACCCTACTCCTCATCTACTCCATCTCTCAGCTACCCTACCTCCCATTTACTCCATCTCTCAGCTTCCCTACCTCCCATTTACTCCATCTCTCAGCTTCCCTACCTCCCATTTACTCCATCTCTCAGCTTCCCTACCTCCCATTTACTCCATCTCTCAGCTTCCCTACCTCTCATTTACTCCATCTCTCAGCTTCCCTACCTCCCATTTACTCCATCTCTCAGCTACCCAACCTCCCATTCACTCCATCTCTCAGCTTCCCTACCTCCCATTTACTCCATCTCTTAGCTTCCCTACCTCTCATTTAGTACTCCATCTCTCAGCTACCCTACCTCCCATTTACTCCATCTCTCAGCTTCCCTACCTCCCATTTACTCCATCTCTCAGCTTCCCTACCTCCCATTTACTCCATCTCACAGCTACCTTACCTTCCATTTACTCCATCTCTGAGCTTCCCTTCCTCCCATTTACTCCATCTCTCAGCTACCCTACCTCCCATTTACTCCATCTCTCAGCTTCCCTACCTCCCATTTACTCCATCCCTGCCTCCCATTTACTCCATCTCTCAGCTACCCTACCTCCCATTCACTCCATCTCTCAGCTACCCTACCACCCATTTACTCCATCTCTCAGCTTCCCTACCTCCCATTTACTCCATCTCTCAGCTTCCCTACCTCCCATTTACTCCATCCCTCAGCTTCCCTACCTCCCATTTACTCCATCTCTCAACTTCCCTACCTCCCATTTACTCCATCTCTCAGCTACCCTACCTCCCATTTACTCCATCTCTCAGCTTCCCTACCTCCCATTTACTCCATCTTTCAGCTTCCCTTCCTCCCATTTACTCCATCGCTTACCTTCCCTACCTCCCATTTACTCCATCTCTCAGCTTCCCTACCTCCCATTTACTCCCTCTCTCAGCTTCCCTACCTCCCATTTACTCCATCTCTCATTTATCCTAACATTCCTACCCCTGAGAGATGGAGTAAATGGGAGGTAGGGAAGCTGAGAGATGGAGTAAATGGGAGGTAGGGAAGCTGAGAGATGGAGTAAATGGGAGGTAGGGTAGCTGAGAGATGGAGTAAATGGGAGGAAGGGAAGCTGAGAGATGGAGTAAATGGAAGGTAAGGTAGCTGAGAGATGGAGTAAATGGGAGGTAGGGAAGCTGAGAGATGGAGTAAATGGGAGGTAGGGAAGCTGAGAGATGGAGTAAATGGGAGGTAGGGTAGCTGAGAGATGGAGTACTAAATGAGAGGTAGGGTAGCTGAGAGATGGAGTAAGTAAATGAGAGGTAGGGAAGCTGAGAAATGGAGTAAATGGGAGGTAGGGAAGCTGAGAGATGGATCAAATGGGAGGTAGGGTAGCTGAGGGATAGAGTAAATGGGAGGTAGGGAAGCTGAGAGATGGAGTAAATGGAAGGTAGGTAAGCTGAGAGATGGAGTAAATGGGAGGTAGGGTATCTGAGAGATGGAGTAAATGGGAGGTAGGGAAGCTGAGATATGGAGTAAATGGGAGGTAGGTAAGCTAAGAGATGGAGTAAATGGGAGGTAGGGAAGCTGAGAGATGGAGTAAATGGGAGGTAGGGTAGCTGATAGATGGAGTGAATGGGAGGTTGGGTAGCTGAGAGATGGAGTAAATGGGAGGTAGGGAAGCTGTGAGATGGAGTAAATGGGAGGTAGGGAAGCTGAGAGATGGAGTAAATGGGAGGTAGGTAAGCTGAGAGATGGAGTAAATGGGAGGTAGGGTATCTGAGAGATGGAGTAAATGGGAGGTAGGGAAGCTGAGATATGGAGTAAATGGGAGGTAGGTAAGCTAAGAGATGGAGTAAATGGGAGGTAGGGAAGCTGAGAGATGGAGTAAATGGGAGGTTGGGTAGCTGAAAGATGGAGTAGATGAGGGGTAGGGTAGCTGAAAGATGGAGTAGATGAGGGGTAGGGTAGCTGAGAGATCGAGTTGATGAGGGGTAGGATAGCTGAGAGATGGAGTAGATCAAGATCAAGAAATATTTGATTCGGCACCGACCCTCTCTCTACTCCTCGATGTTTCCCGCCATGTTCTGCAGCTGCTGTGTGAGAGTTGAACGCGAGCGCGTCAATAACATGACACGACATGCAACACGACATGCGAGATGCGAATTTCATTATTTTGGAGTTTTGTGGGGTTGCGATTTTTGTTTTAGGTCGGAGAGTGAAACGGCCGGTACAGTGGTAAACTAGATTAAAAACTGTACGCCTCATTAGACGGCGATTTTTCCTATCTTGTCTGGTTCCTGAGATATGGCCCCCTAAAGAGTTGGTGTCTCAAACTGCTGAATCGGGGTCACGCGAGGAAAATGGGCATCAGTTTGCGTGTACTGCTCCGTTTTTCACGGGACTTGAACGAGGGTGACGGCAAGAGTCTCACCTATAACATGGTATCCTTACATTGTGTATTAAATCTAAAATGACTGAGCAGCATGCTTGTTAATGAACCTTGACGTGTTTACTTGTCTCGCAAGCGCGCTCGCGACTAGCAAACACGACATGCAGTTCACACCCTGATATAGATAACCCCGGTTAGTAGAGGGATGAAATCTGATATACCAGCCTATTAGGCTGGTATATCAATACGATATCCACGAGGAACGGAGTGACGAGGGGAATATCGTGTGATAATCCCCGTAGGGGATTATCAAATTTCATCACTTTACTAGCCGTGGTTATTTCTTATAAAACGACCCCGGGAATTATGAAAGGTGTGAAAACAGAGGGAGGGAATTATTTGATATACCACAGTAGACTGCGGGAAATATCAGCAGGGGGGGTGGTTTATAAGGCACTACAACAATCAATTACATCAGATATAAATCTTCAGTAGTGTCCTCTCTCAGTCTTCCTCTGAACCCTCGAAGTGAAAGAGTGACACTCCTCACCATCGAGAAGGACAATCTTAGGCGAATATACCCCACCAAACACCCCTAACAACACGCCAATTTTCCACGTGCAAGCCCTACCCCCCCCCCCCCCCCCCCCCCAAAACCAATTATAATATAGATGCTTGTGTTTTTAAAGTTGAAACAGGAGGCCCACGCATACATATGAAACCCTCAATATTGGACAGGGTACATACAAGCTAAACGCCCACGCCAATATACACCCGTGTCCGGTTGCTGTTTGTGGATTCGAATCTCAAAATCATTACACCGCCTGAAAAGGTCAAGGTTTTGCGTAACGCGCGAGTTGTTCCTAACGTGAAAAGAACAACCGAGTGCGCTAAAACAAATGCGCGCCGAGAACGCACTGTTTCTGTCCGCGCGGCAGACTGATCGGGTTTGTTTGTTCGTCTCCCTGGCACTGGCTGTTGCCAGCACCTGACAAACGAAACCTGTCCGTACTCTTTTCAACTGTTCTGCCCCTTTATACGTTTTTAACGATAACTCCTTACTCCTGTAGAGAAATCATCCCTGTTACATTTGAAAGGTCTTAAAATTCTCTTAATAATGCATGTTGAGGGGGTGATCCCTGTATTGATCTCACGTGGTTCGAAGTTTGGTCAGGCATAGAAGACTCTTAATAATGCACCCGGAATGAATTCTGTTGCAGAAATAAGTTTTGCGAAAACCAGGGGGTGAGAATAGTTGAAAAAAAGGACTTGACTCCACTTGCAAACTAAAAACACGATATTGTTAATTTTACCAAATAAAATTACGCTACACGGTCATTTAGGATAAAGTTCATTCGGGTAATTTATCACGGACGGACGACGGCTAAATGTCAAAAACTAAGTGTATAATCATGATTCAGAAAATTTAAGCAGACTGAAGAATCACATAAATTGTACTTCACCAGTCTCAAAAAGTTCCCCTAAATACACGCATACAAAAACCCTGCTTGCGTCAGTTTCAAGCCTCTTCAAGTTCAACTTCATGTTCACATCTAATCTTTCGATACCCTGTTCCCCCCACTGCACCACTGACAGTGATTCACTGTACTGTGATTCACTGTACTGTGATTCACTGTACTGTGATTCACTGTACTGTGATTCTCTGTACTGTGATTCACTGTACTGTGATTCTCTGCACAGTGATTCACTGCACCCTACCAGATCAGATAAAGGGTGTATAAGCAGACGCTAATTTAACTGCACAAATATACGTCATTACCCCACCGAGGGGATAATATTGTTTATACGTCTAAAAGTAAAATAAATAGTTAGAGCTAGAAAATCAACAGATGATACAAAAATACCCCTCGAAAGAAAGAAAAAACGGCTCACAGATAAATAAACAGGAATATATATGTGGAAGTTCCTGTGTTTAAAATATGTTAATAACTAAATACTGTAAAACAATGTTAATATCTAGTCTGGTGGCACCGACACCATTTTGCTAAGGTTGGGTCGGCCCCACCAGACAGGGCCCTACAGGGATAGAGATAAGGCGAGTGGCAGGGAAATTCACCCTACTAATATATTATAAGAAAACGGTTAATTTTTACCCCCCAAAAATGAAAATGTAGGGGTCGAAAATAAAGCCTGTCGTATCAAAATAAAGTGTCTCTTTTTATCATAAAAGTGTCTTTAAAAAACCTGCAATTGAGAATGATTCACAATATCGGGCATCTCAAATTAGGGACGGGTCGGATAAATTAAAGCATACTACGTCAGACTATCTCAACGTCTTGTTCTTGGTTAAAAACATCGTTCGTACTTTGGACCACCTGTGGAAATCAGTATGAAAAAGTTGTTGTAAGAAGTTATATGTTCTGGCGCCGCGACCCCATCTGACCGCACTGTTAAAATCAAATGGGGTATGGCGTCGCCATACAGTGTTCTGGTCGAATAAAACCGGTCTCTATGACGGAGGGAAGTACTCGATCAGTATTGACAGTGAGTTTTAGTACACCATGACATGTATTGCACAGTGGACACAAAGGAGGGGAGGATAAGGTCTGTAATAACCTGACACGTGCTAATAATGTTGTCTGTAAATTTGTTAAGATCTGCTACCAGCCTCGCGTCTAACTCCTCGGTAGTGCTACTGACAGCAGGAACGGGTTTGCCACTAGAAGTATTCCCTGAATCACCTCTGAAAGAAAGTGAGGATTAGGGGAGCTGTTTAATTTTAACAAAACACGTGGTTGACGGCAGATAACAAGTGCCAAGGGCAGGGTTGTTAGAGGGGATGGTAAACTGTGTTGCGTGTTTACAAAAGGAAGGGTGATCAGATCAGATCGTGGAAAAACAAGCCCAAGATGATTGATCTGCTCGATGTTTCTCGCGCCCTTCCAGATACATGCTTGATGGTAGGAGGACAACGTGCGCGCCGCGACACTACGCTGAAACGAACAACTTTCGGTACTTGACATTCAATGGCGCGCTACGTCTCGAGGACACCCGTTATCTCCCTCTTCCCACACCCTTGCGATAGATTTGTTTATCTTAGCTCTGCTATGCGATAGCCTCGCGTGCTGTGATAGCAGAACACTCAATACTAAGAGATAGAGATAGAGAAAGAGGGAGAGAAGAGTGCGTGAGAGAGCTAAAAGAAAGCAAGACAGAAAGAAATAGTGAGATCAAATCTTATCTCCCACACACAACACAGACAAAGCAACTATTAATGTTTACCTAAGCAGGCAGTTTGCTTCGTGCTCCCGAGATTTGAGAGGGGAGGAAAACACCTCAAAACATCCTTCAACCTCGCAGAAGATGTATTTGTGTTTTACAAGATGAAGTTTTAGATGGTGTCCTTGTGGTAATGTCTGCTGGCAGTGGGGGCACGGTACACAGTCCTGAAATAAATTTAGTTTTTAGAGGTGGAGAAAGTTTTGGAGTTTCAAAATAAAAGTAGTTAAATAGAGAGAGATGACTTTTTTCTTTCATTAGTTGGTCAACAAATATCTGGGTACTGTGCGGAGAGGACAGTTTTATACGAGACAATATAACAGGTACATGTGTGCATGTGACAAGCTACCCTCTTTGTGTGTGTGTAATTGTGTTCACAGAAAGAAATGTGTGTGGCTAGGGGTACAAAGATAATGAAAGAGAGATAGAGAGATAGAGAGATAGAGAGAAACAGGAAAGATAGCGAGAAAGAAAGAGGGTGGGATGTTAGAGAGGGGGAGTGAAACAGTACAGAGAGAGGGGGCCACCTGCTAATAAGGAAAGAGAGAGATAAATAGACCTTGTGTGTAGTTTTCATTGTTTGTGAAATGTTGATAATATATATTTGGAGAGGAAGATAGATAAAGGGAGAGAGAGATAGAGAGAGAGAGAGAGAGAGAAAAGATAAAGAATGAGGGATGGAAAGACAAAGAAGAGAGACGGAAAGAAAATGTAGGTGTGCATGTATGTACTCGACACAAACAGGAAAAAAAATTAGCGGGCTGATAAGATAAAAGCTAATTGAATTTGCTTCTCTCATTCTCCCAGCCTCTCTTCTCTTCCTTCCCACACACACACACACACACACACACACATACACACACACACACATGACTCCCTCAAAATTGTACCCTCTCTCTATTTCTCTCTCTCTCTATTTCTCTCTCTCTATATTTCTCTCTCTCTATTTCTCTCTCTCTCTCACACAATTGAATTCTTCAGCACTACACTATGTCTCGTCACTTATACACACCGCTACTGTTATACTGTAGAGAGCCAAATAGACGGAAGGACGTTAGCTTGAGAAGTGAGCGGAATGTGTTTTATAGAGAGAAAATTAAACAGAGAATTATATTGAGAAATCTGATAAATTGGTAGATCTTTATTATAGATTAGGGGTAAATAGAAGGGGGGGGGGGGGTAAATAGGAGAGAAAATACAGAGTGATAAATTGATAGATCTCAAATTGAGAGGGGGTTCTTTGTTTTAGTTATCCCTTTGGAGACGATTGGGTCACAGGTGACCCAATACTTTGAACCCATTTAGCGTCTTTCTAGACCACGTTTGAAAGTTTTAAATTGTTTCCAGGGTTGAAACATACATTTTTCTACCATTTTGAGGTCGTTTTGAGCCTCTGAAGTCGTCGACTTCGGAAAACAGGGCTAAAACAGTACATTTGGTGGGCAAAATGGGTAGTTTAATGGCCATATCTCAAAATTGGTACGAGTATGCTTAAAATGGACTTGGAAAATGCAAGAAAAGTGTATATTTTACTCCGGGTGATATTGCAAATTTTGTGCCTCTCAGAGGCCTTCAAAGTGCTGGGTCACCTGTGACCCAATCGTCCCCTAACGCTAAAACAGAAATTTGCATTTTACGAGCATTTCTAAAGGAATGGCCGCCGATATAAGTCCAAAACGGCATTTTTTAAACAGGTGCTAGAGACTAACCGACTCCATCATTGTTATCTCAACATCCAAGGGAGTCGATAAATTTTTTTTTGAGATCCCTGCTCCTTCAGAAAATTTTTCATCTCGGCCAATTTTGAAATTCTAAAATCGGCTACGGATGAGATAGAGAGGGCCATAGGGTGTGCAAAATGTGCAGAACGGCCGGGTTTATATAAGTGTTATGAAGAAACATAGTGCCTAAAATGAACGGTTTTCGAGTTATGGGGCAAAATAGCTGCGAAATCTCAATTCCTGTTTTAGCGTTAGGGGACGATTGGGTCACAGGTGACCCAATAGAAATACAGGTGGTAGAACCAAAATTCCTTTTCCTACGTTTAAGTAGGTTCAAAGTAAGTTTTAGAGAATTCTGTCGACAGGGGGCTTATCGTCCCCAAAGGGTTATACAGTGGTTTACAGATCTGTTAGGTCTACTTTAGCCACCACGGTCGTAGACAAAGGGGGTATAGTGATAACACAATAGTAGTCGAGGGAGTGTAGGGGGTGAAAGATGATATGATAATAGGGAATCTATCTCTCTTTCTTTTTCTCTCTCTCTCTTTCTCTCTCTCTCTTTCTCTCTCTCCCTCCCTCTCTCTATCTCTCCCTTCCCCACATCAGATAACCATATCATATATGCTGATGTGTATAATCATGAGAGGAGGAGGGAGGGCTGAGATAATTCAACAAGAGATAAAACCTCATGATTAAAATTCAAATACCCACCTCCCCCTCCCCTAACATTTAACAATTAATTAACGCCATATAACAAGAAATGGAAACATCATCGGAATCTCCTGCATTCCAATCATTTTATAGTACTCATCGCAAACAGACAAACTTTCATAATGCTCCATTCCAAAACACTAACAACCTACCCCCCCCCCCCCCCCCCCAGCAGCCCCAACATACCATTTCATAATGGTAATGCTCCATTCCAAAACACTAACAACCTACCTCCCCCCCACCTACAAAACATCCTGACCCCCTCCCTCCACACAACTACCTACCATTTCATGGTGCTGAATGATGTGTTCCGTTAAGTTGAATTTACTGGTAAATACTGTTCCATCGGGACAGTTGGGGCAATTTGACAGGGAGCGATGGGTCAACTTCGTCAAACTAGAGTGAGCTGATAAGGAGATAGTAAATCAGAAATTGACAATCAAAACATGGGGGATATAATAATTGGACAAAATTCAGTTTGTTAAAAAGTAATTACATAACTTACATAGCTTGTTATTATTATTTGCAGCTAAAAACAGTCTTCTCCACGACTTGGATGAACCTTTCGATGCTGTTACACCTGTTGTTTCGCCCTAAAAACATGACATTATCATACTATTAGTAGGAGACACTAGCGTGGTACGCGCAAAAAAATGCGTGCCACATACATAAAATAACAGGTGTGTGGCGCACATTTTTTTGCGCGTACCACGCTAGTTTCTCCTACTATATAGTATATGATATAAAACTGATAATTAAAATCGGTAAACTAGTGGTGAAATAACAGCAGCCCGGGGGGGGGGGGCGGGAGTAATGCAACCTGTACCTGTTCTGTTGAGGGGGTGCTGCTTGACGTATCAATAACCTCTGAATCCTGATTTGAGGGGCAATAATTAGTAATGATAATGATTGGGGGGGGGGGGTTTGAAAATAATTAGTCTTTGAGATATACTAGCCTGACTGATTAAACCCAATCTCAAATAACTTCATTTAACGGGGGGGGGAGAACAAAACAATAGATAGAAAGAAGGAGAGATAATAGAGAAGAGAGAGATAGCAAATGAGGTTACTTTTTCTCTCCCTGTATATTATACTAGAGAGAGAGAGAGGTAGAATTGTATAAAGGCAGGATAAAGGCCCTAAGGGTGGTCTATGACTGTTAACAGTATTGCTCTCTCATCAGTTTGACCCTCAGGGCTCTACAACCCCCTCTCTCACACCGGGGTGTTATAACAACTTAACATCCTATGGTTTTAGAGTTAATTAATAAAGGGGAAGGAAATGAGAACGAGAGAGAACGAGAGGAAGAAAAAAACTCCCTTTTCTTCCCCCCCCCTTCCTCACCTCTCTCTTTCTCTCTCCTCCCCTCTTCCCTTTTCCTCTCTCTTTAATGAGCCAAAAATCTGATAGAATAAGCACAAATGACCTTATTCGAATTAAACTGCAACCCCATAGTTCTTAAAGGGGTTAAAAGAATTTTGTTTTAAGAAAAAGAAAAGTGAAGGGGGAAAAGAAGAAAGCCCGGTCTCTGTCCTCCGCTCCTCTTCACCGTTTTCCCTGTGTTCAATAAAATGGGAGGGAAGATAAGGATTTTCCAGATACAGATCAAGAATTTTCCCCCTTTCCTCTTCCCAACTTTCTCTCTCAATAACGGCCCCTCCTTCTCTCGGATAGCGGTTACCTTTCTCTTAGCTCTTTACTATCCTCTCCCTCTTTCTCTTTCCCTCTCTCTACATATCTTTGCTCCCTCTCTCATCCCTTCTTCTCTCTCCTCTTTTCCTCTCCCTCTCTCCTCTCTTTCTCTTCTCCTCTTCCTCTCTCCCTGTTTCCCTCTTTCCTCCCTTTCTCCCCCCTCTCTTTTTTCTCACTTGTTTCCCCCTCTCTCCTTCTCGGCTTGTTCTCCCTTTATTCTCTTCACTCTTTGGTCTCTTTCCCTTCTCTCGTCCATTTTCTCTACCCTTTTCTTTTTTTTCTGTCCTGTCCTTTCCTGTTTTCCCTTTCCTGTTCATTCTTCTTTCCCCCTCGTTCCTTCCTTCGCCCTTCTTCTCTTTTCTCTTTCCTCTCTCTTTCTCTTTCCTTCTTTCCCTCTCTCCCTCTCCCTTCCCCTTCTTTCCCCCCTTTCTCACTCTTTCTCTCCCCCTCTTTTTTACTGACTTCCATCTCTCTATCTTGTCTTGGAACTATCATCACCTATTTTATCTCACGATTGGCGGCGTTATCTCTGATTTTCATAAGCATTTTGCGTGTTCAAGAGAGAGAAAGTAAGAGAAGGAGTCGAAAACTAGACATTTAAAATGCAGCAACAAGAATCATTATCACTGCGCTGGCAAGCGCAAAGGTTGCCATTCCCCCCCCCCCCCCCCCAAAAAGCGCTGCCAGAAACGCAGTTATACGTTTTATGGGTGTTTCGCTGAAAAAACCAGATTTCAGAAGGCTATAGCGTGGCTCTCTTTCATCCGTTTGACTTGAAATTTGGAATGCATACCCGGCTTGGGGTCTTTGACTCATGTTAAAAATTTCAAGTCTCTATCTCATCTGGATCCGGAGTTACAGACTGGTCCCATTTGCTATAGATTCAGTGTAACGGACACGCGCGCGCGCGTACGCGCATAGGAGAGACGCTTTTTCTGAGCACAGTTCTGAACAAACGGAAAGAGATAGAGACTTGTCGTTTTCACTAGCTTGTAAATCTACTCAATTATTGTGTTATTAGCGGGGTGAGGTTTTCCATCATCCCCAGGAACGTCCTACAGAACGTCTTAAGATCGTCATTTTTCAGACTCTGACCAAAATTCTTTAAGCTCAATTTACACCCTGAAGACGGATTCAAATCGAAAAACGAAGACTATATCATGGAAAGAGATTTGTCTGAACTTTCAGAAACTATATTGCGAATTTTCAAAACCAGATGTATAAGGGTCTTAAAACGCGTCTAAAGTGTTATGACTGCTTAAAATTAGATATGACGATATGGGGTTTTTCGCCATAGCGGACTCAAATCTCATCTAATCAATCTCAAACTTGGTCAGTATCTTTATCTAGGTGGGCCGATAATATGACGTCATAATTTTGACGTTACAACGTCGTGACGTCGCGTTATGACGTCAAAAATGAAAATTTCGCAATTTCACGATTATAACCTCTCTGTACCTGTTTTACTACATCTACATGGATAAAAAAGCCCAAAAATGATGCATATTATACCAAAACTAATTGAAATTAGTGGGCCGGAAAGGTTGCCCTACTATTTGAGCTACCTTTGGCACCGGTACATTCCCCTGTGAAGATGGACGAAGCTTCTGTACCCAGTACCCTGTGAATGTTAAGGTGGGAAAGGTAGCTCAAATAGTAGGGGAACCTTTCCGGCCCACTAATTTCAATTAGTTTTGGTATAATTTAATAATACAAGAACTCTGACTGGAATGTTCACATCTGAAATTCCAATAACAGCCATTTTCAGAATTCTAATTGGGACATTCCTAACATTTCGGAGGGATAAGATATAGTGCAGTATTCAGGCAGGTCATTCGGGACACAGGAAGAAAGGGGTGGAAGGTCGGTGAAGTAAGGTGTCCTCCGGCCTTCCACACTCTCGAGAGGTCGAAACTATACCGGATTTAATAAAATACAGACAGTCGGACCCCGATTTGTCGGACCCAAATTTACCAGGAGGATAATCTTTCCCCGAAAAAGACGTTCCAAACGTACTTGGGCAGCGATAAGGCTTTCACGGGCGTGGCTACAACATTTTTCTTCAACTTTCTATCTATTATAATATCTCCCTCTCTCTCTCTCTCTTTCTTCCTTTTTCTATCTGTCTTTAACTCCATCTCTCTCACCTTTCCATAGCGCTTCAGAGTACCTAGGATGACACTTTCTAGTTACCTTCCGAGGTCTACCTCTCTTTCACTCTCCACCTCTCTCTCTTTCACTCACTCCCTCTCTCACTAACACACTTTCTCTCTCTCCCTCTCCCCTCTCTCTCTGTCTATCTCAGTTTTAACAGTTAGAAAGGCCCTTGTCAACACACAGATAATAAACTCACGAGAAAGATGTTTGATAACAACGGCTTAGCTTCCCTCTCTCCATCTCTCTCTTTCCCTCAGTGGTATACCCTACTATCGCTCTCGCATCATTCTCTATCCATGTATAGTTATCTCACTTTAACTTCACTTGAACAAGTGCGTCAAAAGAAAACAAGGCACCGATAAGGAAAAGCCGTGTGATAGTGCTAGCTATAGTACACACTAGGATCTCTCTCTGCGAACAAACATAGCGCGATACTGCGCCACCAAAAAGAGAGAGCAGAGCCAAAAAAGACGAAGAGAGAGAAAAAAAGAGAGAGAGAGCGAGACAAGCACGCGAGCGAGAGCGCGAAAAAAAGAGAGCGAAGCAGAGGCAAAATAAAGAAGGAAAAAAGAGCTAGAGAGAAGGAGTAGAAAAAGAGAGGAAAGGGTTGGAGGAGGGGAGGAGAGGAAGAGAGAGGAGGAGGGGGAAGAGAAGAGAGAGGGAAGAAAAGGGTAGTAGGAGGGGAGGGGGAAGAGGAGAAGAGGAGAGAAGGGGAGGAGGGAGAGAGAGACAGAAGAAGAGAAGGGAAAGAAAAAAGAGGTCAGAGAGGGAGAGGAAAGAAAGAGAAAAAGAGAGAGAGAAGAGAGAAGGCAAAAAAAGAGAAGAGGAGAAGAGGAGAAGAAAAGAAATGGGGAGAAAAAAAAGAAAAAGAAAGAGAAGAGAAAAAAAAGCCAGAGGAATAAGAAAAAGAAAGTGGGGGGGAAGAGAAAAAGAGAGAAAAGAGAGAAAAAGAAAGGAAAAGAAGGAAGAGAAGAAATGAGGAAAGGAGAGGAGGAGGAGAGAAGAGGAAAACAAGAGAAAGAAAGAGGAGAGAAGAGAAGGAAAGAAAAAGAAAAAGAAGACAGAGAGGGAGAGAGAAGAAGAAAGGGGGAAAAAGAAGAAAGAAGGAAAGAGGAAAGGGAAATAAAAGAGAAAGGAAGGAAAAAAGGGAGTGGAGAAAGGGGCGAGGAAAAAAAGAAGAAAAAAGAGGGAGAAAGAAACAGAAGACGGAGCGAAGAGGAGGAAGGAAGGGAGGAAGAAGGAAAAAAAAAGAGAGAGGAGAAGAAAAGAAAAAAAGAGGGAGGAAGAGAAAAAAGAAGAAAAGAAAGGATTGGAACAGGAGAAGGAGGAAGGCAGAAGAAGAGAAGAAGGAGAGAGAGGGAAAGGAGAGGGAAAGAAGAGAGGAAAAAAAAAGGAAAAGGAGAAGGAAGAGAGCCCCCGATCCCAATTAACTACTCCTCATCACTACTACTCCTCCTCCTCTATTCACCGAATATTCCTCTCGCCCCTTTCCTCTCCCAACCACTTATCTCTCTCTCTCCCAACCCGTATCTCTCTCTATCCCACCACACCTTGATTATTATATCTCATATCTCCCAACCCAGAATTCTCTCTCTCTCCTCTCACACCCCTTATCTATTCGCCCACCACTTATCTCTCTGCCCTAGTCCCTCCTTAGTCCCTTGGTAATGAAATTACTCCTCTCCACTGACAAGCAATAATAGGGGTGAATTCGTCACCAACTCCCTACCTAACCGTACAAAATAGCACCAACCTGTGTCCACTGAACACCGCACTTAGTGGATGTTTTCAGATGGTTGCGGAGAGTCCACGAAGTCAGGAATTTAGATCCGCACGAGGAACAGAGAAAAAAGGGCCGCTTTACACTTGTACACGATTTCTGAGAGAGGTAGGATGAACCGGAACAGCTCGGGGAGAGAGAGAAAGGAGGGGAGGAGAGAGAGAAGGAGAGAGAGAGACTCTCGACAGCTCGACCGAGAGAAGGAGATGCAGGGAGAGGAGAGAGATGAGAAGAACGAGAGAGGCGAGAGACCGAGAGACACTCGAGACGACCGCACACGGCGGCCACGAGAGTAGGCAACTTATGGCGGGAGGAATTAGCGAGACAACGAGGCAGAAGCTACGAGGACCTCGACACATAGGAGACCCCGACGGCCGAGAGCAGAGAGTAGGACGGCGTAGGTGAGAGACGAGATCCGAAGCATAGCACGACGACACGCCGAGACGACGATGTCCAACCAACGAGGTAGAGAGAGTGAGAGCATTCAGAGGCAAGACCGCGAGAGAGCCCATGGCACTGAGAGACGAGATGGAACGACCCCGATTTAACGCGGAGCAAGCGAATGGAGGAGAGACGACTGACCCGACGGAGAGGAGGCAGAGAGAGGCGACGAAGAGAGAGAGAGACAGCAGCCGACAGGAGACGAAGAGGCAGAGCAGATCGAGACCAGAGGAACCGATCAGAAGAGATTCAGACCGATGGAGCGCACCGGATGAGAAAGAGAGAATCCTCGCGGAGGGCTTGAGACGAGAGAACCCCGACGACGGAGAGAGAGAGACGAGGAGAGACGATAGACTGAGCCCCAATCTCCATTCTCCACACCACCCTCTTGAGAGGACGAGAGTGAAGAGAGAAGAGAACGCAGAGCCGAGAGTATTTAAGCCAGAGAGAGGACAGGAGAGATCAGAGCAGAGCCGCAGAGGCCGACGAGGAGGACTGATACGCAGAGAGGGGATAATATACCACGCGTCATCCAGAGGAGGGCTGAACATCGAAGGAGGGAGACGCCAGAAGTCCCCGCCAACTGCCACGGGCAGACACTCATTGAGCCATTTGTTCGAGAGTGAGCTGAGAGACGAATCTGTGAGAGAGGAACGAGGGAGCACCTGAGAATGAGCAGATGAGAAGAGCTGGAGGAGAGAGGAGAGAGAGAGAGCCCCACCCCACTCCCCCCTACCGTACACGCGAAGAGACAGAGAGAACGAGAGAGAGGGGGAGGAGCGAAGAGAGGACGGAGAGAGAAGCAGAGAGACGAGAGAGAGGAGAGAGAGAGCGAGAGAGAGAGAGGGCGAGGGAAGGAGGAGATGAGGGACGAGAGAGAGAGAGAGAGAGAGAGAGAGGAGAGAGAGAGAGAGGGAGAGAGCCTAGGGGAGAGAGAGAGAGAGAGTGGAGATGAGGAGAGAGAGAGAGAGGAGAGAGAGGAGGAGAGAGAGCAGAGAGAGAGAGAGAGAGACGAGAGAGAAGGACGAAAGAGAGAGGGAGAGAGAGAGAGAGGAGAGAGAAATCAAAGAAGTGATGACGTATATCATGACGTCATTATATTTACCGGGGGGGACGACATGTTAATTGTTAATAAATCACCTCTTTTTTTCGATTTTGTTAATTAACGTTAATTAACGTTAATTAACAAAATTAACAAATGCTAAAAGACTGTTCTTATTGGTTGATAATACGACTTTAACTGGTTTAATTTTATAGTTTAACGACTTATATAACACATTTATACCCAAACAAGGCCTCCCCCGATAACCGAAGTCTGCCATACAGGTTTTTTGGCTCAAAATCGATAAAACTCCAAAAGTTACAAATATTTCAATTTAGCGTATAAAATCTAACTTAAGCGGAAATTTTTCATTGATAATAGATTCTTTGAACTTAAGAAGATGATGTACAACGTTTCTGTTGGAAAAAGAAATACAATTTTTCCAAAATCAATTTTTTGGTCAAAGATTGAAAATTTGCTTCGCTACAAATCCTTGTGTTTTTTTAGAAAAATTGATTTTTGGGATATTTTTCGTTTTAAGGTAAATTCATAAATCTTATTTTGTTTTTAGGGTTGGAAAATGTGGATTAGGGTCATTTGACTTTAATTGCGGTTTAGTTTGGCTAGTTTTTATCAAAATTTACACAATGGAACAAATCGCTGTAGAAAATCCGTAGTAGAAGTAGTAGGCCTATACAAATCGTGCAGAAGGAACAACTTTGCTTGCAGAACAAGTGTTAAATACCAAAAACACGTACTAAAAGGGATTTAGATCGTATAAATGGCATTTGTTAACGTTTTGTTAACTTTTTGTTAATTTTGTTAATAAATCACCTGTTTTCTCGATGTTAATATTAACAAAGTTAACAAAATTAACATGTCGCACCCCCCTATTTACCTCATGATGTGCGCTGGTGGCAGCACTGGCGAATATCCTATCACATTTGCTGCAGGAGTACTGTGATTTACTTTGTTCAGCAGTTTTTTCCGATCTGGACGGGGATTACAAAATATCAAAAGTAGAAAAATGGCTGATACACCACGATAAAATATTTTATAAGGTAGAAATACATATAAAGTTGCATGATCGTTAGTTTTTTATTTAGGAACTTTTTCTACTTACTGCCCATCCAAGACCCCATTTTCTTTTTCAGTGTTCTCATCATCAATTATGTTGACGGAATCCCCCATAACCACTTCTTCCGATCCTTCCAATTTTATCTGACAAAATGGAGGGGTTAACTCTCAGTTAACTTGGGGAGGAGTTAACTCTCAGTTAATTTGGGGAGGAGTTAACTCTCAGTTAACTTGGGGAGGAGTTAAAAAAATCATAGCGCTGGCAAGCGCCCGGGGCCCAATCCTCCCTCCCCCCAACCATCCTTCCCTTAAAAATGTCAATTTTCCAAGCATTCTTGCTTCCAGTGAATGGAAAATCGAAAAAGCGAAAAAAAAAAATTTGAAAATTTTTGAAAATTTTGACAGCGCTACTATACTTATTGTCTGAAATCGGCAATTTCAACTTTGTTTTAGACAACCTTCCCGTTGTCCTACGAACTTGCCGCTTGGTAGTTCGTGTTGCCTTGACACCTAGAGCACACGTTTAAAATTTCATGCAAATCGGAGTTACGGTTTTTACGTTACAGAGGGTCGTATTTTAGACAAAATGTCCGTTTTTCGCGTCACGAACCACCGTAAAATAACCACTTTTTTGCGTACACAATAGAGGCCACAGTTTTAAAGCTATCACCATTAAACTTTGGGAGTCGGTAGGTCTAGTGGTGTACCTTGTATTAAAGCTTGGACAGAGGAAACGGACAGTCATAACAAAAATTATGACTGTCTTAAGTTTTCTTTGGCGTCTAAGACAGCCTTCCCGTCGTTCTACGAATACGCCGCTTGGTACGTGGTGTTGCCTTGACATCTTGAACACACGTTCAAAATTTCAAGCAAATCCGAGTTACGGTTCTTCAGTTACGGACATCTGACTGTATTAAGATTTAAGACGATTTTCAAGAAACCTAGAAAAGAGCAAATTAAACTATAAATCATGATTTTATCACATATATTTTGCCAACGTAGGTCAACTGCTGTATTTTCATATATAATTGGTAGTCATATCTAGATTTATGACTGTCTTAAATTTAAGACGATTTTAAAAACACCTAGAAAAAAGCGATTCAGAGTCTAAATTGTAATTGAAACAAATTTATTTTATAAAATTAGGTTAACTGCCGCATTTTCAATTATAATCGGTAGTCATATCTAGAGTTATGACTGTCTTAAATATATGACGATTTTAAAAACCACCGATAAAAGAGCGATTTAGCATCTAGAAGCTGATTGTATCAGATATATCTTATTACCAATGCTTATCCGTGATCATTATCCGTGAATGATAATCAAAATCATAGAAGAATCGTCAATCGCGGATAGCTAACCACGATAACTTATCGCGAATAAGTAATATATTAGTAACCAATTGCAGATAGCTAATCGCAGATAGCTAATCGCGATAGCTAATCGCAGATAGCTAATCGCGATAGCTAATGATCGCGATAACTTAAACTAATCGCGATAACTTATAACGGAGTTGTGATCAGCTATCCGTGATTGGTTGTCTGCGATTACTAACATATTAGTTATTCGCAATTGATAACCGAGATTAGATATCTGCGATTATTATGAGGCTACCTACGATCGAAAATGGCCGTGAATCCCCAATCCGCACGTTTATTAAATTCAGCTAGTATTACAAAATGCATGTCATAGTATAACAAAATGCCTGATACTAGATCCAAAAACCAAACAAGTTTGGTGGATAGCCGGGGCCGCAGAAATTAAAAAACGTGCGAAAGTTTTGATACATGAACTTTCGGGGCCTGGGGTGCTGTTAAATTCGCGTTTCCATGATAATCAGCCGTTCTTTCAAAACACACTATTATAATATTATTCTGTAAAACAGACTCTGAAACGACCCACTGTGCACACTGCACTATATGTGACATGTGTGGATCTGTATGTATGATAATGTGGAATTAAAAAAAAGATAATTTGATCATTGCGATAGTTTTCCTGGCGTATAGTTTGAAAATGTTGCTGGTTATAATCATGGAAACGCGAATTTAACAGCACCCCAGGCCCCGAAAGTTCATGTATCAAAACTTTCGCACGTTTTTTAATTTCTGCGGCCCCGGCTATCCACCAAACTTGTTTGGTTTTTGGATCTAGTAATATACAATCCAGTATTATATTGGGGTCATAATAGTGGCAGAAGTGGTTATTAGCCGAGGACGTTTCGAATGGCTGACTATTTACCTGTTTTGATGGTGGCTCAGTATTTTCAACATCAGATGAGGGACCAGCGCTCTGCAAATGAAACGCATTTTAGTAACGTATATTACAGAGATATTATATGTCTCGGGCTAAGTACTTCGGGCCAAGTATTTCGGGCCACCCTGTTAATAAAATAACAAGAACTCACCTCTTTTAAGTCGTTAGTAATTTCATCAACTTTTGTTTTTAAGTTTTCAATCGCCTTGTCCAGCTCATCTTCGTTCAAAATCCCCGAATCAATCAGGTCTGCTTCAACTAGGAAACAAGAGTTAACAAAATGAAATTACTAGATAATATCTTTCCCAAAAAATAGAACCTTGTTACTTGACTTTATAATTTTTATAATAAAATAGAACCTTGTTACTTGACTTGACCATTTCTTACCTCGTTCCCAGTTGCTTCGTTTTGGTTTGTGTTGTTCCTGGACGGTAGGTAGCATGGTGTAAGGGCCTAGCACCTCGTAGTAAGGTTTATTGGATGAAGGAGGTGTGCTGTTTTTGTTCATCTGTTTCTCCTCGATCGCCTGGAGAAGATGATTTCTGTGTGATGATAATGATTACAAAGGACATGCTACCTACCAGGAACCGACCGAATTAAGTAAACAACCAATCAGAACTCGTTATTTAGGTCATGTGACTGGTTATCAGCCAATCAGGGACCAGTATTTCCTGATTCGGCCGGTTCCTGCTACATACGGGTAGCATGTCCGTTGACTGTTCCGTTTGTTGTTCAAATTCTTTATGTTTTGTCCAAGTTTAAAACAACGAATTCATAAAGGGAGAAAATTATAAAACATGTAATGTACAAACTTTTTCGAGTTACAAAATAAAAAAAAGTTCTAAACAAATCGGTTAACTTCACAGTCTTTATGGTCAAAGTCAAATCAAGATTTTTCAGTTTTTTAGTCCTTTTCCAGTTTATCACTTCAAAATGTCTATTGTTCATTGTGTGGCATCACACCGCGTTTTCGGTAGATCAAATTGTTCAAACTCTCTTTTTATTTGGAGCTGCCAAATGAAACAGTCAACTCAGAATAGCTCCCTAATAGTTGTATACGTTCCTTGAATGTTTCTATCTTCCCCATCTCTTAGTGATGCCGTGAATGCCGAGGTATTACCGAAAAACTCCAACGACGCATAACCTGGTTCCTCCTCCTCATTTTTCCACGCAGCGCCACTACTAGGAGATCCCCCTGGGGTACTTTGCCACTCGCTCGTTGAATCCATTATAAGAGTGTGCTCAATAGGGAGCCCTCTGTGCATCTCAAATTCTTGTCTTGGTAGTGTCGTCACTTGGGAAATCTGTACGTCTGGTGATACCAAAGCAGTCTCGGTCTTCCGCCTTGTTCTACGGATGATCAGAATAGCGGCGATCAAAATAGCTGTCACTGCGAGTGTTAGCACCACTAATAGGATAGGTACCAGAGGGAATGAAGATTTACTCTCTACCATAGTAATCTCTCCAAAGGTAGAGTTACATGTTATCATATCACGACCAGTCACGAAAGTGACTTCAACTTGGAGCTTGTCGGACCCCTCTTCCTTCTTCAAAAAGTAGCCATCGGGTAGGGGGCACTTTATGGTATGATTGTAGATCGGATAACCCTCAATCACCCACGTGAGTTGTTGAACCTCCCCTACAGTATACTCAAGGCTTGTTGGAGGCGTGACAACACCAGGGATTGTGAGCATGGTGTCTGCTGTGTAGCATCCCAGAAAAGGGTGACACGCTCCACACGTGTACTGCCCTGAGCTACTCTCCTTGTAATCAACCATAGCTACCGCAGTGGCGTGCTGGCTGGATGCCACTGGAATACCGAATTGTGGTAGATTGTTGTATTCTGGAAGGGCATGGTTGGGGTTGTCGTGCAGTTCATTGGAAATGTGTTACCCACGAAGGGAGGCAGTTGGTTTATCGTCGGAGTGAGTGAATCAGGAACTCGACAATGCCATGCTTCAATTTCTCTGATGGATAAAACATCAATTCGATTATTGCAGAGTTTTTCCGAATCAAAGAGTCTAAGGTGACTTGATGAGTTTGTAATAGCAAGCTTTGTTGAGGACAAACAGGTCAACTGAAGAGTGGGCAAAGTTTTAGATTCCGATATTTTGGTTTCCACTCCTCTCTCTGGATAGTCAGTTACGTAGGCTTCGAAATAATCTAAAACTTTATTAACCGACAATTTCATGCCATAGTTTCTGCCAGTCTCTTCTAGATAGTAGTAGAAGTAGACGTAGTTCTGCCATTCCGAGACTATATCGATCGAAAGAACAGATCCAAGCATGGAAATTTTTCGGTAAATCCAAGATCCACCTCTTTTTGCAATACATTCCTCGCTACCAACCAGAGGCAGCCGGCTATTGATCTCAGTTGGATCAACAACATAATGATCCTTTGTTGTCACCTTCTTTGTCATGTGTATTTTGTTTGGGACTTCCACGGTTTGAGATGAGCTAAGCTTTAACTCCGTGTTTTCCACCCGACAAGTAACGTTCCCCGGCTGAACCTCCTGCCTCAACTTTACAAGAGCGCTATCTTGATTTGTTGTGATCTGTTAGTGATGCCGTGAATGCCGAGGTATTACCGAAAAACTCCAACAACGCATAACCTGGTTCCTCCTCCTCATTTTTCCACGCAGCGCCACTACTAGGAGATCCCCCTGGGGTACTTTGCCACTCGCTCGTTGAATCCATTATAAGAGTGTGCTCAATAGGGAGCCCTCTGTGCATCTCAAATTCTTGTCTTGGTAGTGTCGTCACTTGGGAAATCTGTACGTCTGGTGATACCAAAGCAGTCTCGGTCTTCCGCCTTGTTCTACGGATGATCAGAATAGCGGCGATCAAAATAGCTGTCACTGCGAGTGTTAGCACCACTAATAGGATAGGTACCAGAGGGAATGAAGATTTACTCTCTACCATAGTAATCTCTCCAAAGGTAGAGTTACATGTTATCATATCACGACCAGTCACGAAAGTGACTTCAACTTGGAGCTTGTCGGACCCCTCTTCCTTCTTCAAAAAGTAGCCATCGGGCAGGGGGCACTTTATGGTATGATTGTAGATCGGATAACCCTCAATCACCCACGTGAGTTGTTGAACCTCCCCTACAGTATACTCAAGGCTTGTTGGAGGCGTGACAACACCAGGGATTGTGAGCATGGTGTCTGCTGTGTAGCATCCCAGAAAAGGGTGACACGCTCCACACGTGTACTGCCCTGAGCTACTCTCCTTGTAATCAACCATAGCTACCGCAGTGGCGTGCTGGCTGGATGCCACTGGAATACCGCTGTGGTAGATTGTTGTATTCTGGAAGGGCATGGTTGGGGTTGTCGTGCAGTTCATTGGGAATCTGTTACCCACGAAGGGAGGCAGTTGGTTTATCGTCGGAGTGAGTGAATCAGGAACTCGACAATGCCATGCTTCAGTTTTGCTGCTGTAATAAACATCAATTCGATTATTGCAAAGTTCTTCCGAATCAAAGAGTCTCAGGTGACTTGATGAGTTTGTAATAGCAAGCTTTGTTGAGGACAAACAGGTCAACTGAAGAGTGGGCAAAGATTTAGATTCCGATATTTTGGTTTCCACTCCTCTCTCTGGATAGTCAGTTACGTAGGCTTCGAAATAATCTAAAACTTTATTAACCGACAATTTCATGCCATAGTTTCTGCCAGTCTCTTCTAGATAGTAGTAGTCTAAGTAGACGTTCTGCCATCCCGAGACTATATCGATCGAAAGAACGGATCCAAGAAGGGAAATTTTTTGGTAAATCCAAGATCCACCTCTTTTTGCAATACATTCCTCGCTACCAACCAGAGGCAGCCGGCTATTGATCTCAGTTGGATCAACAACATAATGATCCTTTGTTGTCACCTTGTTTGGTTGAGTTGTCACATTGTTCGGTTGAGTTGTCACCTTGTTCGGTTGAGTTGTCACCTTCTTTGGAGGTTGAGTTGTCACCTTTTTTGGAGGTTGAGTTGTCACCTTTTTTGTCACTTTTCTTGTCGTTATTACTGGAGGTTCTGTTGTCATGTGTATTTTGTTTGGGATTTCCACGGTTTGAGATGAGCTAAGCTTTAACTCCGTGTTTTCCACCTGACAAGTAACGTTCCCCGGCTGAACCTCCTGCCTCAACTTTACAAGAGCGCTATCTTGATTTGTTGTGTTGTCTCCAATAGTAATTGTAAGAGGCGGTATTCCTTCGCCAGTACACTCCACAGTAGCAACTCCGTCATTTGTGAGAATGACAAAATTGGTCACCTGAACAAATGGTGCTGAGCATTTTGTTATTTTTTCCGCTCCTCTCCAGGATATGGTGTCTACTTTCAAGTCAGTGAACTTGGTACAGGGATATTGATAATAATACCCGTTAATTCGATAGTTGACAATCCACTCTCCGTTTGTTCGGTTGACCAGTATAGACGACCTCAAATAACATCCCTTCATTCCGTCTGCTGAACTCAACCAAAACCAGTTTTTAGATTTGTATTCCACCTTTGCAAGCTCTGTATCATTCCCAGCCAATGTCAGCGTTGAGTCAGGGCCATACAGTTCCACCAAAACCAGAAAATCTCCTTCAGGGGGTATCTGAAATGTTCCGTCCTCTCCCTCCGATCGAACGGCTGCGGTCGACGACTGGCATGATATAGTACCAGTATTGTCAGCGGTTGCAACGGCAAAAAAAATAAGGAAGAGGATCATTTTTTGACATAAAATCGCACCATAATAAATCTGAGCTACCAATTACCATCACGATATATCTGGTTACTACTCAAAACACGGAATATGATTCATGCCCTACTTTCTTTACCAACTAACTATTATGATTTAATATGTCTAGACAAATGCTTTGAAGATTGAATAAAGTAAAAACTGCACCATTACGGTGTTTTTCTGGATAAATTCATAAAGCCTACTGAACCTGGATCGTTTGATTTTTCAAGAAAACGCCCACGGGATTACCTTGGCTGCAGGAGTTCTTTTATCACCCTCAACGCGTCTGTTTCTCGTCATTATCTTGTCTTTCTTTAGTCCGAGTGGCCGGTTACGCTGAGAACAGGAAAAATGTTGTTTAAATGTTCTAACCCACATTTACATTTCTGCACACAAAATAGTCTAGCTAGGCAAGAAAATTGGTTAACAGATCGGTCAGCAGAACAACTTCCAATAGTTGGTCAACTACGCTTTTTATCCAATGGATAGACGACAGTTTCTCCTCCTTCTTATACGACATGGCCCGGCCAGTCATATGACGTCGATTATATTGCGTTGCTAAATGAAGTAAGCCAAAGCATACAGAAATTTTATTGAAATTATTCGAGTTTCAAATTTTGGTGTCAATTTCAGGAGACACGCCTAATCAGTATAAAAGCAATTCCACTTCCAGGGCACTCCAATGGGTCTCTAAAACCACCCACTTGCCGCTAGTTCCGTCTTCATTTCTCCGATATCGTCTAGCCAGTAATTAAAGGGAGGGTACGTTGGCCTTCTTTTCACCCATAAGTTTAATTTCAATCACTCTGATATTTTGACACAATGTCTGCATGGGTACTCATTCGAGGAATCCGAAGTTTCAAATCATAAAAGTTGAAAGTTCATTAATGAACTCAATTTTTCGTTTTTCGGGTTTTTTGAGGTTTTCTCTTGATTAAATTCGATTTTATTATTTTAAAAACCGCCATACAATAGAGCAAGTATCAACAAATGGCAATCTGCATTTTTATTAAAATTGAATCAAGTTTAGTGGGTGAAATAAGTTATTTAAAGATGATATTTTTTACCAAACATCGATGTTGACCCGTTTTGACCAGAAATCGGTAAATTCAGGCGCTAAAAATCTGTACGGCCACTACACTTGATCAATTTTGATGTTAGCCGGAATTTAAGCTCTCTATCTTAAAATTCATTTTTCCGACTGGAATGAATCCAGAATGAACTTGAAAACAGGAATGCTTTTTGGAACCGGAATTTCACAGTCGCCTTCGGGTATCGATTTCCTTTCAAACGCGACTAATTTGAGCTCAATTGGATCACCACAAGAGACACAGTGTCTAGTTATCTAACCCTAGGTTTGGTCATCTGACACCTAATGAGACGATAGCGTCATTACTAAGTGCCAATAACCAGGTGTAACGGTCGAGTATCATGTATCACGTCTGCTAATGAGGATGGTGTACCGATACAGCATCCGTTAAAATGTAAGCTCTCTTGCTAACACGTCATAATTTGATGGGGATCACATGACTTACCCTAGGCTTAGAAAACGGATCACTGTGATTCTTGTAGTGATCCAATTAAGCTCAAACTGGTCCTATTCGAAAGGAAATCGATAGCCAAACAAATTTGTGAAACTTTGGTACCGAAATATGGTCCCATATTGGTGTTCATTCAATGTTCATTCGGTCGAAAAAAATGAACTTTTATCCAGAGGGCTGAAACTTCGGATTCCTCGAATGAGTAACCATGCAGACATTGTGTCAAAATATCAGAGTGATTGAAATTAAACTTCTGGGTGAAAAGAAGGCCAACGTACCCTCCCTTTAATTTGGGCCACGCGGTATGTTACATAGTTACTGGCTAGACTGAGGCATGTCGTTGGTTACAAAGTCACCCCTATTATTGCATATATTGAGTTTTCGCGGAGTGGTAATTTCATTATTATAATTACTAAGACATGACGCGATTCTGGGGTTCCAGTTAATATATAGTTAGAGAAAGGCGGAGGAGGGAAGGTAGAACGATAGAGATAAAGCGGTATAGAAATCGAGAAACCCGTGTAATTGTAACAAGGTAGCAGCTAGAGAAAGAGAGAGAGTGAGAAAGAGAGAAAGAGAGGGAGAGAGAGAGAGAGAGAGAGAGAGAGAGAGAGAGAGAGAGAGAGAGAGAGAGAGAGAGAGAGAGAGAGAGAGAGAGAGAGAGAGAGAGAGAGAGAGGGGAGAGAGAGCTGAGAGAGTGAGAGAGAGAGGAAGAGATGTAGAAAGAGATGGAGAGATGGAGAACTATGTGTGTTGACCCTAGTGATAGCCAATACCTGATAAGAGATAGAGCCACGTGATACGAACTGTTGTAAGGAGGCTGTATGAGTTACTAAAAGTTACGAACACCCTGCACCGTCTCAGACTGGAGGAGATAGGAAAGAGAAAGAGATAGGAGAGAGAGAAAGAGATAGGAGAAAGCGATAGGAGAGAAAGAGATAGGAGAAAGAGATAGGAGAGAGAGATAGGAAAGAGAAAGAGATAGGAGAGAGAGAAAGAGATAGGAAAGAGAGAAAGAGATAGGAGAGAGACTGAGATAGGAGAGAGACTGAGATAGGAGAAAGCGATAGGAGAGAGAGAGAGATAGGAAAGAGAAAGAGATAGGAAAGAGAAAGAGATAGGAGAGAGACTGAGATAGGAGAGAGACTGAGATAGGAGAGAGAAAGAGAAGGGAGAGAGACTGAGATAGGAGAAAGCGATAGGAGAGAGAGATAGGAAAGAGGAAGAGATATGAGATAGGAAAGAGAAAGGAGAGAGAAAGAGATAGGAGAGAGGCTGAGATAGGAGAAAGAGAAGGGAGTGAGAGATAGGAGAGAGAAAGAGATAGGAAAGAGAAAGAGATAGGAAAAAGGAAGAGATAGGAGAAAGTGATAGGGGAGGTAGAAAGATATATAAGATGGAGGGATATGAAACAGATAGGAAAAGGGTATTCGAGAGAGATAGGACTTCGGAGAGATAACGCCTATAAGGAATTGAGATATAATATCATAGAAGAAAGATGGCGAAAAAAAGATAGCGAAGAGATATATCTCGGGTGAATATTTAACGAATCCAACAAATTTCGATAGTGTTTTTGAAAAGAGATACCGACTAAGCAGATACATATGCCAACTGAAGAGACATTAGTAATTATTGTGACACTCTTTACCGCTTACTATAATATGTAGCTGATGAATGAAGTCTCAAGTCGCAGAGATATGAGATACTGACTATTAGACAAACGAATTGTTCCCCCAGTGCAGCACGTGTATTATAATAGGTCAAAGGCTTGAATCATGACTATTATTAGTGGCTCGGGGTTCCAGAAAACCAGGCCCAGCTGAAATAACAAATCATCTCTCTTTCCATATCTCCCCTTACATTATGAAGTTTGTAGTAGAGTCCACAGGCATTGCACACCACCTCCCCCAGATTATTCCGTCTCCATAGTGTGGTTGAGTTAGTGTTACAGTTGGTACATTTTGAACTTCCTGTGAGAGATAAATAGTTCAATAAACAGATCAGCGAAGTAGGGGCGGGTTGTATTTGGGGTAAAACCTAATTCATGGACCACCCTGTAAAACCTAATTCATGGACCACTCTGGATACAGCTGCACTGTGTTTGGAGTAAATTTAGCGCACTAATCTGTAAAATGTAGTTCTGTGCTTACCGATGTGTTGTTTGGATGTTTTCCGACGTTTCGCTGAGCTCGACATGTAATCCTTGTACCGAAACTCTCCATTAATTGACCTGGAGAAAGAAACCATATAATTATGACAAATCCAGCTCTAATACGTTGCATCAAGAATAATTATTGTTGTGTACCAGAAACCGACCGAATCAGGAAATACTGGTCCCTGATTGGCTGATAACCAGTCACGTGACCTAAATAACAAGTTCTGAGTGGTTTTTACTTGTGTCGGTCGGTTCCTGTTGTGTACATAAAACTTAAAACTACTTGTGAGAGTGGATCCAATTTGGATCGATCGATATTACTCGACAAAACACCAGACAATTTCTCAATCTGTTAAATCACAATTAGTTCTCACATGAAGGAATTGGGAGCGTTGTTTTGTGTTGTCTGGCCGGCCCCGGGGGAGGAACTCGGTGATATTGTTGTTATTATTTGGGGTTGTTGCGGAGGTGAGGTTGCCAGGGCAATGGGATGATGCTGGACCAGTTGCGTCATAGTTGTGGAGGGAGGTGGTGCGGGGATGAGTTTTCGGTGTTTTGGCGCGGAGTCTACCACCTGGAGAACAGATTGAATTAGCATCGGGTTTGCTTCTTTGTTAAAGACGTTAGGAACCTGGGATCGGTAATGTGGTAAAACGGTAGGAAGTAGAAACCAGAATTTATCTCCGGACTCTATAGCACGTGTACTAGACATATACCTGGGCAGTTTGGGCGGATAGGGCAATATCCACTAGCAATTCTGCCATGTTATTGATTCCGTTTTCCTCGCTGAGATACTTGGAAAGGAGGGATCCGGCCCTTTGCAGTACCTAGTTAGGGAGGTATCTTGTATTACTTTGTAGTTAGGGAGATATATGATTTTAGGGAAACAAGTAGCCTTGGGTACGATGTCCACTCTCTGTTTGGGGTAGCGTGCACGACATCGTGCGAGAGAGGACAGCGCAGGAGGGCCAGAAGAGAGGGGATATATCATACCCAAAAAGGAGTCTGAGTAGGAAGATATGTTAGGCAACGGATAGTCCGTGATAAGCAAGATGAAAATATATGCTATATTTCTCTCTTTGGAAAAGTGGCGCAACAATTTTACCGACCTCATCGCTGATGCCTTTGTTGGTGATTTCACTTCCAATAGTTGAGAGGTCCCTCAACAGACCAGGATCATTCCTCATGGGTAGGGGAAACCTGCACGGTGGTATGAAGGGAGAAATAAATCTAATTTTGTGTGGCTGCTGCAAATATATCACGAAGCTGCTTACAATCCACTTGACAAGATATAATATATTGATAAACATACCTCAGTAGACTGTTCTGGTAAGAAAGGTGAAGGTTAGAAGCTTGCTTACTCCTGATCCCACTATTTCCAATCACCACGACAGGAGAAGCAGTTGGTATCACTGCGGTACTCCTGCATGTGGTAGTGATAGAGGAAGATGAGGTTCTAGCCGTTGGAGCTGCTGTCGATGTACGGAGGATAACGTGAGAGGTTTTGGAGTGGTCGGGTGTTACTTTGTGGACGGGTGAGGTTTGCCGGCAGGATTGTTGTTGTTGTTGCCCGCGGGTTATCATCCGGTTGGCGGGTAGTTTTGGTTGTCCAATGCTCACCACTGTCCTATTAGGTGGAGGAGGCGGTCCTCCGAGGGTGATACTGGGTATCGGGACATGATTCAGGCTGGCAATCCCACCAGAGGGTACAACACGGACTTGGTCAACACCAGAGGAGGGGACATTTCGTGACGTCGTTATGACGTCACTACCAGACACTGTGACGTCATTACCAGAGACTGTGACAGGACGTTGGAGGTTGATGTCACCTGGCGTGTTGCCAATTTTCATCCTCTGTCTGATGCTCGAGACAGTCTTGACGTTTTTGTCTGGGAGGAGGAAGAAATGAGGTAATATTGGAGGGTTCCATTTGGAAGCATCTTTTCAAAAATATGGAATTAGGTGGTGTTGTAATTCCTGGAATGTTCATTTTCCCAGTACAGATCGTTTCTAGAATTAATTAGGTTGTCCCAGAGTAGAGATGAGAGAATCTCTTACTACCAGTTTCCCACAAGAGTCCGGTAAATCGATGTTTGACCCTCAATTTCCCCAATCTCTAATTAATGTACTTGTCCGCCGGCCGCCAGACAATTTCCGGCCCTGGCTCACGGCAACCCGGCGGATCAGAACATAACTCACCTGTACTACAGTTGGTGTCCAGTGTGTCTAAAATGTCTTGAATACCAGGGTACTGAAGCAGAATATCCAAAATCTCATTTGGTCGTTCCTCTATGTCCTGGAGGAGATCATTCGCCACCTGCGATAAGTCACTGTCTGAGTGATAATATATAGGTGTGTGGGAGTGTGTGGGGGTATACCATGTATATATGTTAGTGTACACACACACAGACACACACCCCCTAATTTATCTCTTCTCCTGTATGAGGAGAATGAGAAGAGATAAATTAGGGGGTGTGTGTGTCTGTGTGTGTCTGTGTGAAGTACAGCAGCAATTGTGTGGATAACAACACAATGTGATGAAAACATTGAACGTTTGTGTGTATGGTGAGAGAAACAAGGTGTGGTTTGATATGATATCATTACTCTATTGGTGATCACACCCGACTTTGTGTACCACTGTATGGTGCACCATGCATGGTGTACTGAGTCGGGTATAAACTGAACCCAGGTGATAACATTTCACAATACAGTCGGACCCCGATTTACCGGGTTGCTCGGGGGAAAGGGTTTTGCCCGGTATATCGGGGTGCCCGGTATATCGGGGTCGAATACCGTTAATTTCCTATATCGGGGGAATTTTATCCTCCCGGTAAATCGGGGTTCCGGTAAATCGGGGCCCGGTAAATCGGGGTCCGACTGTATATATATCAGGAACCGACCGACACAAGTAAACAACCAATCAGAACTCGTTATTTAGGTCACATGACTGGTTATCAGCCAATCAGGGACCAGTATTTCCTGATTCGGTCGGTTCCTGATAATATACCTGAGCTAGCTCTGACTGATTCATCGGTTTGGATAACACCTCGTGAATTTTATCCAAGTTCCCCATTCCACCTCCTACTGGATTGTTTGTGGAGGAGGCTGGTTGTTGTGGAGTGTCCACAGGAGGGATATCCACCAGAGGAGGATCAGCTTGCTCCTGTTTAATTGTCACTGTTTCCTGCTGTTCCGCGGTACTTGGGGCTCCTTCATTAGCTGCAGTGATGGGTGATACGACTACCTGCAGGAGAGGGGGAGGGGTGTTAGTTCGGGGGTCTTCGTTGTTATATTTTGTCAATTAAATTATTGTCTTGATAAAGATTGGGAAAACACACATAAAAATCGAGGATATAATAGAAACACCGACTATGAGGTGAAGGATTATGGGGGTTGAACAAAATCACACTTCACACTAAAATTTACATGGAAATCAAACTGATAAAAGTCAAACAGTATACAATTATAGGCATATATACGGAATGAATTCGAAGAGAGAGGGGACAGATAGTTGTATCACGGAAAGAAACATGATTAGATAGAGATTTCGATTGAGAAAGACCACACAAAAAATTGTTTTCATTGCACGCAACACATAGACATGTATGTGCAAAAAACCACACAATACCACAGAAGGGGTGCTTCAGACACGTGATGGCTAATGCTGCGGGGGAGAGAGATGAAGTATAAATCCCCTGAAAATCTCCCAAAAATCCCTGAACAACATGCACAATAAGACCCCCTCCTCCCCTATTATAATACCTGATGAATTCCAGTCCATATCTTATGGTATTTCGTCTCTGGAATGTGGAGGTGTGCCGCACAGAGATACAATCCATCTTCCTTGTCGGAGAGATCCGGGGGCAGGGAGAGACGGAGTCGGGGAGAGAGAGAACTGCAATCCGTTACCAGGCAAACCGGACCTCCGCTTATACACATTTTTCATCGGCTATTATAAACAGAGCCGTGAGTTGTAAGGTTTTAAGATTTTGTAGTGTGAAATGTAATTGTTAATGTTGATTGGTTATTAGTACCGTTTCTTTCAATTGTAACTAGCCATGTTATATAATATAGCAATGTTATATACACTTTAGTTTAGTTTGATGTCAGGAAAACAAATATTAAGTGAAAAATCAACTAAAATAAAATAAATTATAGAGCAATGAAGTTTAAAAAACTAGAACATCTCTAGTACGTTGACTGAACGATGATAATTCATCCATTTCGAACAAGATAATTATATGGCCCTTTGGAATACGATGTTATAATCAGGAACCGACCGAAACAAGTAAACAACCAATCAGAACTCGTTATTTAGGTCACGTGACTGGTTATCAGCCAATCAGGGACCAGCATTTCCTGATTTGGTCGGTTCCTGTCTAAATGCCATACATTTCCGTGACATTCTCCCGGGCCTGCATCAGTACATCATCAAGAGAGATTTCCCTCAACTTTGCAATAGCTTCTCCTATCACAACACCCATACCTGCAGTAGGTGGTGAAATTAGGGTCAAATTGTTATCCCTGGCATGGCCCCTCGGCAATTATGAGGCAACGTTCGCGTTACAACTGCACCAGCCATACATTAACACATCCATCTCTCAAAATGTATTCATTATAAGTTGCTACAATACACAAAATTATATCATCAAAATGAATGTACAGTCGGACCCCGATTTAGGGACACCCTCGGGGGAAAGGGTCTTGTCCACTAAATCGGGGTGTCCACTAAATCGGGGTGAGCTACATTTGGCCCATAAAAACCTATTTTATGCCCAAAATGCTATATTATTAAGACTAAAGACACCTCTAACTGTTATATGCAATATTCATGTATTGATGACATCATCATTTCTGATTAGAAATAGAAAAATATAAAAGTTTTTTTTTCAAAAAAATGTGAAAAATTTTCTAAGTTATACCAGCCCGTCCGATTTGTGTTTCGAATCGGTGCAGCTTACTGGATGTCCTGTCTAATTAGCGGATTCGAAACGAACCGATACGTGATACCATGCCGCATCGGGGCACCCTGAGCGGGTGAGGAAGTATCAAAATTTCAAAATAACTTTTTCTCTCAAAATTTATGGGGAGCACCGATCAAAGCATTGACAATCGTACTGTAAAATTTTGCAAAAAAGTTTTAAAATTTTTTAAAGGTATACCAGCCACATCCGAATCGTGTTTCGAATCGGTGCATCTTATCGCATGTCCTGCTGCTAATTAGACGGTTCGGAACGAATCGAAACGTGATCGAATCAAAATTTTGACGCTTGGTGAACTTGTGATTCAATGGCCCCATGGGGATCACGTATCGGTTCGTTCCGAACCGTCTAATTAGCAGCAGGACATGCGATAAGATTCACTGATTCGAAACACGATTTGGACGTGGCTGGTATCTTTTTGAAAAATTTTCAAAAAAATTTCACAAAAAATTTCACAAAAAAAATTCTTGGGGGAAAAAAATCCTGTCCCTAAATCGGGGTGCCACTAAATCGGGGGACCCTAAATCGGGGTCCGACTGTATCAGCAAACAGCAACTCCACACAATACTAATGAGGTTTAGAAGTCTAATTAGATGACAATTATCCAATTACCCATCCCACCAATTAGTACCCTAATTAGGTAATTACCTGGGCTGTTGGTACGAGGATCCTCCTTATCAGCATTCCAGGTACAGGCGGGACGAATGTAGGGGCTATCAGTCTCAATTAGGATACGATCAAATGGGATTTCCTTAACCACTGACGACAGCTCACTGGTTTTGTACGTCACCAACCCTAAAGAAGGATTGGGCACTTTATTACCCAGAAACGAGATTGTGATGAAAAGTGAGTGACATATTACAGTCGGACCCCGATTTAGGGGCCCCCGATTTAGTGGCACCCCGATTTAGGGACAGGATTTTTTCCCCCGAGGGTGTCCCTAAATCGGGTTCCGACTGTATAATCAAAGTTATGTACCTGATATTCCAAAGTAAAGGTTAGGAAACTGTTCGGCGAGCTCTAAAGCGAGGGAGGGTGATCCAGAATAACTGTGATAGTGTATCTTGTGTTCAACCGGCAACTGAAAGAAATGGTATTTTCTCCTTTACAAAATATGGGGTGAGGTGAGGGAGGGTCGGGTGAGGCAAAGAGATGGTATATATGGCACAATCCAAGTTTAAGAAAAAGTCGAACGCGTTTTCATGGAAACTTAAATTGATGTCACTCACCGTTTCTTTCAGAACTTCAAACACCTCCTTATCAGCACCTCTCCCATGAATAACAACTGGTTTTCCAGCTCTCACTGCCATCCTTAACTGTTCCACAAACACCTCCCTCTGCCTCGTTTTCCCCTCCTCTCCCCGGTAGAAATCCATCCCTATTTCACCCAGCGCCAAGCACTTGGGGTGTTCAAGCGCAATGCCAATCGCCAGTAGAATATTTGGAGTGACTTTGGCAGCGTTATGTGGGTGGATCCCGAATGTGCCCCAAACACCTTGTTCCGAGAGGACGTTCTCCCAGTAGTCGTTGTCTAAAATGGATGGTGGATCGCAGAAACAGGTTATGCAGCCCGCGAAATTGGCGGGAAAATCTCGTTGCCGAATGTAGGAGTTGAAGGAAAGGTAGTGTTGGCTCCGGGTGTACAGGTAATCAAGATGGCAGTGGGTGTCAATAAATGGAATCTCCGATTTTGGGTACTTTCGTTTGCCCCGTTTTCGAATCCTGAAGGGTCGTTCTTCTGTTGTTTCATCGGAGGGTGAATCAGATTTACCCGAGTCAGATCCGGAATCAGGAGTTATCCAGACGGGTGTGGGTGGGGCATCTGGAATATCTTCATCTGGAGAATCTTCTGGGTCTGGAACAATTATCGTTTCTTTTTTCCGTCTCTTACTATCTCTTTCAGGTTGCGTGGACCTATGACCTAACCGCTGATGAACCTGTCGTGTATCGGAGTGCCACTTCTCAGAGGGAGGGTTAGCAGATAACAATGGAGACCTGCGTCCATACTGTGGTGGATGCCTAGGAGGTGACCGGTTACGGAACGCTTCTGGATGCCTTGGAGGTGACCGGTTGCGGCCGTAGTCTTGAGGGTGTCTTGGAGGAGAACGGTTGCGGCCGTAGTCGTGAGGGTGTCTTGGAGGAGACCGGATGCCTGGACCGTTTCGTGGAGGAGACCGCTGATGGTAATCTGAATATCTAGGCGGTGGAAGCCGTGGTGGCGATCGGCCGGGTAACGAGTGTCGACCATGTGGGGGTGATCTGTTTGGGTAACTGTCGCGTTGTCGGGGTGGTGATCTGTTTGGGAAACTATCGCGATGTTGGGGAGGTGATCTGTTTGGGAAACTGTCGCGTTGTTGGGGAGGTGATCTGTTCTTTTCTGAATTTCGAGGAGGGGACCGCCTATCAAAAGGAGCCTGTTGCCGTGGCGGTGACTTATCCATTAAATTTCTGATACGGGGCGGTGATCTATTTATATTAGGAAGGGGTTCTGAACGTCGGGGCGGGGATCGTCGAGGCGGGGATCGTCTTTCAGCAGGATTATCCTGCCTACCGTAGTCAGATGGAGGAGGGCCATAACCATTCTGGCAAGAATTGTACCCATTTTCCTGTCTATCTGGAACTTGGATATTGCTCTGCCCGAAGTTGGAATTTGGTACAAGACTTTCGTATTCTTTTGCTAGTGACGGTGGTGGGATGTAATCTGGGATTGAGATCGGTACACTGTTGTTGAACGGTGGGTTATACCCATTCTGTAGTCCACTATTAGGAGGAGTGGGTATACGACCAGGATTGTTCATTGCAGAGTTGGTGGGGTATATTTGTGGGAGAGGTGGTATCCCAGTGAGAAAAGGAGGGGGAGGAGGGAGAGTACTCCCCTGTGGTAAATTCCCCTGAGGGCCAGGGTATGGTACATTCCCCTGAGGGTATAATTGTTGCGTGGTTTGAGGAGCGTTCCAGGGGTGTTTACCAATGATTTCGTTGTACTGCAAAGAAGGGAGATTGTTATTTAAGGGTTATTTAGGCACACGGCAACCAAATTCTGGAAAATAACTAATTTATTATTTAAATGTTCTCACCGGCATATTTGAAAGAATCGCCAACTATAATATCATAACCAAGACATGTGGACCGATCATGATCTGAGGTAGAGAAATGATTTATTAGACAGATAGTGGAGGGTAGCTAAAAGTAAGAGAGACTGCTCAAAAGTTATACAAATAAATATCTGACAGGTATTTACAGAGCATAAAAAGCTGACACATTCTCCTCGATCGAGAGACTCTTATTGCTGCTTGCAGCCCTCCATATCTCCATCTTGGATGGGCTTGACCTTGCACAGTTCGCTGTATATCTCCTGCTCCAATTGGAGCACATTGGGAGGTTTCTCATAGGAGATCATTAAGGTGCAATTAGCGTGGGCACAGTTAACGTGACGAGCAAGGAGAGGAAGTTTGTACCGATCCATATCTTCTACACGCAACTTCTTGTAGTACTTCTTATTTTCAGTTCGTATGATAATATTATTTTCCTCCACAGATATCTTGTAATTAGACATGGGCCAGGGAAGAGGTTGGACACGCCATGAGTAGTGGGATTTGTTGTCTTGTCTGAAGGCTTTGGGCGTACTCGAACTCTCCCAGAGGAGGTCTGATTTCTGGCTCATTGGCGGTGCGCCAACTTCGTATTCCCAATCAGATTTTTTCCCGATCTTTGAGGACTTCTTCCACTTTCGAATTAGCAACTCGCCCGTCTTCATGTCATAATCTTCAGCCATTTCGATATCATTGCCGAATTCATAATGAACTTTTCTGATACTCCCTTGGACCATCGCCGTTTTTCGGGCGGCGATTAGCTTTTCTTTCCACGCATCCATTCTAACTAGGGATCTTGAAGTATCAAAATACTATCTTTTTTATATTCTCGCTGAGCACTGAGGGGTACCCGGTACAGCGAAGGGGAGACAAAATGTAGAAAAATCTGAAAAAAACTTGGAAAAAAGTCTGGAAATTTTGGAAGTTTTTGCGAGCCGAGGACTCGACTGGCCGAGGACTGCGCGGCGTTAAAATCTGGGTGCGTCTTTAATTTACGCGCAAAACAAGAAATAACGCCGCGCAATTAAGGCCGCCGCGCGACACTCAGTTTTAAATTAAAACAAGCTCGCGCAAAATTAAAATCTGGGGCCATCGTTAAAATCTGGGTGTTTCGTTGGCATGCGCTGCAGACCCCAAGTGCGCGCGTTTTCCACGGCTTCTAAGGGCCTGTAGCATAGGCCAAGGTGTTTCGTGAGGCCAGCGTTAAAATCTGGGTGTTTTGGGAGTGCTGACAAACGGTTTTTTAGGGTTAGGGCTAAAGTAGGGTTAGGGTTAGGGTTGGGGTTTGGGTTGGGGTTAGGCCTTGACATTCCCTACCAGATAAACTTTGAATCAGCCAAAACGGTTGAGTGGTTTGGCGGTTAGAGCCATTTTTGTGAATCAACTTTTTTGGCAGCGCGCACCTGTAAACAGGCCTCCAAACACCCAGATCGTAACGGCGCCCGTTTCGTGAGTTCTGACAAACGGTTTTAGGGTTTGGGCCAAATTAGGGTTAGGGTTAGGGTTCGGGTTCGGGTTAGGCCTTGACATTTCCTACCAGATGAACTATGAATTAGCCAAAACTGTTGAGTGGTTTGGAGGTTAGAGCCATTTTAGTGAATCAACTTTTTTGGCAGCACGCACCTGTAAACAGGTCACGAAACACTCAGATCGTAACGGCGCCCAAATCTGGGTGCCTTCAATTGCTAACAATTCATCGATTTTGGTGGTCGAGACGGGTTAGGGCTGTTGTTAGGGTCTGGTTAGGGTTTTGTTTGGGGTTACCGGTTAGTGCTATCAATTCTCTATCAGATACCGTCTAGTTTGCTCAAGTTGGCCATGTGGTCGTTTGAAAAAAGTAGGTCTAGAAAATAAAAGTGTACTCTTTTTGCATTCACACGCTCTGTGAGGGTAAATCTCCCAACAAATGTTAGGAAGCACAATATAACCGGGAAAATGTAGCGAACGGTGACTTCTACTCTCAAAATGAGTTGTGAGGATAAAAAGACTGAACTTGATGCAGCTGCCATACTACTTTCCCTAAAATCATCTCCCCCTTCATTCCCTAAAACTACAAGCCCCTGCACAAAAGAAGAAAAACCAGGTAACTGTCCAGGGTGTATCAAATAATGCTTGTGTGTTCTATCTGTAACATATAACGTGACTTCCCACACCCAGGATGTGTCCTCAATCCAAATGCCTTACATTATTTTCCCTCAGAAACGACAAATGGGTATATTCCGATATATGATTGGACTCAGGCCCTCCCTACCCTTACCCAGACTGGAAATACGTACAATATCAACCTACAGATGTACAACTCACCAGTTAGATTTGTTCCAGTACCACTTGACGATGAGGTGAGAGATGACGTCATTATTATTATCAGATTATGACGTCATGAATGCAGATTAGTTTTATTTAGACCCAAAACGGGATCTAAACATTGATTAAGTTTGTTTAAACTTAGATCTATGTATAAAATCTGTGCTTACTCCTCTCAGAATCCCAACTCTTATATGGAAATGAAGGCTGCCTTTGTTAAGTTTTGTCAGATCCACAAAGACACAATTGTCCTACGAGATCCCTGTAAGTTCCCACCGTTTGTAACAAACTATATAATAACCATAGGAAATTTGGGGTGATTATTATTATTATTAAATCTAAATTTACACAATTGACAATAATTCATAATTGACAATGAATGTGGGTTAAAATGGTGTAGTGTAGCAACTAATAGATAAGACAGTGTGCATTTTGTCCTCGGATGTAATTATACATGGAGACAATTACTGTCCCTAATTACTTTTTATTTTTTCCCTCCATTTCCAGCACTAAAACCAGATGAGATAAACGAAAAGTTGGTTCAACTGTGGTCCAAGTTTCCAGAAGAGGAGAAGTTTGTTTACAGTAAAGTTGCTAAAAATGAGATCCTGCTAATGCAAGGCAAGGATATTCAACATGTAAAGAAGGAAGAAGGCAACTCGTGTTCTCCCTCTCTTTTCCGGCATCCCGTCTTCCCCAGTAAGTTTGGTTTTGAAATTATCTATTGACCTTGGCATTTATTGTGTGGCTCATATTGCATTGACACGCTTTGTGAGGGTTAAAAAGATTAAGGTGTTTAATGTTTAATGCTCTCTATAATTGTTTCTCCATTCACAGGTCCGAGCAAAAGTTTACCCCCGAAGAGTCCGAAAATAGTTCGAATCAAACAGCGCTCACTATCTCTCTCGGACAAATCACCGAGAAAAGTTATCGTGCGACGGACGATGTCTCATGATGAGCAACCATTCGCAAAACCCGCTGACAAGGACGGCAAGGCATTTTTAATCCGGGTCCGGCGCCATTCGATGAACGATGGTATACTTGATCCCTCGCTTGTTGAAAAGATTAACCCATACTTTACCAAAAACTACTCCAAAACGGTCGTGAAACTGAAACCCGATCTGAGTACTACCACTGCTGCTAATGGGTTCAAGCAAGATCAGGTCATATCGCCCCCCAAACGGAAGACTCTCCCCGAGCCCCCAAAATGGAACGGTATCAAATCACCCCCGAAACGAACACGGATTATCCAATCAGATATTTTCGATTTCAAATCCTCGGACACCTCCGCGAAACAAGAAAACCAGTTTTGTACTGAGAGTGACAGAAAGAGCACGGAGACGTATTCGTACAGTCTGCTCAAGGGCGCCAGTAAAACAAGTTCAGTTAACCCCTCGTTTTCATCTCGAAAAAGTATTGTCAAAAGGATCAATTCCATCCCGGGTAGATGTGTAGCACGACTGAAAACTAAACCTACAACACCACCACCTCATGAGGATGTCCCTCCCTCACCCACCTCGAGTGGAGACGTTACCATGGTAACCAGTACCTCAGTGGACTCACTCCGAACCTCCTCCTCGTCCTCATCTTCAGCTGCATCTAGAAATAGTTATGAGATTCTGGATGATCCGGTGCTGATTTCACATGCCATTTCAGGTACATTTGGTTTATACAATAAATTTTACAATACATTTGATTTGTACAATACATTACACTCACACATGCATACACTCATTTGCAAATTATAATATAGATTTCTTCGTTTGGTCTAGCCTTTGATCTTATTCTGTTTTGATTTCCTGACAAATGTGTCTTCTACTTAGAATTGGAGCGAGCTAAAAAGATAAAGGGTGGAAGAAGATCCAGCTCGCAGGAAGGACTTACGGACAAAGTATGTAATTATTTCACAGAAATTTCGAATTTTGTGTTCTATAGATTCCTATTGTAACTCCTAAACTTCTGTTATAGGTGTGTATACGATTTGTTTCGGGAGCACGGCCTTGTCACCCTCCCCCGATCAGATAACCAGTTTCGTCACAAAAAACCGCTCCGTGTACGGTTCGAAATCAGCTGCACTGTTGTCCATGAGAGAAGTCAAACAGAAGATTCTAAAACTTCAAAATGTGTAGCGATGTATGGGGATTTGGGGTGAATTAAAATGAAGTTGTTCCCTTTTCCAGTCCCCTTGTCAGAGCAAAGGGTGTGTCAGAAACATAGTACACTAGTGATATAAGTGAGGATATATATCGAGAATATCAATGTAAATCACAAATTACAATATTTAATTATTTTTTCTTGAGTGGTAAATTACAGAGAATGGATCAGGATTTGAATTATTTTTTGCCTTATTCAGAGTGTTTGAGAGAAAGGGGTAGATACATTTTAGACACCGTTTAATATAAAATTGCCTAAACATTCAGTGTGCAGTGAGAAAGTACAATTTGATGGTCGACAAGAAGCTCCTGCACATGTGTGCATTGCAATTACACATGTGTCACACATACACACACAGCTTCTATACATAATTCACATCGCATATATTCTTACTGCCATGCACTGAATTGCAGTACATTGGTATTTGGTACCCACTGAATTGCAGTATTGGTACCAACTACCCATGGTAATGTTGTGAACTGAGCAAAATGGTGTGTGTGTGTGGTTGTGTGTGGATGTGTGTGTTTGGGCTATATCGTATTTCACATGAATAAATGCGGGAGAAGAGAGAGAGAGAAAAGAGAGGAGAGAGAGAGAGAGTGGTTTGTGAGAGAATCATGGCCTGGATTGAGTAGAACTGAGATAGAAAGTAATACTAAAAATAAAGGTTTTTAACTCAAACTTTAATTCTTTTACCTTGTACAAACGTTATCTTTTTTCACGTTATAATATTGTGTGTGTGTGGATATGAAATATCGGTGATACCAAAATGTGTAAGTCTACATTACAAGAAGTTTATCTCTTTGTGATATTTTTCTCTCTCCCCTCTCAGCCTCTTTCTTTCTTTTTCTTTCTCTCCTCTGAACAAATTATGTTCTGGATATTGGGAAAGAAAAATTGAGAATACAGAGGGTTTAGATTGATGATAAACAAGTACATGATACAATATATTGTCGGGCCATTATAATGCATTAAATATGTACGGGTTTTTTTTTCAGGAGAAAAGTGAAAAGACTCATCAGAAGAGAGAGATAATATTTTAACACAATTAATATATCTGTACTATAGCACTCACTGTATTTAGCACAATATACTACACTGTATTTTGGTATAAAATGTTTGTTTTCTCTCCTGTTTCTTCTGCCAATGACTCCCGACTTCCACAAAAATGCTACTAAATACACGTCACCAAGTGCCACCAAAGCATCTGATTATATAATACCAATGGTACGAAAATAAAATCGGGGAACTGGGTGTACCTCAGGTTGAGGTACCTACAGGTATTGTACCCCATATGCCTAGTACAATTAGTATACAGCCTGTACATTCGATTTGTTGAGTGTTGCAAGATGCTGCCATACACTGCACCCTTCATACCCAACTAATTACTATAGTTAGTAGTACACCGAGTACAAGTCTAGTAGTAGCTACTGTTGTTGCCCTAGTATTACTACTGCAGTAGTGCTTTGTTCTGCCAGCGCCCAGCATTCCACTAGACCAAATTTCAGACATCCTTTTTCATCAAGATTTCCCCCGTATTTCCGTTTATTCTCTCCCTCTCTCTATATCTATCTCCTTGCCCCTCTCCCCTCCCCCTCTCTCTGCTCTCTCTCTCTATATCTCCCTCCCTCTATCCCTCCATCTCCCTCTCTCTATATCTATCTCCCTGCCCCTCTCCCCTCCCACTCTCTCTCTCTCTGATCTCTATATCTCCCTCCCTCTATCTCTCTCTCTCCCTGCCCCTATCTTTCCCCTCCCTCCCTATCTCTCTCTCCCTCTCTCTCTCCCTCTCTATCCCTCCCTCTCTCTGCTCTCTCTAGCTCATGGCCGAGTTCAAGGTTGGAGACCGGGTCGAGGTCTCTGGAAAGGATCTCAAAGGAGAAATTGCTTTCATTGGAACAACTGATTTCGCTGCTGGAAAATGGATAGGTACATGCTATAGCATCATACTTTGTGATCTTGAATAATTCTGAAAAGGTTTTATTAGGATCCCGGGTTAAGAACTTAATTTCACAATTTTCTGTGTTCCCCTGCAGGTGTCGTGTTACCCTGTTCACAACATGTCCACAATGTGTCCACAATGTGTCCTCAATGTGTCCACAATGTGTCCGTAGGCAGTATGTCATTCTACCATTTTCTGTGTTCCCCCAGGTGTCGTGTTGCCCGATGCCAAGGGGAAAAACGATGGCTCCGTTAACGGGAAGAATTATTTCAAGTGTAAACCGAACCACGGAATATTTGTGCGACAAAACCAGATATCGTTGAGCAAAGCGCCCGCTAAATCTAAGAGTGGGACTTTGGGACCTCGAACTGGTGGCGCTGCAACACCGGGCAAGGTTGGTATGATGATAATATGGTGTTACCATGGTTACCAATGGTTACCGATGGTTACCTATGGTTACCTATGGTTACCAATGGGTTTTTGCAAGTGTGTGATTGGTTGCATGTTCGATGATTTAAAGCTTGTGTTTAGGGATTTATAACATTCTATGTCAGTTAATAAATATCGGCACTTACTTCCCTCATTTCTCTGTCTCCTCGTCCCCTCTCTCAAAACCATTCAACCCCGTCCCCTTTCTTAAAAACCTGTCCAAACCCCAACCCTCGGCCCACTAACCCCGTCCAACCCCGTCCCCTCTCTCAAAACCATTCAACCCCGTCCCCTTTCTTAAAAACCTGTCCAAACCCCAACCCTCGGCCCACTAACCCCGTCCAACCCCGTCCCCTCTCTCAAAACCATTCAACCCCGTCCCCTTTCTTAAAAACATGTCCAAACCCCAACCCCCGGCCCACTAACCCCGTCCAACCCCGTCCCCCTTTCTTAAAAACCTGTCCAACCCCGTCTCCTTTCTTAAAAACCTGTCCAACCCCGTCCCCTTTCCTAAAAACCTGTCCAACCCTCCCTGTCCAACCCTCCCCGGCCCACTAACACCAAAGCACACGACAGGACTCAGAAAGCACCCCTGGTCGATCAGGAATTCCCTCTCGAGGCTCATCTGGCCTCAGGGCGCCCTCCTCCACTTCAGCCCGGCTCTCCATGGTACTAATGCTGCAATGTCACATACGTGTGTTTTGTTCGTGCATGCTCGGTCAGGCATTCCACACACATTGCAGGCATCTTACACGCACAGATTTCACAGTGCAGGCGTGCAGTCAACAGTACCGCTCCTCTCAACCAGATGTGTGTGTGTGCTACTTCACTACTGTTTACATGTCTACTCAGTGAAGTGTAATGCTGTCATACATCATCACTCTTCAAGCATATTTTACTGATATTGTGCATGTACTGGGCCCCTTTTTGCTTCACCCACAGGCATCACGACTGCGTGTTGGTTATTATATTCCATTCACTCTTGCGCAGTTCCTTTGGCACATCATACTGCCACACGTAGCATCCGGTGTAGTAATGTAGCTCACTTTTCACTCAACACTGATCACTGCGCTGGCAAGCGCAAAGGTGGCCCCATCCCCTCCCCCCTAAAACTTTTCCCGAAAAAGTGGGCCCGCTTGCCAACAGCGTAGATATAACAATTTTGAAGTTTTAGCCCATTTTGGCACTTTTTGACCCCTCCTAACTCCGGAACCAGATGAGCTAGGAGGCTGAAATTTAGTACTAAGAAGCTTCACATAGACTTCTAATGACGATAAAAATTTCAAGCAGCTAGCTCATTCCGGTCGCAAGTTATGACACCACCCCCAAAACAGAAAATTCAGTGTGGCGATAGGTATATAGATAGATAGATAGATAGATAGATAGATAGACAGTTGGGTGATCGGATAACTGTTTATTAGCCTCATGTTTGATATTCATTTGTCCAGCCACAGAGAGAATAACAAAAACTCTGAATATCGATAGATAGATAGATAGATAGATATAGACGCTTCACTGTGTAACACTAGCTCGAACCATACTAGCTAGAGACTTGGACCAAGTTTTATCCGTTAGGAAATCGTTCGGGCATGCATTAGTTAAGGTTTCAAGTGAAAATGTCCACTATGACGGGTGTAATGACGTCACAAAGTGACGTCATTGAAAAATCTTATACCAAAAAATTTCAAACGCCTCTAACACCCTCAAGACGTACTCTGATTCCTGATTTGACGGAAAATCGTTAGTGGCAAATTGTCTGAACTTTCAGATACTATATCGTGAATTTCTGTAACGTGTCATTTTCAGACCTTAAAACGCGTCGGAACTCAAGGTTTCAAGTGAAAATGTCCACTATGACGGGTGTAATGACGTCACAAAGTGACGTCATTGAAAAATCTTATACCAAAAAATTTCAAACGCCTCTAACACCCTCAAGACGTACTCTGATTCCTGATTTGACGGAAAATCGTTAGTGGCAAATTGTCTGAACTTTCAGATACTATATCGTGAATTTCTGTAACGTGTCATTTTCAGACCTTAAAACGCGTCGGAACTCAAAAATTTGATATAAAAATCCTCATAAAAACTCACATTTCGTGCAATAACTTCAGTTCTTGACTACCGTGGCCTTTAAAACTTTACACACGTTTAGTGCTTTATTGGCCAAATAGTCTGTCATGATTTTTGACGTCGTAGTGACGTCATTTGCGACGTAACGACGTCAAAATGACGTCGAATTTTGAAAATTTCTTCAAATCAGTTTCCTATAACCTAGGATACACTTTCATTAAATTTGAACACTTTAATTGACAATTAGCTTAATTGTTTAAGGTCATAAATGACCTCAAACGACCAAAAAAGAGTACAAATTTAGAGCAAAAACTAATTGAAATTAGTTCGCCGGAAAGGTGGCCCATTTGGTTCTTACTCCTTCATTTCCGTCACCTTTGAGTTGAAGGCGGAAAAGTATACGGATACCTCAATGTCTTTGAAGCCTCAACTCAAAGGTGACGGAAATGAAGGAGTAAGAACCAAATGGGCCACCTTTCCGGCGAACTAATTTCAATTAAATTTTGCTCTAATATAGTTTATCTTTCAATAGAATCCCGGTTAATACATTGTGGAGTTGTTGTTTCATTTTATTATTTGTTTATCATAGAATCATGTTGCTTGGCCGTTCGCGTTAGTGGTTAAGAGTCGGAGTAGATGGTATCAAGGCTAGCAATATATACGTTTAGCCTAAATGATTAGAGATCGGCCGATCGGGTAACCGCATTTACAAACCGATATATTTCTTGCAGTTAGAAACTCAAATTTATCATCGTTTTAGTCTCCCGGATAGTTTATTACATCTAGTTACACGTCTTGTTTGTATGTTTGGCAGACGGCCCCGGTAAGGGAGTTACTGTTATACAGTCGGGAGCCAGTAAATCGTGACCCGACTGTAATAGCTTCTAACTTTGTGATCCAGAGTCTGAAAACCCTGCTTTACGTAAGTAGTGTAAACTCTGTTGTTGTTTGATCTAGTGTATCCATGGGGTTGTAATAAAGCACTCAATCACAATAGCATGATACGCTGTGAAATATCCAAGTAAAACTAAGAGAACTAATTATTAATCATCCTTTCAGGCAAGAGCCCGGGCTGGTGCACGAACTCCTGCCAAGGGTTCTACCGATGATTTGTCTACTAAAGGTCTCAGCAAGTCAGCCTCCAACGCTTCAAGCATTGAAGGTAAATCACGCCCAAGAGAAGGGGTTACCATGGTTACCTGGTTGACCCTAGGATCAGGAGTAACCATGGTTACCTGGTTGACTCTGAGAGAACCTGGGTAACCATGAAACTAGCTGAGCTTGCGCTTCAAAGCACAGTTTCTCCTAAGCTGCTGCCACGCAGTATTTGCTGACATTCTTACCAGTTAACCCCATGCCCTCGAGCAGTATTACGAGTATTAACTCTGCAGAATCACCTGCTATTCTATAAATTATAACCTCTGCCTTTTCTGCAATATCTATTTAATCTACGTCGAACAGCAGGGGTGGTGGCTAGTGGGTAATATCACCATTTTTCACCATGGCAACCCCACCCCGCCGTACAGTTGTAAATTAACTTCAAGTTACAGGTTCAACCTCATCGAGGGGATCTTCCAGCAAGTCTAGTGTCAGCGGTACAGGTAGCAAGACTGGCAAACCCTCTGGGAATACTAAACCTGCCGGGAGTACAGCCTCTAAACCCACTGGAACCACTCCTTCTAAGCCTGGTTCCACTCCTTCTAAAACTGGAACCACTCCTAAAACAACACCATCCAAACCGGGAGCGAAACCAACAGGACCTTCAAAACCACCAACTGGAAAAAGTCCCGCACCCCCGCGGACTCCAACACCAAAGGATGGCTCTACCCGTAAGAGCACTGCTGACCCACCACCTGATTCTACAGCACCTTCTTCTGGCGAAACACCTTCTGATTCTGCAGCACCTTCTTCGGTGTCACCGCCTTCTGATTCTGTGTCACCGCCTTCTGATTCGGTCTCGCAACCCCCCGAGATATCCGTCGAAGCACCAGCAAATGAAACTGTTGAACTACCTAAAGATTTGCCTCTTAAGAAAACTGATTCTGTGAACAGTGAGAGCTCTTTTACAGTAACACACCGCCGGACACCATCCGCTGGAGGTACTGAGGTTTTCAGCAGCCCCGGGGATTTTATATTTGTGTGAAATCTGGAATACATTCTTTTTGTTGTCTTCCTGAAGGGACAGGGGCTTTTTATTGGTGTGAAATATGTCCTACTTTTCGTTCAGGGTTTTCGTCTGGTATTCGTTTATCGAATATAGCAGAATTAGCACCTCACACCATCATATCCTTTCTTTTCTTTGTGGCAATAGTAATTGGTAAAACTTAAATCTTTACAGCATTCTAAGCATTTAAATCTCCAACTTAAAATCACACAGTTTGATGTACACCCTTCGCAACAACCAGGTTCTACTAAACCGAAAAGTGCCGCTACAACTCCAAAAACTCCCGCCCCTGCCACTACTCCAGCTAAAAGCGCTGCTACAACCCCAGCTAAAAGCGCTGAAGCAGCCAAACCAGCCGCTGTTACGCCTGCTAAAACGCCTGTCAAAAGTGAGAGCGTGTGTGAGAAAAAGCATTGCGTGTGTGATTTACCTTTGATTAACTATTGATCAGAACTGAATCAACTTTGATTAAGATAATTTACCGAATCAATCAATAATATATAATTATTACTCCAAACTGAAAAGCATCCTCTTATTAATATTGTATCTTGGGCTTTACAAACTGATTTCCATACTCCCTCATTTCACATAAATTCTAACTTCACCGCCACTTCTTCAGAGACAGCAAGTGCAAAAACAAGTGCACCGTCAGCTGAAAAGAAGGCATCCAATGAAAACCTAGCAAAGAGAGACGAAGAGATATCTGAACTAAAGGGCTCTGTAAAGGACCTTGAGGAGAAGGTGATAAATTCGGACCCCGATTTACCGGGATACTTGGGTTTAGCCCGGTAAATCTAGGTGCCCGGTATATCGGGGTCCGACTATTGTGTGGCTCACACTGTAAGATTTCGGGAGATCAAATAAATTAAAAACTATTTTTAGGTTGCGTTCCTGACTGCAAAGCGTGTGGACGACAAAGCAAAGTTGAAAGAAATGGAGAAGTACAAATTGCAGATTCAGCAATTCAGCGAGTACAAAACACAGTGGTCAACTGCACAGGTACTAAAACACAGTGGTGGACTGCCTAGGTACTAAAACACAGTGGTCGACTGCCCAGGTATTAAAACACAGTGGTCGACTGCCCAGGTACTAAATTATTAGGTGTATAGGACTGCCCAGGTACTAAATTATTAGGTGTATAGGACTGCACAAATTAGTATACTCTGCGATGTCCAGTAATACCACATAATACATAATATCAACAACTAACATGTGACATTACTCAGGGTGATCTTCATGAGCAGCTAAAGTCAGCTAAAAAGGAGGCGAAGGAGTCGGTGGAAGCCAAAACTAAGGCCGAGACAGAATTAGAGGAGTTACGTGATAGAGTTGAAGAACTGGCACTTGATAAAGAGATGGCAGAGGAGGAGAAGGAATGTGCTGAGCTTGGTGAGTTAATTATTTAATCAAACAGGATTTTTATTTCTAAACACGACCAGTAAACTTAGAGTTGATCAGCTTCAAAAACAAACGTCTAGTAATTTTTTGTTGAAGCCTTTGAAACTTCCTGATTCCTTGACTATTAAATATCTGGTGGTTTTCAGAGATCACAAAAAGAAACAAGAAAGTTTTCATCCTATATGAAACTATCTCTGTTACTTCTTTACCCACACCCCGCCCAACTTCTCTACACCCCCCCCCCCCCCCACTTTAGAATCGGAACGTACCCGGGAGCAGTACGAGGAGGTGAAGCAGGAGTTAGATCTAATGAAGGAGGAGATATCAAGTGGGACGGGTGGTGCCGCAATGGACAATGTGAGGGTGAAACAACTGGAAATGCAAACCGGACAGTTGAAGGATGCTGTTGTAAAGTGAGTGATTTCATCGCTCAATTTGTGGCTTCAATTGGTGACCCAATTATGTTTTAACTTCAAATTGTATTATATATATGTACCAAATCAGTTTAGGTTACTATTAGCAAATAATGCCGAATAAGGATGATTGATAAACTTATCCGGTATGTATTTCCAGGCAAAACTGAGCTTGTTCAATGTGTATGTGTGTATATTTTACTGATTGATACAATCTTCACTAGATTAAAAGAAGTAAACGTCCGAGACACAAAGAAGATTGAGGCACTGACAGCTCAACTCACAAAAGAGCAGGGGACTGTTGCTGATTTGAGCAAGTTAAAGATTGATCTAGAGTCTGAGCTTGAGGAACATGAAACGATGGTTGGAGAGCTCACTGAACAGGTTATTGTTTGTTCTAACCCTTCTTTACATTTGTGTTTCACGAGCGGGGTGCGCGAAACACACTACACAGTCTAGCTAGGCAAGTTATTGTGTGATCTGAATTTATTCCTAATTACAATCCATGTAAAGATCATTATATTCTGTTGACCGGTTTTTTATCTCTCCTTCATTTCAACTCCTCAATTTCAACTCTTCCTCAGGTTGAGTGTTGCATCGGTGCGGAGGCCATGGTGGAAAAGCTAACTGAGAACAACCTAGAGCTAGAGGAGAAGATGCAGGTAAAGCTAAAAACCCCTATTTTGTATCTTTCCTAAATTCAAGAATGATATATATATTCGGGGGAAAGGGTTTTGCCCGGTAAATCGGGGTGCCTGGTATATATCGGGGCGATATACCGTTAATTTCCTAAATCGGGGGAAGTTTTTACTCCTGGTAAATCGGGGCCCGGTAAATCGAACTTTTCCTTTTTCAGAATATGATATCAGAGCTGGCTGATCTCGAGGCTCTGAGGGACCTGAATGAGGAATTGGAGGAACAGCATGTTGCCACTGAGAAGGAACTCCGAGAGGTACGAGATCTGTATATAACATGAACCCACCAATCAGAACTCGTTATTTAGGTCACGTGACTGGTTATCAGCCAATCAGGGACCAGTATTTCCTGATTCGGTCAGTTCCTGCAATGTGTATTGGGTCTCAATTTAATTCAGTTGAGATTATGAATCTTGCTGCCAGACAAATCCCAACGAACCGAAACAAAATCCCGCAACACCAACCTACATCTTATAGCAACATCCACAGTCCACACCTAAAAGCAACCTCCACTTTTATATCCCCCCCCCCCCCCCCAGGAGTTGGAGATATCTCGAAACACGCACTACCAACAAGCTAGGAAGATCGAGGAGTTGACGGATCAAACAACTGATCTACAGCACGTCATAATGCAGTTCCGATCTTATGTCAACCAACTCCAGGTGAAAAGTAGCAGACTGATTTTATCTTTGATGCTATTTGTAGAGTCTAAAGACGTCAGACGTGTTCCCAGCTTTACTGGATAACCCATGTTTCAAGAATGAAACTAATAAACTAACTAACTAACTTATTAATTTGTGTAATTAACTTATTAATTTGTGTAACTAACTAATTATCTAATTCCATCAGGTGCAACTAAAGGAAACACAAGCCCAGATAACGGAGGGTAAAGGTTCCTCCTCTGCACCAACCGAAGGAGACAATTTGGTCATGGATGCTGACATTAAGATGGCTCAGTTCGCACAGCTACAGGCACAGGTAACAGATCACAAATGTGCAAAGTGAGAGGTTGAATTATTTATCATTGATCTAAAGTCGGATTTTTTGAAGTTGTCACCCCCCTGGGTGTCGCGTGATGTTTTATTTGCGTGTCGGTGTTTTATTTGCGTGTCGGAAATACGACGCCGCGCGAGAAAAGGGGGGTGACAACTTCAAAAAATCCGACTTTACCGAACTACCACAAAATAAAATGCGGTATGAGCCACACAAATAGATCATAATATTTCTCCAATCTCTTAAAACATATGTTTCATATGTTTTTCAGGTACAGGAACAGAACACCAAACCGTCCCATGAATCGTACGCAGCAGAGTTCGCTAATGTCAGTGTAACGGCTGGTATTGAAGAGGCAAGACTTCTGAAACTCTTCTTCCCTGAGAGATTCACTGCACCTGGAAGTGATTATGAGGCAATTAAATTGGTAAGGTTCAGTTACCGACCGAAACAAGTAAACAACCAATCAGAACTCGTTATTTAGATGACGTGACTGGTTATCAGCCAATCAGGGACCAGTATTTCCTGATTCGGTCGGTTCCTGGTTGTTAGTTTAGGGTTGACGTTATTTCATTTTAAAGTGGTGAAAAAGCAATAAAGTACCAAACAAATCACTCTGTTTCCCAACCCTTACTTTCCCTAGATTCTAGAACTAAAACGCCTGGCCATGACCAGTGACGTGTTAGCGAAGGGGACCGCTAAGCAGCTGAAGCTAACAGATAGCATTAACGGTAGTAAACTAACTCTTCTTCAACACGATAAGGCTGTGTTTGCTGCGTGGACAGTGCTGGAGTTGACCCATTTCCGGGTTGCTGTGAGCAGCTTTGAGCGGTGCATCAACCAGTGCGATGCAGAGACCTTCCTCAGGTTAGCTAGTTAAGTTAGTTATTCAGTTTGTTAGTTGAGTTAGTTATTCAGTTTGTTAGTTAAGTTAGTTAAGTTTGTTAGTTAGTTTGTTGGCTTTAGTTTGTTATTTAGTTTGTTAGTTTGTTAACAAGTTAGTTAGCGTTAGTTGTATGACAACCGTCATTCGGCACGTCTATCATATCACAAAAACATTTATTAGAACAGATATTATAGTACTAGAAAACCCGTTGAAGTAGAGCACCCGTTGACCCGAATCCCCACCCCCTCACCCAGGAGCACCCCTCTCACCCACTGCACCAACCCGCACGTGCAGCTTTCAATCACCCGCTGCGTAGCTGGGCTATGGCACCTCCTTGGCAACCCCTCTCTATTTGCACGTGTGGATAGGACATCATCACGCCACGCATAAGGATATGACAAAATAAATAGATCGTTAAATATCACCGTCCACGGGCTCCACCCACGTAGTGCCATATAGCTCGCCACAACGACATGTGGCGCCCACGTAGTTCTAACTAGATAGATGGGAGATAGATAAAATAGAAACTATAATTTTGTAGAAGGCATGGTTACCTCTCAGACACACACACTTCTCTCTCTTTCTCTCTCTCTCTCTCTCTCTCTCTCTCTCTCTCTCTCTCTCTCTCTCTCTCTCTCTCTCTCTCTCTCTCTCTCTCTCTTTCTCTCTCTCTCTCTTTCTCTCTCTCTCTCTTCGATTCTAACATATCTTCACCGCCCCTTTATTAGGTTAGGACGACTTGCCTCCGAGCTGACGGTTCACATAAACGTGCTTGGTACCCTTCGCGCGAATCTGGAAAAGGGGACTTTGGACGAGGGCACTCCACTTACACCACTCTCCACTTCTACTACCGCCTTCCAGAGCCTGAGAAATACCTATTTTGCTGATATTAAGGTAACCGGCAGGAACCAACAGGACCAAGTAAACAACCAATCAGAGCTCGTTATTTAGGTCACATGACTGGTTATCAGCCAATCAGGGACCAGTATTTTCTGATTCGGCCGGTTCCTGGTAACCCGGGTAACGATGATGATCTTATCAGTGTACTCCTTGTTAGCAATTAGGAACTGTCCAGCACAGCTTCGAACCCCGATTTACCGGGGTGCTGGAGGGAATTAGCATTTTGCCCGGTAAATCGGGGTTCGGTCCGATTTCTAACCTACACCAGAGATATTATATATTTCTATGTAGAGTTCTCCCTGCAGAGGATCAATCACAGTAGATATTATCCGGATATAGGACCTATAGGACCAGATAGAATACCGGGTAGTCGAGGGGTGACTGCGTCACCAAGTTTGCTGATCATTACATACATCCCTCTAATCTCTATATAATACAGTCGGACTCTGATTTAGTAACAGGATTTTCCCCCGAGGATGCCACTAAATGTTACTTTCTTTCAGCCTTCATGCCGGGAGATTCTTGCTGACGACCTGTTATTGATGCAAGTAACAGCTGAAGGAATTACCGCTTCTTCAGAAAAACTCATCACATGTCTTGCTCGGGTATAATGAATTGTTTTATTGACCGATTAATCAAGCATTTTGAACTCATTATATTTTATTTCGCATATATTACCTCTCTTAGGTTCAAGAGGGAAGTACTTTGGCAGAAAAGGCGACTTCCCTTAAGTCCACTTGTGGGGAATTCCTCAAGGCCATGAGAAGGATTAAAAACTTTGTTCCCGGGCACGGTAAGTAACTTCACTGGTCTTTCTTGCTGGCACTTGGTATAGTGAGAATGCATTACCAATGAAACGAGATTTTATAGCATTGCAGAAATATATTGCGTCAATTTTTCGGAAACAGATCATAAACGCAGTAACTCTCTATAGCTCTCTATTAATTAATTCATTTAGTATCATATTCAATATCATTGTTTTTATAACAATGTTTCTATCCAGGAAAGCCGTTTTCCTTCCCTCAAGAGACAGACGAAATGCTGACATCTACTGTTACGGAGCTGTGTAACGCTTTCTCAGCTCTCCAAACTACTGCAACCAACCTATCCCAATACATCTCAGGTATGTCTTAGTATAGGATTTTAGGGATCTCAGGTACAGAGACCAACCTATCCCAATACATCTCAGGTACATGTCTTAGTATAGGATTTTAGGGATCTCAGGTACAGTGCTAATTTTAGGGATCCGGTTAGTGAAAGGGATGTTTGAAAGTGCGGGGGGGGGGGGTGGCAAGTGCAGTGGTTGCTGAATGGTTGAGAAGTTTCTCCGTGCAGCTGTTACTACTTAAATTATATATACCGTAACACGTTCGGCGTTCCTTGAGTATCACTCTCGTCCCCCCGGTGGTGTCCAATTTCATACAACGTTCAATTTGAATTGGCCATCCAAAAAAGCCATTCGAAAATTACAGGTTTTTTAAAGCAAATGTTCTATTCCATCCCCCTCTGCAGGTTACTCAGAGGAAGACCTCATCACGGTACCGGATATAGAGGACATCCTAAAGAAGGGTTGCAGTGGGATAACCGGGGGAACTGGACATGGCCTGGAGAGGGTGTTAGGACACGTAGCTTCTCTCCTGCCCTCCCTACAACAAATGGCATCTAATATGCAGGTAGGTCTACCAGGCACTGCAGTCCAGATCTTTTATAGATGGAACAGGTCCATATTTATTGCGGGATATGATATACCGTAAGTTGGGGTAACTTTGTGCCACTTTTTAGCATTCTCCTAAAATAACTCCTTGCCAGAATCACACTCGAAAATTTTTGAACCAAATAATCCCGTTCCAGACCTAGTACACCAGATATAACTAATGAAATTTTTGGTCCCCTCTCATTTAATTACATTAATTAACGTGTATTTTAGTGTAAGTGGGGTTTTAGGGCATGGGGTAACTTTGGAATGAGGGTGGGGTAACTTTGGACACCCGTCCAAAGTTACCCCACGATGGTAATATGGAACAAACATAAATCCGAACATTTTGCAATGATAAACAAATGAACCTAAAATGTTTAAATGGGGTTTAAATGAGACAATAAATTAAAAAAAGAATAATAGGGTTAGCCAAACGCCCCATGATTTAAAAAAATTGTTTATAACGACTCAATTTTTTTTGGGTGTGAGGAATGATGAAACTAGCCACCAAATAAAATTTCAGCTCAATCGACTTGATTTAGAGGTTGCCACATCCGGCCTGAAACCCATCGAACTTCAATAATTTGGGGTTCCTTATCCACCCTACCCCACCATAGATGGTATTGGCCCTCTAGGCGAGTGTGTTAGTTCTTTTTGCTGAATTGGATAGACAGGAAGTGGTCTACTTTTGGGTACTGGCTAAATAAAGGAGTTTTGGTACCTGTGCTCCTACATAGATTGTCTACAAGAACTAGAAAACTCGCCTAGAGAGCCAATACCATCTAACAAGCTACAGGATGGATGAGGAACCCCAAATTATTGAAGTTTGATGGGTTTCAGGCCGGATTTCTGTGATTTAGCTCCATAAAATAGTCCAAGTCCTAGTTTTTTCACTAACCTATCGAATCGATGGATGGAAATGGGCGTGGAGTGGGCTGAATCTTGGTTATATGGCCCTAAACAATTCAGAGAGGGTCTAGGGCAACTCTACAGACATCAAAAGTTCAAAACATGTAGTGTGGGGTAACTTTGGCACCCCGTCCAAAGTTACCCCAAAATTCAAAAAACGGTGGGGTAACATTAGCCACCCCTATTAGTCTCAATCATACTATTATTAAAGCAAATAGGGAAATCCTGTGTAACGTTTTTTGCCTTATATGGGATTTAACCCTTCCACTCTATGGAGCAAACTTGATTCGGTCATTAGCCCGGTCAAATCTATGGTACCCATTTTGATTTGAACATTTTTAGCGATTTTGACATCAATTATGTTTGCCCCTAATTAGGGGCTAATTAGCATAGAATTGAAAAAAATAATTGTACCGTTAGTTAGAAATTTGTGGGTCAATTACTTGTACACCCAAAAATTATGCCAAATCTGTCGTTATCTGTTGGTAATTTTGGACTAAAGCCAAATTTTGAAAGTGTCCAAAGTTACCCTGCAAAACAAAGTTACCCCAGATTACGGTAATAAATATAATGATGTATGATGTATGACTTGAGTCGTAACCCAATTTAGTTTGTCGTTCAATCTTGCCGTGGAACACGCGAGCACGCGACAACTTTGTTATACAGTCGGATCCCGATCGGGGTCCGATAAATCGGTATCCGACTGTACCATAGGATGGGATGACTTACTAGGTATAAGGGTACAATTTTTTACCATTTTGCCATTTCCCAGGATGGAGAATTTGATCAGCAAGGTGACGCTGATACCAAGTCTGAACCGCCCTATGATGTCCGTGCTAAGGTTTTCAAGGAACAGTTTGCTCTGGCGGATCAGCTGAAGGGCCAACTGGAATTCAAAAACACCGAGAACTTTGAGCTTAAGAAGATGGTAAGTTGCAGGAACCGAACGAAACAAGTAAACAACCAATCAGAACTCGTTATTTAGGTCACGTGACTGGTTATCAGCCAATCAGGGACCAGTACTATTTCTTGATTCGGTCGGTTCCTGGTAAGTTGAGATACCAGCTCCACCAACATGGGTCACAAGTTGCTGTGATGTTGTGTGCAATTTTTGATAATGTGTGGGACGCACACTGTTTGTTTGTGATTGCTGCGTCTCCAGAGGATAACCTGCCCGAAAGTAGTAGCGGCTGTCCCAGCGATCCTTGAGACAAATTAATAGACAGGGCTAAAACAGCAAACAAAATAGGGACATTCAGTTCATGCATACATGTATTTTTTTAAACAATTAACAAATACCATGATTTACATTCTGAGTTCTTACACCGGTCTAGGATTATAATCACGGTCCGCTCTTGTTCTCCTCTGATATAATATAGTGCGTTTTGGCTCCCTCCGCTTTTTACTCGCCTGATTGTCCGGTGCTCATCCAAGGTCGGGATGATATATACCTCCTTAGAACACGCATCCTACCACCTGCCGCCTTCCTCACGAACCTGGCAAAGCTCTTACAGGTAAAGATGTAGACAAAGAAGTTGGATGCACCATTGAGGAAACTGACAAAAAATGCGAATCTGTAAAACTTGGTTTGGAAGAACATCTGTGTAGTGGATGGTAGGAGATGCATAATGTTCCCAATGACACCTAGAATTATGCCGACAGGTGTAGTGGAGCCAATGTAAACAATGGCAACTATAAAAACTGTCAGCAGGCCCTGTTTCTTGACAGTTGCTCCCGTTCGAACGATAAAGTAGACCAACGCAAAGGTGGTAAATACAACAACAACGTTAGGAAAGAACATGAGAACACCTATCATTAGAGGTCGCAACCATGTCCAAATCTCCGCCCGATAGACATATCGGCACCGGTAATTTCGGTAGTCAAACGCCACCGCTCCACCATCAACAACTAGCTGGGCAATTGGCATGATAGCGGCAGTAAGCCAAACTAAACCAGAGATAACAACACCCGTCTTCCTGGATCGGTTCCGGGCGCTCAACGGGGAGAGGAGGCAGGATAGTTTGCTGATGTTCAGGACGCATACTAGTAGGAGACTGGTGCAGACTGCTGTTACCTTGGTGTAGTGGGTTGCGTAACAGATTAACCTGGCAGGAGGATTATATTAGGGTGACATTCTTAGCTACTTGTTATTGAGATGGATGATGCTATTGTAACAATTAAATAAATAAATAACCCTTCGCTCGGGGTGGATTCTTACCTCCCGAATATCCACCCATTTGCAAGGAGGGACGCCAGGGTCGAGTTGATGGTGTTAAGGGCCACTACTATATCGGATAGAGCAATATTCTGGATCAGAACCACAGAGACGGCATCCATCTTGATAGAATTGTACTTGGCAGATGAAACCAAGATAAAGGTGTTTCCGAGGACGTTGATTAGCAGTGTGAGGACACTGTAGGTTACCAAACCATACCGTTCCGCGTCCGTCTGTGCGCCAAACAAACTCTCATTTGATATTGACAGATTGGTGATCATGATCCACGACGTCTATTATAGCATCACCGTCATAATAAATACCAGTCACAGACATACGAGTTCACTACAACGAGAAATAAATCAAGACGGCATGAGTCGCGAGATCTCGCCTATTTATACTGTCAACGAATGGGCGAGCTATCTAGTTTTTTAAATATAGTCTTTGAAGACGTTAAATACTTTGACAAGGCGAATTCGAGGTTTGATCCTGACGACACCACGTACCACGATCCTAAGAAATTCAAGTTCTGTGAATTTGTGACAACCGTGTGAATTAATGTTCTCACAAAGATTCAATACCCAATTGAATGGGAAACATCTCTTTGAGAATTAACAAGATAGACAACGATATAATGGGAATAATCTCTTTGAAAATGTTGCCCATTGCATTCACCCACAAAGCAAAATGGCAATAACAGGGTTAGAACTCAAAAGTGCCACGTATTTGGTTTCGAGAGACAACGGCATTTGGTTGCTAGGGACAACGGCATTTGGTTGCGAGGGACAACGGCATTTAGAACGGAGAACAAGATACTGAATTTAAATAAGGATTGATCAGTATCTAAAGCTCTACTTCAATTAGCCAAAGAAGGAGCCGGGAGCGGTACCATAATTAATACTGGTAGACTAATTTATATAATTTCATTTAAATCGATTTGTACCTGACAAATTATTTCAATATTCAATTCATGATAAGATCTTGGTTGTATTGAAAATGTCTTAAACTTATCTTTCCAACGCTTGGTGTAGATAAATTTGACGCTGTGAAACATTTTTGAATGTGCGGCGACCGTTCACATTAAATCAAAAATCGGACTTTAGCATCAAGAATCACCATTAATAAATTCATTCAGTTAATTGTTAAAACTAATAGGGAACTAATAAAATTAGTCAATTCATTAAATTTATTATCAGGTGAGGGTTAAAGAGGAAGAAGTCTCCCAGCAGGCTGTCAAGGCGGATATGCTTGAACGAAGACTCGAAAACGCTAGGAAAGACGGTACGTGTGTTCCAATTAACATATATATTGACAGGTCTGCAGGGAGATTTATCAATTTGGTTTGGTCCGTGCATACAATGACGTCACCAATCTCTGACGTCACCAATCTCTGACGTCATGAATCTCTGACGTCACCAATCTCTGACGTCATCAATCTCTGACGTCATCAATCTCTGACGTCATCAATCTCTGACGTCATCAATCTCTGACGTCACCAATCTCTGACGTCACCAATCTCTGACGTCACCAATCTCTGACGTCACCAATCTCTGACGTCATGAATCTCTGACGTCACCAATCTCTGACGTCACCAATCTCTGACGTCACCAATCTCTGACGTCACCAATATCTGACGTCACCAATCTCTGACGTCACACGTTATTCAGGTGATGGTAAATTGGAAGTTGTGAAACAGGAGTTGTCTGAAGCGAAGAAGAGCCTATCCGAGAAGGATAAGCAGGTAAAGTTTTTACTTATTTTTGCCATTTGGAGGATGAAAAAGAAGTTTGTTTACTAATTTTGCCATTTGTTTACTAATTTTGCTATTTTTTTACTAATTTCAACATCGTTGGATACTTGTATAAGGCTTTTAACAAGATAAACAACGATATAATGGTACTAAATCATTTAAAATTGAGAGAACACTATGTTTCACGTCGTCAGCTATGGAGGCTTTTAGTTTATATCTCATGTAAGTTTTAGATACCAGATGATAAAATCCCCCTCCCTCCGATAAAAGTGACACACCCCTTTCTCCCTAACTATTTAGTTTGAGGAAACAATGGACAGACTCCAGGAAGATATTGACTCTCTTGAGTCCGAGAAGAGCACCCTAAAAACCAAACTGGAACAGGCCAGCAAGAGAGCACCTCGTGCTCATTATACTGAGAGTATCCTGGCGGAACAAGGTGCCGCTGCCGGGGGTACTGGTGGGAGTGTGAGAGTCATTGTGGAGGATTCACCCGCCACACTCACCAAACTGGAGTGCCTCAAGGTAAAATGGGAGCATTTCAGGAACCGACCGAAACAAGTAAACAACCAATCAGAACTCGTTATTTAGGTCACGTGACTGGTTATCAGCCAATCAGGGACTAGTATTTCCTGATTCGGTCGGTTCCTGTACAGCTCATTTCCTCAGTGTGAGACAGCACAATCCCTGTGGATCACTTTGGATTTCCTCGCATTGTTAAATCACTTTGAATTTCCTCAATTTTTAATTACATACTTTGAATTTCATCAGAATATAAAACGTTAAAACACTAGTTAATTTCCCCAGATCACTGGTTTAAAACACTGTTAATTTCAGAGTTACGCTCAGCTGATGGAGGAAGAGAACGTTAAGTTGATGGCATGTGATATAAGGAAGAAGCTGGCTGCTCTACCCCCGCTTGCTGTTCCCAAGCTTTCAGGTAATGAGACACACGCCAGACAAGGGGGGGAGCGATATTGTGGGAGCGAAATTCCGACGGGGGGTTAACCTCCCACGAAGTAGCTTCCATTCCTTCGGCAACGCACGACAATTTAACTTTCGTCTTTTGCGAGAATTTACCATTTCAAAGTTATCACCTTATGTTGTCTCTTGAGAGTTCATTCGCTTGAAAGACGTCCAATTCTGCTCCGATAATTATTTGCGGAACTCCTTTATAAAATTGTATTCAATTCAATCGATTTCCCAATCTGCATTGTTGCACCTTTTCCCCTTTTCTCTCTTGTATGCGAGAGATAGGCCATAGGTACACCGATTCATGATACAGCTGTATTTGGTTCTCTATTATAGTTACCCTCTAGTTATTATCTAGTTACAAATTTCTTATCCTTCCTCAGCTCCTAACCATCTCCCTCAGGGCTCAGATTCTAATCGTCACCTTCCTCAGATCCTATCCTTTTCCGCCTCAGGTCCTAATCATCTCCCTCCTCTCCCTCAGATTCTAATCGTCATCCCCCCCTCAAATCCTAATCATCTCCTTCCCTCAGATCCCGGAGTTGAGAGTGAGAAACCTGTGAATGAGCTGCACCAGAAACTTCTTGCAATGATAGCTAACACTCGGGTTATCGATATCAGTCGGAGTATTAACGTAAGTTTAGGAAAATGAATAGCCCCCCAATTTGTCCCCAATTTATCTCGGCTTATCGCTTCTTGAAGTGCCTACTCTTGATTGTGGTGATTTCTAACTTCTAAAACACGTGTAATTATAACTTGTAATCCGAAATGACCGCGTCGACCGGGTAATTTAAAACTCTCAACTAATTGGGTAAATTCCAGGGCCGTACCCCGAAAGAGAGATGGGAGGAGGAGAAGGCCACAAGAACGTGTCTTCGTGCGGAGTGTGAGAGAGTGAAACTACAGGCTCAAAAGGAAATGGGAAGGTATGGTTTTCATTATTGATCCTTTGGCAGCAACATGTTACTGTTGGAATTATTCAACTATTATCTCCCCCCCCCCTATTTTTTAATGGCCCCTAACACCTTTCCTCCCCATTTTTCCAGACACTACGGAGTTGGTGGGTTTGTAAAGAATCCCGCGGGGGAATTCGTAACCCCAGAATTCGCTCGGGTGCTCAAGGAAAAAGAAAGTCCACGGTTATTCGGGAAGATTACAATTCCAAATTGCGGGAAACAGGAGCAGGGTATTTACAGGGTGTTACTCGATCGAAAGGAGATAACATCTCTCAATGCCCGACTACTACCAACCTGATAGATATGATATTATCGTGGTTCAAATTATGTGAACAATCTAGTTATCATTTGTGTGGATATGATAATTAATTAATGTATTATTTCCCGGCTTCATAAAGCAGCTTTGGTTAGTTTGGCTAGTTTACAATATTTTATTGACTTCTTTGAGAGTAGGGGTTTTGGAAACAATTTGTAAAATATTATGACATGGATATTGTGTACATTTAGTTTGATTGAATGCAATAATTGTCATCTGACTGTGCCACCAACCCCCCCCCCCCCCCCCCACGGGTAACATCCGATTCCCCTGTTGCTTATTGCTCTGCTAACCGATACAATCCCCCGTAATATAGCACTATGTAACCAGAAATCCCGACATATCAGGACTTTTTATAGTCCAAACTGGAGTTTTGACATCTCCTACAATCTACACACATCTTCTATAAAACTGGAGTTTTGACATCTCCTACAATCTACACATCTCCTACTATATAATATCATCTTGACAGTCGACTGCAGCTCAGTCCTAGATAACACCAAATATGGTATGCACGTGGTGTTGCATCCGATGTAGGCCCCGATATAAGAGGCATGTGGATAGCATCTTCCCTGTGGACCCTAAGGCTGGCCTTGTTAACGTGGAAATGCAGGTACATGAGAGTGTGATAGTTTGTAATTTTTGGGGTGTTTTACCTAGACAGGGCCCGACTTGGGGTGACAAGAGGTGACAAGAGGTGACACCATTGCCAAGAGGTGATATCGGGTGACATTGCTGTGGAAAGAAAAACCAGGGGTGAGACTTAGAGACACACACCTATAACACCCCCTGACCACAATATTATGTAAAGCAGGTGCTCTTTCGAGAAGGTATCAACTGGTTACCTTTATCAATTATATATCTTCCCGCCAATTTCCCGATGAAATGTAAGCCCATCATTTCCATATTTTCTATTAACCATTGTGTCTCCCACATTATACAGAAGTTGACCTACTATGCACTGACAAACCCTCGGAAACTTGATCGAATTGGAAATTATTTGGCCGATTATCTTCGCTACTACGTGGATCATAGGTTAGAAATAGGAACCGACCGAATCAGTAAATACTGGTCCCTGATTGGCTGATAACCAGTCACGTGATATGACCTAAATAACGAGTTCTGATTGGTTGTTTACTTGTTTCGGTCGGTTCCTGGTTAGAAAGCTAATCTCAGTTTAGTTAAATACTAGTTAGATGATCAAGGTTAAATTACTGCACTGTAGCACTTAATTTTTTATTTTGTGCCGGTTAATAATATTATTCAGCTCAGATTTACTCACTAACCGCTTGTTAAATATCCCCATACATGATCAGAAGAAACGACTTTGCTGCCATATCGATGCGAGCCATGGAACAACTTCTCCAAGCATGTCGCTCTGCCAACATCAACCTCTTTGTCGAATCCTTCCTGAGAATGGTTCAAAAGCTGCTCGAATCTCCCGAGCCCTCACTCCAGATCTTGGGGAGTACCAGTTTTGTCCTCTTTGCAAACATCCAGGAGGATACGCCTAGTTATCACAGGTAGAGAGAGATGGAGAGAAAGGATTTCAGTTGTACGCACGCGAGATACGCTCAGAAATCCAAGATTTCTAAACCATGTATCTTTTCAGCACACGTGCTAAAAAATCGCACGATACCGTTGGATATCACAGCCCACAGGGCAGGGAAACAATGTGCTACAATAAACCTGATCTCATGATAAACTAAAAACCACACATTTTCCACAGACGGTATGATTTCTTTGTGACAAAGTTCAGTTCGATGAGCCAGGGAGGTGGCCAGGGTGAGGAGAGTAGACGGACCCGACAGGCTGGCCTAAAGGGACTCCAGGTTTGTTATGTTACAGGACTGAAGAGATCTTTGTGATCGAAACATTTGTTTGGAACCAACTTGTTTCACTTTGTTGGATCAATTGAGCTCTCTCGTGCTGAATCGACACTCAATATTGTAGAGTGTCACCCTAATTTAAACTCACTAGACCCACTCCCTCCTCGCACGGTGACGTTTTAAAACCAACTCCATCCTTGTACAGGGTGTTATCCTAAAACCAACTCCATCCTTACAGGGTGTTATCCTAAAAACTGTTACCGACGATACAATGGTTAACATATGGGATGAGATACACCTGCAGAAGATCATGCAGGCTCTCCTGTTCAACATTCACCGGGGATTTAGTAGCGGGGATGGTAGTGCTCCGGTGAGCCCCTGGGACCAGGGCCCGGGGGAGCAGGGCGGTGATATTGACCCAGACCAACTAGCAAGGTAACGATCAGGAACCGACCGAAACAAGTAAACAACCAATCAGAACTCGTTATTTGGGTCACGTGACTGGTTATCAGCCAATCAGGAACCAGTATTTCCTGATTCGGTCGGTTCCTGGTAACGATTACTTTTTGTAAAATCTAGGGCCTGGGTTTGAACCTAGGTTTGGCTGATTTGTTTAATTAATGTTCTTTTCTGAAGGGTATCCAACCTCAGCTTACTTATATCTTTGTCAACCCTTTGTCAGTTTATTGATTTGGTACCACCCAATTTATTTTTGTTTCCAGGCTGGTCCTTCAAGATCTCGTATCACGTGCAGCGTACGGACATGTCAAATCACTGATGAAACCGCTCCTTCACTTTATTGATCACCACCGAATTTGGGTGCCCAACAACTTCCCCCTTCATTGCATGAGGCTGATTATGGGGAATATCCGCATGCAGAACAGCTTTATTGCCGTGGCACAGCTGCTCGGTCATCTTGATGAACACAAGTAAGTGATATAGATATCTGTCTATCTATCTATCTATTTCGGTCCTAGAATGACGATTGTACTACTGCAGGGGGTATTGGTTTAAATATATTGATTGAAAGGGGGCTTGGTATTTAGAGAGATCTATCTCTCTCTCTCTCTCTCTCTCTCTCTCTCTCGCTACCCAGTGCCGGCACCCACGATGGCGAATATATTCATTTACCCCTACTACCCACTGCGAAACCTACCAATTCTGTTAGTTAGTTAGATCCATTCGGTCATTTCATTGGTCATGAGAGTGAGAGATTTACCCCGTGCAAGGCAAATAATGTAATTTTAAACACTTCCCACGAAGTAGTTCCTAGGAAAACTGTCTATTATTATTAAGTATTAAGTATAGGTACTGGACTGTCCAATCGCTTTAAATATCACTAACTCCACCCCCACTTTGTCTCCACTAACCCCACCCCCACTTTGTCTCCACTAACCCCACCCCCACTTTGTCTCCACTAACTCCACCCCACTTTGTCTCCACTAACTCCACCCCCACTTTGTCTCCACTAACTCCACCCCCACTTTGTCTCCACTAACTCCACCCCCACTTTGTCTCCACTAACTCCACCCCCCACTTTGTCTCCACTAACTCCACCCCCCCCCTCCACTAACTCTGCATCCCCAGGGAGGGTGCCGCCAAGTTGCGAGTTAGCCACCCCCCCCCCCACTTTGTCTCCACTAACTCTGCACCCCCCCCCCCCCCCACTTTGTCTCCACTAACTCCACCCCCACTTTGTCTCCACTAACTCCACCCCCCACTTTGTCTCCACTAACTCCACCCCCCCCCCCCCCCCTCCACTAACTCTGCATCCCCAGGGAGGGTGCCGCCAAGTTGCGAGTTAGCCACCCCCCCCCCACTTTGTCTCCACCCCCCCCCCCCCACTTTGTCTCCATGCTAACTGTGCATCCCCCCCCCCCACTTTGTCTCCACTAACCCCCCCCCCCCCACTTTGTCTCCACTATAACTCTGCATCCCCTCAGGGAGGGTGCCGCCAAGTTGAGAGTTAGCCACCCCCCCCCCCCCCACTTTGTCTCCACTAACTCCACCCCCCCCCCCACTTTGTCTCCATGCTAACTCTGCATCCCCCCCCCACTTTGTCTCCACTAACCCCCCCCCCACTTTGTCTCCACTATAACTCTGCATCCCCTCAGGGAGGGTGCCGCCAAGTTGAGAGTTAGCCTTGTTGAGGTTGTGTCCCAGAGTGTGACCCTTTCCAGCGCAGAGAGCATCACGCCCACCATCCTTGAAATGTTTGGATCTCTTCTTAAGCACCTCAAGATGAGCATTGCTACGTGCAATAAACCAGGTAGATCTACTGTTAGAAGCTGGGGTATCAGATTCCGGTTGAAACCTCTATTCTTAGTTGCTATGGATACCAAGAGGGCATTTCTATTCCAGCCTTCTTTCTCCTCTCTCCTCTCTCTACCTCACTCTACTCGTACTCGCTCTCCTTCCTCTCTCTCTCTCCTCTCTCCTCTCTCTCTCTCTCTCTCTTCCATCCTTCTCTCTCTCTCCTCTCTTCTCTCTCTCTCCCTCTCCTCCTCTCTTCTCCTCTTCTCTATCTCTCTCTTCTCTCTCTCTCTCCTCTTCTCTCTCTCTCTCTCTCTCTTCTCTCTCTCTCTCTCTTCTCCTTCTCTCCTCTCTCTCTCTCCCTCTCTCTCACTATCCATCTCACTATTTAGGTGCAGCCCCAGAAGACGTAAGAGAGGAAGGGCGAGTTTCAGAAGGCCATCGTTCAAAGCGTGGAAAGCTTCTTACCCGAGAACTACAAATATATACCAAGGTAAGTTCATTAGAGTTCATCAGAGTTTTTGTTATTCTGTCATGAAACCAGACGGTAATCGCGATAATAATAACCCGTCTGGTTCATTTGTTCAGCCTAGAGAGAATAATAAAAACTCTAACAAGTAACTATCGAGCGATTTAAAGACAGAGAGGCTACTATATATAATAGGGGTCCGGCGTATATCGATTTAACCATTTTAGGGGACACTCCTATTTATGGGATACGCCTTGTCACAATTATTATTTTAGTTCTGTTTCCCATCCAGAGAACAGTTGAATAGAGCAGGCTAAATAATTTCAATATATATATATTTTAACTCACTACATATAATTAACGAACCAAGTTTACTAACGACCACTAAACCCAAGGTTGAGGTATGTACGTATATTATTGGTGCTATTCCAACCAATATTATGACCGAGGAAGACACCCAGATTGAGAGAAGCTTCCTTCAGGTAACATTAGACCGGGAACCGACCGAATCAGGAAATACTGGTCCCTGATTGGCTGATAACCAGTCACGTGACCTAAATAACGAGTTCTGATTGGCTGTTTACTTGTTTCGGTCGGTTCCTGCATTAGACCGAGGGAATGTTTAACTAAGTAATTTTTACTTTTTAAGTACTTGATTATCACTCAATTAATTACGTAGAACTAGTTAAATGTCACCACAATATAAGTCATGGAAATGTTGTCAGAAACAGCCCGAACCTAGAAATCATTAGGGGCAAGCTAATTTTTGCTCAATCCGATAGTCAATAGGCCCCTGAACCACCAAAAAAAAGTCCCAAGCCCAACTCCTGGGGGAAGTGCCCCTAATTGGCCCTAATTGATTACAGTGTATTTGTAACCATCAATTAAATCGTAAATCGTCTTAGGAAAGGAGTAGAGAGAAAACTGAGGGCACTAAAATGATCAGCGTCCTCGAATTAGTGGGGGTAGGTGCTGAAATTAAGTCTCTATCTCATCTGGTTAATTAGATAATTGGATAATTAGATCCGCACATAGCCGTTTTTGGCCATATGGCTATAGCCACTTGGGAATGGTTTAGAGACTTTTCACTGGTGCCATTTTGTAGGCAATGGCTAAGTTATGGGGGGTCGTGGTCGGACTTTTAAGCTCTATCTCGAACCGTTCAGCCGTTATTTGGATTCAAAAGTGCTGAAAATGAGCAAATAATGGTAAAAAGTACAATTTTGAGCCTCTTTGTGGATCTTTGAATCCAAATAACGGCTAAACGGTTGGAGATAGAGCTTAAAAGTCCGACCACGACCCCCCATAACTTAGCCATTGCCTACAAAATGGCACCAGTGAAAAGTCTCTAGACCATTCCCAAGTGGCTATAGCCATATGGCCAAAAACGGCTATGTGCGGATCTAATTATCCAATTATCTAATTAACCAGATGAGATAGAGACTTAATTTCAGCACCTACCCCCACTAATTCGAGGACGCTGATCATTTTAGTGCCCTCGGTTTTGTCTCTGCTCTTTTCCTAAGTGGCTATAGCCATATAGCCAAAAAACGGCTATGCGCAAACCTAATTATCCAATTATCTAATTAACCAGATGAGATAGAGACTTAATTCCAGCACCTACCCCCACTAATGTGAGGACGCTGAACACTTTAGTGCCCTCGGTTTTCTCTCTACTCCTTTCCTAAGACGATTTACGATTTAATTGATGGTTACAAATACACTGTAATCAATTAGGGCCAATTAGGGGCACTTCCCCCAGGAGTTGGGCTTGGGACTTTTTTTTGGTGGTTCAGGGGCCTATTGACTATCGGATTGTGCAAAAATTAGCTTGCCCCTAATGATTTCTAGGTTCTAACAAGAATTCCATGAATTAATATGATAATATAACACTAATATTCCTCATCACACAGTGTATCATGAAGATCACGGAAAGTATCAACTCGACAGTTGATCCCACTACCCTGCCCCTCCTCTTCCCGGGTTCCTTCCTGGCCCCTCTCCAGAGCATGGCCCTGTCTGACTGCCCCGCTACCCGGGCTGTAATACAGCAGATCTTCCACACTGTCCTGGATAGAAGTGGAAATAGGACCAAGGTTTCACCCAATGTAGAGCTCAGAGACTTGATTGAAGAGGGAATAACTTTTGGTAATTAAAACAATTTCCAGTTCATATATTAAGTACTTGTTTTAGATATGTATAAGATCTTTACTACGTTTTAAAACTCTCTTACATTGACTATACAGTCGGACCCCGATTTAACGGCACCCTCGGCCTCGGGAGAAAGGGTTTTGTCCGTTAAATCGGGGTGTCCGCTAAATCGGGGTCAAATACTGTTAATTTTCTATATCGGGGGAAGATTATCCTGCCGTTAAATCGGGGTGCTGTTAAATCGGGGGCCGTTAAATCGGGGTCCCCTGCTTCAGGTGCAAAAAAGAACCAAGATGTCCTGTTTTTCAATTGTTTCCCTGCTTCAGGTGCAAAAAAGAACCAAGATGTCCTGTTTTTCAATTGTTTCCCTGCTTCAGGTGCAAAAAAGAACCAAGATGTCCTGTTTTTCAATTGTTCCTTCCCCCCCCCCCCTTCAGGTGCAAAAAAGAACCAAGATGTCCTGTTTTTCAAACAGCGTGGCCAAGAGATATACTTCAGGGTCTATGAGGGTCTGCTGAAGGTGGATAATAATCTTGATAACTACACTAGGACCTTCACCTCTGCAGTTCTGTGGTGCATTGAAATACCATCAGATGAGGTAAGAGGTTTGTGTGGGTGGGAGAATTTGAGGGAGGTATAATGAGGTTTGCGAGGATAGGAAGGGAATGAGGTATGGGAGAGAGTGTCAAATGGATGGATAAGACTTGTAACAAAGAAATCACCCACTCTCTCTTCCCAGACTCAAGTCGAGTTGATTGGTTGGTGATTGGTGATACTAATCTGATAACTGATCTCTTCCCAGGTTCTGGTAGAGTTGATTCATATGGTATTTGGGTTGCAAGATGAGGCGTGTAGTAACCCCCGATCTAACGTTAACTATCATCCACGCTCTAGTTGCTGCTTTCCTTGTATTTGCTTCAAGGTACAGTTATAACACCCCCTCCCACCGCAGCATTGCATCACCCCCTTCACCTCCCCTTTTTTGTGCACTATGTTATAGTTTCAGTTTTCACACTTTCTATTTATTCAGGTTATCCCAAAACGATGCCCTGTATCAGCACGTTATAGAGGTTAACGGGCGAAGGGAGACAGATAAACCGCACCTGCTACCCACTACAGCTCTTAGTACTATAGTTGAGGGGGCTGATCACTTGTAAGTAGGGGCGGGGGTATTCGTATGCTTCATATTACATATATATTGCTTATATGGGATATTTGTGGCCAAATCCTAACCAATTTGTACGATTGTTGCTCCTTGGAAAGAGGGCGTCGAGCTCTTTCCATACAATTCAAGATCGTGTGATCAATTTGAATCATAACTCTCCTCTATTGACCAATCATAACTCTCCTCTATTGACCAATCATAACTCTCCTCTATTGACCAATCATAACTCTCCTCTATTGACCAATCATAACTCTCCTCTATTGACCAATCATAACTCTCCTCTATTGACCAATCATAACTCTCCTCTATTGACCAATCATAACTCTCCTCTATTGACCAATCATAACTCTCCTCTATTGACCAATCATAACTCTCCTCTATTGACCAATCATAACTCTCCTCTATTGACCAATCATAACTCTCCTCTATTGACCAATCATAACTCTCCTCTATTGACCAATCATAACTCTCCTCTATTGACCAATCATAACTCTCCTCTATTGACCAATCATAACTCTCCTCTATTGACCAATCATAACTCTCCTCTATTGACCAATCATAACTCTCCTCTATTGACCAATCATAACTCTCCTCTATTGACCAATCATAACTCTCCTCTATTGACCAATCATAACTCTCCTCTATTGACCAATCATAACTCTCCTCTATTGACCAATCATAACTCTCCTCTATTGACCAATCATAACTCTCCTCTATTGACCAATCATAACTCTCCTCTATTGACCAATCATAACTCTCCTCTATTGACCAATCATAACTCTCCTCTATTGACCAATCATAACTCTCCTCTATTGACCAATCATAACTCTCCTCTATTGACCAATCATAACTCTCCTCTATTGACCAATCATAACTCTCCTCTATTGACCAATCATAACTCTCCTCTATTGACCAATCATAACTCTCCTCTATTGACCAATCATAACTCTCCTCTATTGACCAATCATAACTCTCCTCTATTGACCAATCATAACTCTCCTCTATTGACCAATCATAACTCTCCTCTATTGACCAATCATAACTCTCCTCTATTGACCAATCATAACTCTCCTCTATTGACCAATCATAACTCTCCTCTATTTAGTATTGACCAATTTCTCTAATCTTCCTCATCAGGGATACAACTAAAGAAGTTGAAGAGGGACTTGGTCCGTATATGTTTGATGCTACCGTTGTGGCGGAATGTCTGAAACAGCAGGGAACAAACGTGGAACGGCTATCTGATCCATACCACTACAAAAGTAAGTTAATTAGCTAAATGTAACTTTAACTAGTAAGTTAATTAGGTAAATAATTAACTACAAAAGTAAGTTAATTAGTTATCAGCTAAATAATTAATCATCAAGACACCAATACTGTTTATACCGTCTGAGTCTTGGGAACAGCTGGGACACTTTCTTTTCTTTTTTTTGTTCATGCCTGATGTTAGACGCGGCATTCAAACCCGCATTGCTTGTGCATGAACTTTAAATAAACTGGTTAATTTACTTTAAAATGCTGGTAATTAGGGGTTAATTAGTTTACTTTATACTTCCAATTACGGGTTGATTTTGTGACCCAAAAAACTAACACTTCACACCCAGATGATAGTGAGGTGTCGGTTGATGGTAAGGGGCTAAACTGCTCTCTCTCGCCAGCTATTCACCGCAGCTATTCACTTGCTAGACCCCTCTCTCTCACACAGCAACTGATATATATTGACTAATGCTTTCCACTTAGAATATTGATCTATGGACCCCCCACTCAGAATACATGTCATGTGCTAAATAATATAGCTGATAATATGCTTCACAGTTCTTAGAACGAACCAAAAATAGATCCATTCTTATCATGTGTCTCTGTTATCTCATTCCCTCATCCCCCTCTTCCCCAATCCTAGTTCACTGCAAAACGCACACATGTAACAATGTGGCTCCCCCGCTTCTTTAATCTCGCTGAGCTATTATTCACCAACACGATAGTGAGAGAAGGTGGGGAGAAGGTTCACTCAAATCTTGTTGCAGGAACAGCAGTACCCCGAACCCCCGAATCGACCCACTCGCTAAAACTTACACTTGCTAATGATGGAGTATACGCTAGTGAGATTCAGACGTGCCCCATGGAGGAGGTGACATATGATTCTCTGAAGCTGGCCCTGCAGAACAGCCAGAAATTGGGACCTTTGAATGGGTCCAAGGAGCGGTTGTTAAATCAGGTAGATGAGAGAGTGAGAGAAAAGGAGAATAGGAGACAGAGAGACTTTCATATAACACGTTTAATTGCTTTCGCGACCACAAAATCGATATTTTTCACCGCTTACACTCTTTCACAGGAATCATATGAAGAATGTATGGCTAAGTCTGCGGAGAAACGAGAGAAAAATGATAGCCCTTAGACAGCAAGTCTTTGGAAATTTCAGGTTACTGATTAAATAATTATTTCCAAAAGTGGCAAATAAACCAAGCCGCTGTGAGGGACAAAGGTCATGATTGGCGCGCGCCGCTCGGAACATGCAAAGAAAGCACATCAGTGTTTTAGTGCGCGCACGAGTGTCCCCACATTGGACAAAGTCAGATTTGTTATTCCATAAATAATCAGTGACATGTTCCAGGTGTAGCGACCCAATAAAGTATAAAACTTGACATGTTACACTAGCACACACCTATTAACCGTTGTTTTCTCTTTAGGAACGGCGATATTTCTCCAACTGAGTCAACTCACAGTCTTATCGACCTTAGACAATCTTAACAATCTCTCTATCGAGTTGCCGGATATGTTTGTCTACTGAGTTAGGCAATGTATCAGACTGTTTCTATCTCTGTATGATGTTTTCTGTGAAGTTTACTGTGTGCGTTTCGGACGTTTGTGAATACACTGAAAAAGGACTGATGAAACGAATTATTCAAATGTTAGTGAAGTGATTGTCTGCATCCTATAATAAATGTCTTAATATGCATATGGGGCTGAAATAAAAAATGTATTTACTCCGATTTCCCCCGAGTATTTGGAAGTTTGATTAGAGAAAGATATTTTGTATGATATATACTGTATACGGCAATGGCATCGATTGCAGTGCAAAAGGGCCATGTTTTTTCTATGTTGAGCTGTCAGAGCATTGGCCTGACCTGTCTGGCGCCGCAACCCCATCTGAGAGCGCAAATGGGGTATGGCGCCGCCATACAGGGCCTGACCCCATTCTCATTTCTCTCAAATAGAGTGTGCGAGAACTGTGGTCAGAGCATTGGCCTGACAGATGTTGAGTTGACCTCAACTGCATAGTAAAAGTATTCTCAAAACTGTGTGGGCTTCTATTTTTAGTTTGATTTAAACTGTTTTGTCAGAATTTGTGGAATGATTTGGCCAATAATTGGTAAGTGTAACTAACCTTAAACACCTGAAGCTGTCAGTTATGTAAGAACTTCTGTCTTTCAGTGGTCCTCCGACATATTCCGACGTGAAATTCGACCTAGATCTCGACCTGGAATGAGCCGCGCATCAGAGAGATGTGATTGTGACGCAGTAAGAAAATGATGTCGCGCTTCAACTCTTTTCTCTCGCTAGTCTTTGTGTCTCTCTCACTACGAATGCGCGCCTCATTCCAGGTCGAGATTCTCGTCGAATTTCACGTCGAGGTATGGCAATTATGTTGGATGACCACTGTTTTCGCCTGCGGGTGGCCTATCTGGCGGTGCCGAGCTTTTTTAGATCAATAGCGCTAGACAGTGAGGCAGCTAGAGTGCGATAGAGTGCCGAGTGGTCAAGTTTAGTTACATGTTGCAAATAATTTTGTAAAATGTGAACAGTTTCCAAAAAATAAAGAAGTGTGGACAATTATTTATGCCGTGTGTTGTGATATGTTACATTGTAACTTACAAAGGGCGGATGTGTTTAATTTTTCGTATTTGATCGAGTGTATCGGTCCCTGTCTGGTGCCGCGACCCCATCTGAGAATCAAATGGGGTATGGCGCCGCCATACAGATCGGTCCCGTGTTGAATGTTATTGAAGTTCCCATAAATTTAATTTTACTCCCCATGTTTTTCCGCAAATCCAAATGGTTTAAATTTGTCAAATGCATAATAAACTAATAAAGGAAACTCCAAACTAAAAAGCTGAAAAGGTTCTTTGCTATCAATATTTCTTTGGCCACATTGATGCCTGAGTGAGATCGAGGAGCGAGAATAGGTTGCAATGGAGCCAACATATCTCTGAACTCCTGTTTATCTTGTATTGATTGCGTTGGAGTGTAACTATACAATAATGGTAATATCTGTCAAACCCTGTCAGAGCATTGGCCTGACCCTATTCGGAATAGGGTCAGGCCAATGCTCTGACAGGGTTTGACAGATATTACCATTATTGTATAGTTGAATAGTATTCCGGATTCCCATTTCTGAGCATTGACCTGACAGGTCCAACCAAGATCAATTGTCATCTACATCCAATCAGAAACCGGAGGGTGCCTGTATAGTATGGCGGCGCTGCATACCCCCATTTGATTCTCGACAGTGCGTTGCCCTTGTGTGAGGGGATCGCCCTACGGGTACGTGAATAGAGGGGCGCGACGTGCCCAAGACTGTGCGCTCAGATGGGGTCGCCGGTCGCGGCGCCAGACAGGTGAAAACGGGGTCTGGCTTCTTTGTCAGAGCAATAGCATGCTGTCTGGACTCTGGCGCCGCGACCCCATCTGAGAATCAAATGGGGTATCATGACTATCATGGCGCCGCCATACAGTTCGCATGAACCGCGGCCGGACCCGGGACCATTGGCCTGACAGAACCCGCCAGTAGGTAAAGTGCGATTTTTAATAATGCGAACCGCTGACGCACACTTAATTCGATTTGCACATGCTAAATCCGGTTCCTGATAAGATAGAGACTTTTCATTGGTCGCATTGGAAAGATACAGTTTTTCTCTTTCCGACGCAACCAGGATCAAGTCTTTATCTTATCAGGAGCCAAGGATATGATTGAAACAACCTAAAAAACTTTCCCATGCGTGGGAAAGTTTTTTGCGCGCAAGCGGTTCGTTTTATTAAAAATTGGACTATACGTTTCCAACACCACCAGGCAAATAAAAACACGTTTTATAAGGGGTAGAGAGGAATGTGCAAAAAAATAGGGAAGCTACATTTGTAACACGAAAACAAAAAGCTATCTCGTTGAGTAGGGGGGGGATGAGTTCTATTCCTCAACATACCATGTGATCTAATGACTCTAAAGTTTAACGGGCTGGAATGTTTTAGACTGACACACTATAGAGCCAAACTTAGAGCAATGTAGCTACAAAGAAAGCAGTTAACTATGTTAAAGTGTACAGAAAGACAGCTCTTCCATTGCTCTTTGTTCGTTGGTAGGTGATAGTGGTCTTACTTTCCAGTGTTCCTTGAAAAAAACATAATTTACGAATATATGGATAAGCGCTGCAAAATCGTCATCATATGGGAATTGCTTGTGACCTATTTTTCCTCCCATACTTTTTATCTATAAATAACTTTTAACAATAAAAGTCGCACCTTCTCTTTCTTTTTCTAGGGTGCTGAAAAAGTTTTAAATTTTAATTAAAATTTATAATTTGTGTCGGCGGCGCCAATAAGCTTCTTAGGAACCACATTCTCTCTCTCTCTCAGCAACAAACAAAACAAACAACTGCTCTCTCATTATCTTCTTCATAGCACACTCTCCTTACACAGTTCAGTGTTGTGACTAACCTCTCGAGTGGAAAGGAAAACACCATAACATCGCCTCACGCAGTCTGGATATAATATTTAAACGAAGTAAAAAAAGTTTAGAGGTTCTGATTATAATTATATCGAGAATCGTCGCAACTTATATACCGAAACGAGTCAACTATAACTTAGGTATTAACTGCGATATATTCTTCATAGTAATGTTTTTGAATTTTAAGAATATACTATAAACATGGGCTGTCTTTTAAACGTTGTTAGTTGTTAAATGAAAAAATATGATGTTTTGGAAAATGAAGTTCAACGGAAGCCGTCAACTTTAAGGATACCCTGATCTATTTTCTCACGAAAGTTGTAGATCAAAGACTGGGAAAAATGAAATGGCTGTGCAATTAATAACTATAAGCGATTAAGAAGATAGAAAAAATATTAGATGATTTTATAGTTAAAAATGAGAGAGATATTTACACAAAAAACGCGGTCGAGTGTTTCCATTATAATATATCAGTATCGTTGTACTGAAGATACGGGTTTAGATTCGCTACCAGATACCTACAATGGAAACACTGACCGGGTGGGTCTCACCCGTGTGCGTTATCAGCAAACACATGTCACGCGTTATTACCAGGAACCGACCGACACAAGTAAACAACCAATCAGAACTCGTTATTTAGGTCACGTGACTGGTTATCAGCCAATCAGGTACCAGTATTTCCTGATTCGGTCGGTTCCTGGTTATTACACAGTATGTAATTACCACGCGTGACATGATCATACTGATCAAGTTTGCAATATATTTCATTGCCCTCAAAAAACAAACCAACATGAAGCTACATCTTTCCCCAATTATAGGTAACAACAATACACACAATATATCACTCCACCCCAGACGTAGAGCACCAGACCTCCTTTCAGAGAGAACCAGTGTCACGTCTGAATGTGGTGTCTCTCGCTATTTCTTTATCTCGATGTTTCTCTTTTTTTCGCAAACAATCATCGAATTCAGCGCTGCAAATAACGTCCGCACACACAAAAGTCTGTGTTTAATATTCGTTCACACTCACACACACTGCACAGCAGTCTACCAGCTTTCAGCTTTTCATAATATCACGAGGAGGGGGCGACACGGAGGTATATATCTCTAACATGAACACACGTAGTGCCGAGGGGATTTCCTATCTCCGATAACAACCTTCCTCAAGGATAATAACTTTGCGGTCAACACCGTGTTGTGTGTTACGTTGATGGCTGTGGCATGTTGATGTATAGGAGGTGGGTAGGTGGTTTAAAGTTGAAAGAGGTCAGATTGATCTCATCTGATGACTTCTTTAGTTGCTGCTGTGGTGGTGCAATCAGAGTGGTTTCATCTACAGGTGTTCTGAAAGAGGGCTGGTGTTAAAAAACCCAATATCTTTCAAGCAACAGAAAGTGTATATCCTCCTTTCTAAAACCTTCGTTTATAATAGTAACATTAACATGTTCAAACTTCCTCCCTTATTGGTGAGAGAGGGCCGAGCACACAACTTACGTAAGATGCCTCTTTGCGTGCAGACTAAGATGATCAGATCGGCTAAAGCAGCGATCACAGTGGCTACATTTGAAGGGTTTGTGGCCTGTGTGTTTCCTGTAGTGTCGCGTCAATTCATCACTCCGGGCAAACTTCCAATCACAGCCTTCCCACTTGCAGATGTACGGCTTTTCGCCCGTGTGGGTTCTTCGGTGTGCCTGATTGGGGGGTTGTGGTTGGAGAGAGAGAGAGAGAGAGAGAGAGAGAGAGAGAGAGAGAGAGAGAGAGAGAGAGAGAGAGAGAAGAGAGAGAGAGAGATAGAAAGAGAGGGAGAAAGCGATAGAGAGTTTATGAGAAAGTAGTTTAGTGGAGGAAGGGGAGCTGTAGAGTGGTTAAATATTGTACAGGTTCCCACGCGATGTTCAGACATGTGCAATCTGTTTAAGCGAAAATTTCGGAGCGTGGAGTTATTGAGTGACACGGGAGAGATAGTTAGGTAGTAGAATTTCTCCAAGAGGGATGACGATGAAGCATAACAGAACTCTTAGTTACATGACAACATGGTTAGTTACAGGGTAATAACATGGTTATTGAGCATGTGGGGAACTTTAGTGCACGATTATTGGAAAATGAACTGGTGGAGAATTTTATTAGTTTTTTGATAGATACATGGATGTATGAATTAATGTAAACTGGAATAGCTAGACGAATAATCTGATTGTGTCGGATAGGATAGGGAGATCGCATTTTGTGGTTGCCATACCATGTGGGGTAGATGCGCGCAGCAACCATGCTGACAATATGTGTGTACCATGGTGCGCGCGCACCTAGCAATAAGGCCGATCCAGGTTCATCGCCTGGTGAGGGAGAGCTTGGCCGGGGAGGCTTTTAAGCGAGAGGGAGAGCGTGGGAAGAATGGGTATACCACGGCCAAGGTTTTATTTGGGGTGAGGTAAGGTAAGCCGGAAGAGAAAGAGGGCAGACAGAAATTATAGCTGTCTACTGCATCTACACAACAACAATTATTGTCTACCTTCAGATGAGAAGATTTGGTGTACACTTTGTTACACCCTTCAAAATCACACTTATGAGACCTCTTGGTTTTGATTATCCCAGCAGCGGCGCCACTTCGCCCGTCTGGTGTGACTGGACCTGATCCACCAGTTGATAGTCTCTGGACTCTGGAAGGGGAGG
>CM035359.1:122500-202500 GCA_020137815.1 Hormiphora californensis
GGTTAGTACAGAACAGAGGCCTGGAGACGCGTAGAGAGCAGGGTTAGTACAGAACAGAGGCCTGGAGACGTGTAGAGAGCAGGGTTAGTACAGAACAGAGGCCTGGAGACGTGTAGAGAGCAGGGTTAGTACAGATAAGAGGCCTGGCGAGACAGCTTGAAGACAATACTGGGGAGCATACTACATAGACAACACCCAGTCAACAATAACCAGACCGTATGAAGAACGGATCCACTCATCCTGAGTGCCATGTCATTGCGGCAAGCTATGCTTCGTTTGGTGGAGCCCGTGGACTGTGATGTTTTTACAATAAAAATATCTCGAGAATATTACTGTATTAATTTTTAAATACATATATCCGAATTCCAAGACGTCTTTTTATTTTATTATTTCCGTTTTCTGTGGAATACGACTCAAATCAATAATCCCAGGTCTTCCACTATTGTTTAGTTTGATATGGATGATTGCAGCAGTTGTAGGAAGAAAAACACTGGGAGCCAGGGAAATAATACCCTGAGAGAGAGAGAGAGAAAGAGAGAGAGAGAGAGAGAGAGAGAGAGAGAGAGAGAGAGAGAGAGAGAGAGAGAGAGAGAGATAGAGATAGAGAGAGAGAGAGAGAGAGAGAGAGAGAGAGAGATAGAGATAGAGAGAGAGATACCCTCGCCACGGAAGTTCACACTGCTCATCGCCCAAAATAGTACTCCCCCAGTACTCCTCATCTTGTGTCCTTTTCCTCCTAACTTTAATGCGATTTCAGAAGACCCTCGGTAAATCACCTAGCACCCAGAGTTCAGATTGAACCCGGAGGTCTCATAAAATGGCTAACAGAAAGATTCTGTTAGAAAGTTTTGAGTCTAATAGCTTGCAATGCACTCTTGAATATCTTCACTTCCTCGATTTACATGACCTCGGTCTCGCCCCTTTCATAATCTACCACTTAAATCTCTCCCTCTCTCTCTCTCTCTCTGTCTCTCCCTCTCACTTTTCCTCTCTCTCACTGACCATCCTCTCCATAGATTTCATTGATTCAATTCAAACCATAATAGGTAATCTATGCATAGCTTCAAACGGGGAAGAGTGCATTCAAGTCGGGGAGATGTCCCCCTATTTTTAGATGGTGTAAACTAATCAAAAATCGATTAAGTTTAGTTAGACATAATATAATTTTATGCCAGTAAAACTCACAAGACGTGTACTTTTAATTCTATAAATAGAAATTATACTAAGTTCTGCCAAGTCATAAATTAGTATTCCCTCTTTTCCTCACTTTTCTACTATACAATGTCATGTGCATGAAGAGCTAAGGCGTGTGCGATGTGTAGGTAAACAAACACACGCCCTTGAGTGATGAGTGCAATAGGGAGAGAAATAGTGTTTGTGTGAGAGAGAGAGAGAGATAGAGAGATAGTGTGTGAGAGGGAGAGAGAGATAGAGAGAGAGAGATAGAGAGAGAGAGAGAGAGAGAGAGAGAGAGGGAGAGAGAGAATAAATAGAACAAGGACGTTAAAAGAGATAAGTTAGACAAGCTAGATGATGTTGTAGAGCTTGTAGTAGATATTAATTGACATTACTTTTGGTGGCCAACAACTTTTTTTTGCCGTATTGATTTTTATTTAGTGGTTAAACGGGTTTTCGAACCCGAAAAAAGGGATGTTTTTAAAAGTATAGATATTTTGTTATAGCACTGATAGCTTCCAGGGAGAACGATATAAAGAAAGGTAAAAATATAGAGAGGTTAAAAAGAGATAGAAAAGAATGTACGGAGATGGAAAAGATAGAGAGATGGAAAAGAAAGATAGAGAGATGGAAAAGAAAGAGAGATATAGTTGGGTTAGTTTGAAACCAGACAGGATATTACCCGCCACTGCAGGAAGAGAGGCACACTCATGTGTGTGTCTGCTCTTAGATAGTTAGTGAGATAGGGAGAAAGAGAGAGAGAGAGAGAGAGAGAGAGAGAGAGTGAGAGAACGAGAGGAGAGAGGCTATAAGATAGATGTTCTACGAGTGAGGGAGGAGAGAGAGCCGCGAGAGAATGTAGTTTTGTGGTAAGCCCCCAAAGTAACAAGAGGAATTATATAGTTAATGTGTGTATGTGTGTGGAATTGCCAACGAACAATTAACCAAGCCCTTTGAGGAATAAATAGAGAAAAAGAGGGGGGAAAAAGAGCAGACTAAGAGTCATTAAAAATGTATTGCGGAGCGTGATCACGGATAGGTTTACGCAGGCATAGTCTATGTTGCAAAAAAGGGAAAAAAGTTAAAACAGGCTTTAAAAGAAAAAAAAATTAGGAGATTTTAGAGATATTAAACAATTATTGGGGAGGTGGGAAAAATTTTGTTTAAACAAAATGTTGTGGGGTTTTTTGTTTGGGATAAAAAGGGGAAGTTTTTTGGGGGGTTTTTTTTGTTAAAAATTTTTTAAAAATTTTGGGAAAAAAAAAGTTAAAAAAAGGGAAAAAAAAAAGGGGAAAAAGTAAAACCCCGGAACCAGAAAAAAGGGGAAAGAAAATTTTTAAAAAAGGTTTTAGGGGGGATTTTGAAAAAAGGAAAAATTTTTTAACTTGAGGGGAAAAAAAGGGGTAATATTGGGGTGAATTTTTTTAGAGATAGGGGAAAGAAAAGAGGATAAAAAGGGGAAGAAGGGTGGGTTTAGAGAGGAGAAAAGGGAAAAAGGAGAGGAGGAAGGAGAGAAGGAAGGAGGGAAAGGGAGGGAGAGGGGGGGGAGAGGAAGGGAGAGTAAAGAGAGGGAGAGAGAGGGGGGGAAAAGGGGGGAAAAAAAGAATGTGGTTTTTGGTTTTGTTTGGAAGCAAACCAATTTTCAGGGGAAAAAAAGGGAAAAAATGAAAAAAGGGGAAGCAGACAGAGATAGGGAAAAAGGGTTATAAAAAAGGGAGGAAAGAAAGTGGAGACAATAAATCCATATTTTGCGTGAATGATCGTGATCACTTACACGGATAGTCTTTACAGGACCATACATGGATTTTATCTCAACCATTTAGCTTCGGCTACTATTAAAAGTTTTTCTAGATAATATATTCTATGTTAAGACTAAAGATATTCTTATGTATCTGCATGAAGTAATACTGCCAGTTTTTCTCTAAAAAGGATACGATTTGCCCCATCACTTTATCCTAAACTGAGATCACATCTCACATCACATATGAAGCCTTGATCTGAGTAGGAGCGGTAAAAACAGACGTGATCTAAGAATGAGTTATTGCACCAAAAAACAGGCACAATTATTACTATCGACATTTTCATCCCAGAGGCCCAACATTTCAAAGTGCAAACAATGACTCCTTTTGTCATAACCACAGACGGATTTGAGTGAATATTGTAAGTGATTGATTTTCTAATTTTCTAACTTTCCTTCTTTCTTTAACTAAAACAAAATCAACTATATATACTACGTTACATACCATCTTAACTTTTACCTTTTTCTCTTTCCTAAATCGTGGTATAGGGACGCCCAGCCCAAACCCAGCAGCACTGGGATTTTATGTTGGCGAAAAAATAAAAAATGCTAAAAAACGTCTTCCTCTCTCACTTTAAAAAGACTTTTCGCCAAAGAATATTTTGCATTCAACAAATCATTAAATTATATGGTGAATTCCAAGAAAGATGGCATTTATTTTACATTGGAATTGATTGGTCAAAAAAGTTGTTTTATTGTCGAGTCGAAGAGGATATATTTAAATGATTGACGTCAAGCGATTTGTTAGAAGAAAGTTGAAAGAAAACAACAACAAAAAACGGAGAATATATTCAAGAAAAATTGTTGCTGTACCAAACCCTAAAAAGGCGCAAATAGGGGATGGGGGGGAAGAAAAATCAATAAATCATTTATAATTTTACCCCCCAAGAAGGAAAAATTTCGTTGACATTTTTTGGCAAAGGGTCTTTGCCCCCTAAAATATGGGGTTGTTAGTCATGAAAGTGCGATATTATCCCGGGGAAAAAATCCCCCGAGCACTCGGGAAATGGGGGTCCGCTGTTATACCGTCATTTTTACTTTATTCAATATTATATGTCTTACCAGGAGGTCGGTTGTTTCTGAATTTTCCCGACACGTTTTACATTTGGGGCCTATCCAACACCTGAAAAACAAAAAAAAAAACATTGGGTTAGATATCGCTAATTTTTTATAGAACTAACGGGGCAATGAGAACAAAACAAAATATTTATCCTTTTTTTTTTTCTTTTTTTCCTAAAAACTGCATCCCTTATTCTAACATTACAGCGTTTACGGGCTTCGAAAATCCAGGAACTAAAGAACCCCCCCCAACCCCAAAGTCCCCTTTTTTGGTGGGACTTTTGAAAAATTTTTTTTTCCTTCATTCTCTCCCCCCTCTCTTCCTCCTGGTTTTCCCCCCCCCCCCCCCCCCTTTCCCCTCTCCTCCTCTCCTCTCTCCCAAACAATTAACTCCGCCACGACCTCCTCCCAAAAGAACTGCAGAGTTTTCAAAAAAACGCTTTCCCTTCTCTTCCCCCTAAACTACCCCTCCTGGGCTCCTGTCCTCTCCCTCTGTTTATCCCCAAAACCCCCCTACTGGACCCCTCCCTAATTGGGCCCCAAATAAATGGCAGGTGAGTAGATTTTCGCTCCTAATAAAAGGCTGGGAAAATAAAAGGGCCCTTTGGAAAAAAGGCTGCAATAAAAGGCTCAATAAAAGGGCTCAAAAAAAGGCTGGCAGAAAAAAACTGCAAAAAAAGGCGCAATAAAAGGGCTGCAAGGGTCACTTTATCAAACCAGACTAAACGGGAAAAAAACGCGTCCTAACCCAATAGTGTTCGATCACGATCGGCTGTAGAGGGGAAAACCCCCTCCCCCCTAATTATAGTGTTCGTGTCCCTTTCCAACAGACCATATGCGATGGGACCGAATAGAGAGCGAGTACGAGTGGGAATGAGAGATGAAAAATCAAATCCGGTATGGTATCATACCATGGTATCCCTAAGGAAAAAACGGTTACCAAATTTACAATAGCCTCATCGTTTCCCGATACGGATTCCTTTCCCCGCTATGTATTCCTTTGTTTTCCGTATGATCAACGATTCAGCTGTAGAGGTAGTCAGTAACTACTGAGAGTGTTGGTTAATTAAATGAAAGGCGGTTACCTATAATTTCACCTAATCGGTGCCAATACGTGATTACTGATTTTCTACCGTTATTCGCCAATAGTCTTTATGTACACAATTCAGTAGAGCGGAATCACACATAATACTATGATAGGTGAACCAAGTGGTTGGGTGGTTCACCTGTCATTGTGCTACACGCTCAATCAATGGATCTATCGTACCGGTAGGTAGCTACCTCATTAGACCAACACTCGCAGTAGTTACTGACTACCTCTACTGAATCGTGGATCGATACGGAAAGACTAATGGAGAATACATAGCGGTAGAGAATCACGTATCGGGACCGATGAGGCCGAGGTCTCATTGTCAATTGGTAACCGCTTTTCATTAGAGGATACCATGGTACGTGATAACATACCGTGATTCTGATTTTTCACTCTCTCAGTTCTCATTCGTACTCTCGTACTATCGCATATGGTCTAGTTGGATACGTGACACGAATCACTATAATTAGGGGATGGTGATTCGGTCTCTCTACAGCCGATACGTGATACGAAACACTATTAGGGTAGGACGATTCGGTCTATCCCCCGCTTTAGTCTGGTTGGATACGTGATCCCTTGCAGCCTTTTATTGCAGCCTTTTATTAGGAGCGAAGTTCTACTCACCTGCCCAATAAATTATACCAGTCCATGGCAATTAAAGTATTAGTAGAACCCAAGATATGTAAAAAGGAACCCTGTACAATAAAGTGAGCGTAGTTTCAGAAACGTAAACTGAAAACTCTCAGCATCAAAGATTGTTTACGGGAGTGCTCTCCCCCCCCCCCCCAAAAGAAAAATATTCTCACAATATATATTTAGTTAGCGACGTATTTTCTTAAAAGTGACGTCAGCAGTGTCTCTTGACGAATTCGACGATTCAAGATATCATGTATTTTGTCTCACGAAAATATTCTAAGAGACTGAGAGACTCTAGGGGGGCCAGGATGGGGGTCTCAACTCTCGTTCTATCTCTCTATCTCTCTCTCTCTCTCTCTCTCTCTCTCTCTCTCTCTCTCTCTCTATGTGGGGGGAAGTGGACACTGTATGTACTGCATAGACACAATGTTTAATTTGATTATAAACACACACTCACGTACACGCTTCCGTCTTGCACACCCACCCACACTTTCCAACAATGAACAAATTTTTCAAACTTTAAATTTTATGTACATATCAGTTAAATTTTATGTATATCAGTGGCAATGAGGACATTAAATCATCCATAGACGATTATCTTTTAAATATCAGCGATGGACACAAATGTGTTGTATGAACGTAGTAAATATCAAGATCAACTATTTAATGATCTTGATTCTAGTTAACCTCGCTCAGATATTTTTTCTGTTCAATGAACAATCTAGCACTGTTAAAATTGTTAAAAGACCCACGGTAGAAAATCTTTATTTTGCTGGAAAAATCTCCCATACGGTCTTCATATTTTAGTATCATGACGTGTGGGTCTCATTTCATAATAAAGATTGTTTTGAAACTTAATATGTATTCTGAAAAAGGAAAAAGTATAACAGCACGTTGTTCGTTAACGATGATAAATAACCCCAGTCTACAGCTCTGGATCCAATAATAAAAAAGAGTATATTATATTTAAAATTGCAATTCCACCATGTACCCCAAGTCCCTGGAAACCTTTTGGTAATGAAATTCCCCCTCTGCGCTAGCTCACGGAGGGGTAATAATATCGCTTGTACGGCGGGAAAAAAATTCCTGTGTCCAAACTACAAAACAGAAAGTTCTAATTTTTTGAACATACCGAGGAAATTGTCTGAGCTACCATTACATACCGGAATTTTTTGATATTTTGGCCATTAACACTGTTTTTGTTTTTGGAAAACTATGAAGATGCTGGAATTTGGCTACAAAAACCTTCAGAAATGTGCAAAATGCCATTCCAAAGGTATTGGAGGTGGATTCATTGATAACTAAGCTATAGTCGAGTCAGAAAAAATTCCACAAGATTGGAATTTTATGCCCATATAAGGAGTTATGCGACACACCTCTGTTGTTAAACATGTGGTGTAATCGCTACCGGTCGTTACTTTCTGTAGAATTCAGGTCCTGGTTACTATACAAACTAGTACCATACGTTTTAGATAGGTTTTAGACAAGTTTTCGATAACTTTTTATGAGAAGGTCCCGTAAATTTTCATTTTTAGGTAGGCGGTATTGTCACCCCTATATGCAATAATAGGGGTGACTTCGTAACCAAGGAAACCTTCAACTGACAGGTTCATAATTTGATTTGAGGCTCTTTCGGAGAAATAAGTTAACACGCGAGTATTACTTACTTCAACTACCAGCTCTGTCACAACCCACTTGACAAAGTTCCTGCTATGATCATTTGGGTGGTGCTGAATTTAACTTAGGACCAATTAGAGCAAGATAAATCAGATCAGAACTTCATCTTTCAAGGATGTGGAATATTCATTATATTACTAGTTTAAATTTACGCATGATCTCTAACATGGGACGGGGTTTTAACCCCGCCGAGGGGTCAAAAAAAGGGGAAAAGAGGAGTAAAATAATAAAGAGGGGAAAAAATAATATAGGGCTTAATCAATTCATTTCCTCTCAATGCTCTTGGTTTTTTCTTTTTATACCAAAACCCTCCATGGGCCGGGACCTATGGCATCACCTCTTCTTCTCTCTCTCTCTCTCTCTCTTCTCTCCCCTTCTCTCTCTCTTCTTCCCTCCCTCTCTCTTACCCTATCCCCTAAAACCCTCAGGGTCCCAAACGGATTAGAAACATATTTATATCGGACCGTCCACTCTAAAAATGATTATATATTTATGCACAGCATGATAATGATATTTTCCCAAAAGAAAGTGGGTATTTAACTTGGGGCAAATTTGAAACTTGTAAATCATTTGGAAAACTGATCGGGCCCCAATCTCAAAACCCTTGGACTGGACTTTTTAAAACATTACCTTATATTTTTTCCATTCAAAATTTTTTTCCCTCATTTTTCCATCCAAAAACCCAAATATTATTACTTTTTTTGTAAGGTCATTCCCAAAAGATTCCATGTTCCCCCTCCGCACTTTCCCTTTTGTTTTACTTTTTTAAAAAAAAAAAGGGTTTTAAAAATTTTTTTAATAACAAAAAAAGGGTTTGGGTTTTGTGTGAACAAAAAAAGAGAAAAAAAGGGTTAAAAAAAACGCCTTTTCTATTTAGGAATAAAATGAGAGAAAATGAGGGAGAGAGAGCAGACTGCAGAGATAGGGAAAAAGGGAATATAGAGAGAGGGAGCGAGAAAGAAAGTGAGAGACAATAAAGTCCATTATATGTATTGCAGTGAATGATCGTGATCACTTACACGGATAGTCTTTACAGGACCATACATGGATTTTAATACTCAACCTTAGCTTCGGCTACTATTTAAAAGTTTTTCTAGATAATTATCTTCCATATGTTAAGACCTAAAGATATTCTTATGTATCTGCATGAAGTAATACTGCCAGTTTTTCTCTAAAAAGGATACGATTTGCCCCATGACTTTATCCTAAACTGAGATCACATCTCACATCACATATGAAGCCTTGATCTGGGTAGGAGCGGTAAAAACAGACGTGATCTAAGAATGAGTTATTGCACCAAAAAACAGGCACAATTATTACTATCGACATTTTCATCCCAGAGGCCCAACATTCAAAGTGCAAACAATGACTCCTTTTGTATAACACCGACGGATTGAGGGGGAAAGTGTACGTGATTGATTTTCGAATTTCTAACTTTCTTCTTTGTCGTTAACTAAACAAAAGTCAAAATATATAACTACGTTACATACCATCTTAACTTAATACCTGTTTTCTCCTTCCTAAATTCTGTGGTATAGTGCACGCCTAGCCCAACGTACCCAGCAGCAGCTTGGTATTTTAGTGTTGGCGAACAATAAAAGATGCTAAAAGCGTCTATCAGCTCTCTCTACTTGAAAGACTTTTCGCCAAAGAATATTTTGCATTCAACAAATCATTAAATTATATGGTGAATTCCAAGAAAGATGGCATTTATTTTACATTGGAATTGATTGGTCAAAAAAGTTGTTTTATTGTCGAGTCGAAGAGGATATATTTAAATGATTGACGTCAAGCGATTTGTTAGAAGAAAGTTGAAAGAAAACAACAACAAAAAACGGAGAATATATTCAAGAAAAATTGTTGCTGTACCAAACCCTCACAAAGGCGCAAATAGGGATGGGGGTGGAAGAAATCAATGAATCATTTATAACTTACCCTCCAAGAAGGTAAAATGTTCGTTGACATGTTTGGCAAAGGGTCTTTGTTCCCTGAAATATTGAGGGTTAGTTAGTCATGTAGTGCGATATATACCGGGCAAAATCCCCCGAGCACTCCGGGAAATCGGGGTCCGACTGTTATACCGTCATGTTACTGTTATTGCAATATTATATGTCTTACCAGGGAGCTGTCGGTTGTTTTCTGAATTTTCCGACACGTTTTACAGTTGACCTCATCCGAACTACTCTGAAAAACAGAAACACTTAGGTTAGATATCGACTAAGTTTTTAGTAGAATCTAACTGGACAATGAAGAACGAAACAAAATAGTTATCCCTTTCTTTTATTCTTCTTTTCCTAGTAACTGCATCCCTTATTCTAACATTACTAGCGTTTAGCTGGCTGTCTGTAAATTCCCAGGATCTAAAGACCAGCCGCACGATCCAATGTCACCATATGTTTTGGTCCGGGATTTCTCTAGAAAACTATTTGTTTACCTTCATTTCTCTCTCTCTCTCTCTCTCTCTCTCTCTCGCTCTCTCTCTCCCTCTCTCTTTCTCTCTCTCTCTCTTTCTCTGTCTCTCTGTCTCTCTCCCAAACAATTACTACACGCCCACGACCTCCTACCAATACAGAACTGCAGAGCTTTCAGAAAAACGCATTTCCTTCTCTCTCCTAAAACTATCCCTCTCTCGCTCTCTGTCTTCTCTCCCTCTGTTTATCCCAAACCACTCCTACATGGACCCCTCCCTAAGTTGGGCGCCCAATAAATTATACCAGTCCATGGCAATTAAAGTATTAGTAGAACCCAAGATATGTAAAAAGGAACCCTGTACAATAAAGTGAGCGTAGTTTCAGAAAAGTAAACTGAAAACTCTCAGCATCAAAGATTGTTTACGGGAGTGCTCTCCCCCCCCCCCCCAAAAGAAAAGAAAAATATTCTCACAATATATAGTTAGCGACGTATTTTCTTAAAAGTGATGACGTCAGCATGTCTCTTGACCAATTCGACGATTCAAGATATATCATGTATTTTGTCTCACGAAAATATTCTAAGAGACTGAGAGACTCTAGGGGGCCAGGATGGGGGTCTCAACTCTCTCTCTCTCTCTCTCTCTCTCTCTCTCTCTCTCTCTCTCTCTCTCTCTCTATGTGGGGGGAAGTGGACACTGTGTGTACTGCATAGACACAATGTTTAATTTGATTATAAACACACACACACGTACACGCTTCCGTCTTGCACACCCACCCACACTTTTCCAACAATGAACTTTTCAAATTTTTCAAACTTTAAATTGTATGTATCAGTGGCAATGAGGACATTAAATCATCCATAGACGATTATATTTCAAATATCAATAATGGACACAAATGTGTTGTATGAACGTAGTAAATATCAAGATCAACTATTTAATGATCTTGATTCTAGGTAACCTCGCTCAGATATTTTCTTCTGTTCAATGAACAATCTAGCACTATTAAAATTGTTAAAACACCCACGGTAGCAAATCGTTATTTTGCTGGAAAAATCTTCCATACGGTCTACATAGTTTAGTATCATGACGTGTGGGTCTCATTTCATAATAAAGATTGTTTTGAAACTTAATATGTATTCTGAAAAAGGAAAAAGTATAACAGCACGTTGTTCGTTAACGATGATAGATAACCCCAGTCTACAGCTCTGGATCCAATAATAAAAAAGAGTATATTATTATATTTAAAATTGCAATTCCACCATGTACCCCAAGTCCCTGGAAACCTTCAACTGACAGGTTCATAATTTGATTTGAGGCTCTTTCGGAGAAATACTACCCGAGTATTATACTTCAACTACCAGCTCTGTCACAACCCACTTGACAAAGTTTATTCCTGCTATCATCATTTGGGTGGAATTTAACTTAGGACCAATTAGAGCAAGATAAATCAGATCAGAAATTCATCTTTTAAGGATGTGGAATATTCATTATATTACTAGTTTACCCCACTTTGACGATGTTCATCCACTATTCCATTTGATCTCTAACATGCACGGGCTTGGACCCCGCCGAGGCGTCAAGAAAGAGAAGAGAGGAAGGGAGAGTTAGGGAGAGAGAGTGAGAGAGATATATAGAGAGAGAAGCATAATATAGGTCATTAATCAATATCTATTTCCTCTCAATGTCTCTTGGTTTACTTTATACCCCATCCATGGGCCGGGACATATGGCATGCATCACTCTTTTTCTCTCTCTCTCCCTCTCTCTCTCTCTCTCTCTCCCTCTCTCTCTCCCTCTCTCTCTACCCTATCTCCCATACAGACCCTCAGGGTCCAGACAGGATTAGAAACATATTTATATCGGACCGTCCACTCTAAAAATGATTATATATTATGCACAGCATGATAACTTGTGAGTATTCTTCAACATGATAAGTGGGTATTTAACTTGGACAATTTGAAACTTGTACAATCATTTGGAAATCTGATCGCCTCAAGTCTCAACCTTGGACTGGACTATAATACATTATATATGTATCTCATTCGAAATTCTTTTCCCTCATTTTCCATTCCAAATCCCCAAATATATATTACATTTTAGTAAGGTCATTCCAAATCGATTCCATGTTCCCACGTCCTGTCACTTTTCAAACTCTGTTAACGTTTCACAATGGGTGGTCGTTGAGAAAAAAAAGAGAAAAGTTATAAAAATGTTTTTGCTGCAAGGTGGATAACAAGAAAAATGGGCCTTCTCGAGAAGAATTCTCGTAGTGGCAAGGTGTTCAAAAAGGTGGGACACGAGAAAACTTTAAAGGGATAAGGGATAATGGGACCAATCCGAGGGGCACTTTTCCTCTCTCTCTCTTTCTCATTTTATTTATGAAAAAGAGCTTTTAAATATTTAAAAACTCTTTTTATAAATGGGGGGTATTGCTGGAAAAAGATCGTCCAAACTGCTCGATATCTGGTCTATATCGACCACGCTGTTTCATACATTACATGGCGCACTCGCAAAGGGGGCTCGATATATATAGACCAAATATCGAGCAAATTTTAACGCTCGCATTTTTAGGGGGCTCGATTGCGGCTCGATATATCGAGTAGTTTGGACGATCTTTTTCCAGCAGGACCCACGAATGCGCATTGCACCTCCAATTATCTCTTTTGAGCGAGCAATCTACCTCCTTCAATTACAGTCCACCGCAAACATAACTCCCCGACCCCTGTCAACTCCCTCTCACCCTCTCTCCCTCTCTCTTTCTGTCTTTCTTTCAATCTATATAAATCTCTATTTAGTCTATACCTCTAAACTCTCGTTCCCACCACCATCAGGCATCAGATCATCTCTTTTAAGCTGTTTCTCGTTTCAACCCCGTTACCTGATAGGCCCGTGGTCCTACTTGCTAAACTGGATGGATGGAGAGAAAGAGAAAGAGAAAGAGAGAGAGAGAGAGAGAGAGAGAGAGAGAGGAGAGAGAGAGAAAGAGAGAGAGAGAGAGAGAGAGAGAGAGAGAGAGAGAGAGAGAGAGAGAGAGAAAGAGAGAGAGAGAGAGAGTGATCTAGAACAAGGAAACTATTAACACGCTGTTTGCCCTCCTCCCACCAGCTCTTGTTCACCTAATTGGCTAATTACCGATCAATGTAGCAGACAGGTCTCTGAACTGCTACACTGAAATGACACTGTAAAGAGTTCTACTGCAGAAACGAGGAGAGTTCTAAAGAAACGAGAGAGTTCTAAAGAAACGAGAGAGTTCTCATATATTAACACGACTTGAGAGTTTTTAACTTGGAATTTTGTCCAACCGGTTGTAGTAACGCCGTACGGTCTGACTTCCTGAGGTGGTTGTGTGGGATCATCAGATCACTTCCTTTCTTTCTCCCACAACCAGCTATTTAATATTTGGTAACCACCCCAAACTGAAACTGCAAGGGGAGGGAGATGGGACCATGTAGACAGATAGCCATTTTCTGCTGACGTATAATCGTCTGGTCAAGGGCTACTGACTGTAGCTATCTCAGTTATATTGCTCTATACTTTGACGGTGATGGATGGCACATAACAGAATATAATATATGCATATTGTATAGGGTTTCTTACGTGTGACTTTAGAGATATAGATGAAAGAACGAAGGAGGGAAAGAGAGTTTTCTTTCAGAAATGTTCTTGGGAGAGGGTGTGTATAAGTATTGCAGGGTGTGTATTTAGTATTGCACTTAGCACATTAATGTCGGAGGACTGGAACATTTCACCAGTTATACAATATGTGTTTTTCCTTCGTGTCTTCTCCATTAACCACTTGAGAGTTCAGAAGATATTATAGTCGGACCCCGATTTACCGGTAAATTGGGGTCTGACTGTATATTCATTGTACCGTAATAATGATCCCCCTCCCCCCATCATCATTCATCATCCCCCCTCTATATATTATATCTCCTAGTAACAATTAAATAAAAAGGAACGCTCCTCAGTCTGCGTCATCACACTCACATTATGAAGGGGTCTCCATGGTTACCAAAAGGTCCACCACTATAAGCATACACTCGGCATAATATTACCAGGGTTACAAAACAATAGAAAGACAATTGTTTCGCTAGTAGGGCCGGGCTAGCTCATCAGTTTCTCTGCAGACTGCAGAGTAGAGTAGAGGATCGACTCCTTAAACTAACACAGTGATTACAAGGGATATATATAATCATTGGGGATCGCAGCAGAGTGGTACAGTCGGACACCGATTTAACGGCCCCTGATTTAGCGGCACCCCGATTTAACGGCAGCATAATCTTCCCCCGATATAGGAAATTAACAGTATTTGACCCCGATTTAACGGACAAAACCCTTTCCCCCGAGGGTGCCGTTAAAAAGGGGTCCGACTGTAATTAGTAGTAGAGTAGTTTAGACCTACACGTCATGGTGGTTAGTTTGGTTTACACCAGATCTCTTATATCTCTATCTCTATCTCTCTCTCTTTCTCTTTCTCTCAGATGCATTGAGTGGATGAATGGTTTCGCATCTTAGAGAAAGAAGGAGAATTTCCGAGAGTTAGGTGATCAAGAAGAAATTATATTAAATGGTTTATGCAGGGTGTGTCGGGTAATATATGTGCGACCTTCTTGATCGTCAGGAGAGAAAGAGAGAGCTGATTTGTCTGGGACAAAAATCGGGAATGAGCGACAGAAGGGAGGTAGCAATCTATAGTTTCACGATCCGTCTTGAGCTGTGATACACATGTGCAGTGTGTGCGTGGGGTGCTCTAGTGTGTTTTAATACTTTGACCATGTTAGGGGTGACAGTGGTAGAGCTACGGGGTGGGCCACACCTTCTACAAAGATTCACCCTATCCCGATCTTAAAACCACTCCGTTCTGATATTAAAACCACTCTGTTCCTATCTTAAAACCACTATGTTCCTATCTTAAAACCACTATGTTCCTATCTTAAAACCACTATGTTCCCTTGTTATAGCGTTCTCAGTTCTTTACAACATTAAATGTACACATTTTGTAAAAGTGTGAGAGCTACAATCTACCTCCTCTCGACCCCGCTCTTTGAAGTCGAACATATTTTGGCCCTAAATTATCATGTTTAAGAAAAGAAAGAGCAGCAGGAGTGAAATTGTTTGTTTATTCGAGAGAGCTCTCGAGTATCATGCGTGACGATGTAAGATTATTCTTCTCTTTCTCTCCCTTTCTATCATTCTATATCTCTATGCTTCTCTCTGTCCCTCTCTCTCTCTCTCTCTCTCTCTCCCTCTATCATTATTCTCTGTCCCTCTTTTTCTTTTAAAGATACCGAAAGACATCGGCGCCCATGATAGTTGTGCACTTCAAGTCGGAAGTTCACTTACAGTGCGGCTACTTCAGGGCTACATCACACTTAAAAGTAGACTTTGGGGTAGGGGAAGCGAGGGATAGAGGAGAGTTATCTATATAGCGGATGAGAGAGAGCTTGTATGGTCGAGCGGCTCACTCTCTTTCTCGACTCTACTCTCTCTATCTCTCTCTCTACTCGCCTCGCTCTCTCTCTCGCTCTCTCTCTCTCTTTTCTCACTCTCTCTCTCTTCTTCTCTTGTCTCTAGCTCTCTCTCTCGACTCTCTCTCTCTCTCTCGCTCTCTCTCTCGCTCCTCTCTCTCCTCTCTCCCTCTCTCCTTCCCTCTCTCTCACCTCTCCCTAGAACAAGATGAAAACAATAATGGCACTACCGAGGAGTGGGCAGAATTCAATGAACCCTCAAAATTGATCTTGGTAAAGAAGTTCACATTAAAATATAACTTCTGACAGACCTCTATTCCCATACTACCAATTAGTTTAGTCCCAGTTTAGTGTCATTGAGCTAGATTGATATTAACTTGAGTTATATTGAAAGATGCGACCCTTAGTTGAACTAATATTTAACTAATATATTTAACGTCTTCTGCAGAACTCTGCATTATATAAGACGTTAAATATCGAGGGAACCGCAGTTCCCCCGATATTTAACCACTCAAACATGGTCCTTAGGAAATGAAAGATAACCTGCCACAATTTAATATATAGTCACGATTTGAATTTTGATATGTCTCACACCCCCACCATAACAGACAACCCATATATTTTAACTATCACCCACGTCACTGGCTGGATGAATTATCTAAGATGGTTTATCTTACATCTTACCCATCGAAAAAGCGAACTGAAGATTAAAATCTAAACTTTGGTCCTTCACAACAAACTGACAACATCAATTCAAACTTACAGAGTCGGTTTTCTTGGGTGTTATGGGTGGACTAACGATCCCGGGAACTGATAGAAGCGTCTCAGAGCTAAGAGGATACGCTCCTCCTCTTCATTTCATTCTCAACTGTAAACATGGTATACAGTGAGATATATTATATTGATATATTGTAGAGTGTAGACATGGTAGACAGCCGGGGGATAATGTGAGCTCGTGAGATAGATTATACAGTGAAAAATCGCTCTTTTCCCTCTTTCCCCTCGTTTCTTTTGTTAATTTATAAACAAAAGAAATTTATATCATAGCTCTCCACAATATTAGGACAGAGCAAGATCTCTCGCAAGATTTCTTTCAGTTATTCTGTGGAAACGGGATGGGTATTATAGACGGGTATAGTATATCTGGCATGTATGATTTCATTCATCTTATAGTCAGGGTGTGTGGCATTTGTTGTAGATGTGAAGCCCTAACCAACAATCATGTCCAACTTTCTTTCTCTCACTCCAAAGATGAAGATATCTCTCTCTCTCTATCTCTGTCTTTTGAATACTAGGCTGAGGTTTTCCAAAACGGAAGCCCCCTTCGACTGAAATTTATAAAAGGAGTAACACTTCCAGTCTGAACCGGTTCAGACTGGGATTGTAACAGTCAAACCCTATCCCTCGAGTTCTATAGTCTATACTCAGTGATATAGCTGTCTATTGTGAGATGTGATGATAATATCGGTAACGCTTCTGTGCGGTAGACTTATTGACTATCGTCTATAACAGAGGAATATATCATAATCTTGGTCAAGTACAATGAACGTAAAACGACCACACCTAATCCATGTACATGAATGACGGAGACAACAGTTATATATCATGATATTTTCTATGTCGCCAGCCATGAGATGACGGTCCCCTGTCTGTCTACCATACATCTTCCAATGTCTGTCTGTCTGCCATATATATCTTCCAACGTCTGTCTGTTGAGTGTCGGTCAGCATGTTGAATGTATGTCTGTCCGTTGAATGTCAGTCTGTCAGTATGCTCCTAAGACCTAAACAAAAGAACACAACAGGTAATCATGACTTTTTCGGAGCTCTTTTGGGGCGAAGGGGATACATGTCGAGATATCACTGACCAGATGAGTAAATTAAAGACCAGTAAATATGACTCGAGTAAAAAAATTTCTCCCCCAAAAAAAAAAAAAAAAGGGGTTCCCAAAGGGGGGTTTTTTAATTTTTTAAAAGGGGGGGTTTTTTTTTTTGGGGGGAAAATTTTTTTTTTTCCCCTTTTTTAACTTTTTTCCCCCCCCAAAAAAAAAAATTTTTCTCTTTTTTTGAAAAATTTTTTTTTTTTTGGGGGGCCCCCCCAAAAAAAAAAAGGGAAACCCCCCTTTTTTTTTTTTTTAAAAAAACCCCCAAAACCCCCCCGGGGGGAAAAAACCCAAATTTTTCCCCTTTTTTTGGTTTGGTTTTTTTAAAGGGTTTTTTAAAAAAAAACCCTTTTTTTTTAAAAAAAAAAACTTTTCCCCAAAAAAAAAAAAAAAAGCCCCCCCCCAAAAAGTACAAAAGGGGGGAAAAAAGTTAAAATCATTTTTTTTTTCCCCGGGGGCCCCTTGGTTTTCCTGGGTTTTTTTTCCAAAATTTTCCTTCCCCTTTTTTTTTCCGGGGGGGTTTTTTTTTGTCTTTTCTTTTTTAAAAATTTTCCTTTTCCCAAAAACCAAAAAAAAAAAACCCCTTTTTGGGAAATTTGGGGGGGGGCCCCAAAAAAAAAAAAAAAAAAAATTTTTTTTTTTTTAAAAAAAAAAAAAAAAACCCCCGGGGGGGTTTTTTAAAAAAAAAACCCCCAAAAAGAAACCCCCCAAAAGGGGGGAAAAACTTTTCCCCCCTTTTTTAAAAAAACGGGGGTTTTTTTTTTTTTTTTTTTCCCCGGGGGAAAATTTTTTTGGGGGGGGGGAAAAGGGGGGTTTTGGGGGGGGGGAAAAAAGGGGGGTTTTTTTTTTTTTGGGGGGAAAAAAAAGGGGGGGGAAAAAAGGGGTCAGTGATGTTGGGGGGGGGAAAACCCGGGGGGAAAAAAGGGGGGGGGTTTTTGGGGGGAAAAAAGGGGGGGGGGGGGGGGGTTTTTTTTGGGGGGGAAAAACCCGGGGGAAAAAAGGGGGGGTTTGGTTGGGCCCCAAAAAAAGGGGGGGGGGGGGGGGAAACCCCCGGGGGGAAGGGGGGGGGGAAAGGGGGGGGTTTTTTTTTTGGGGGGAAAAAAAAAAATTTTTTTTTGGGGGAAAAAAAGGGGAAAAAGGGGAAAAAAAAAAAGGGGGGAAGGGGAAAAAAGGGGGGGGGGGGGAAAAGGGGGGAAAAAAAAGGGGGTTTTTGGGGGGGGGGGAAAAAAAAGGGGGAGAAGGGGGGGGGGGGGAAGGGGAAAAGGGGGGGGGGGGGGGGGGGGGAAAAGGGGGGGGGGGGAAAGGGGTTTGGGGGGGGGAAAAAAAAAGGGGGAAAAATTTAAAAAGGGAAAAAAGGGGGGGGGGGGGGAAAATTTTGGGGGGGGAAATGGGGGAAAAAAAGGGGGGGGTTTTTTTTTGGGGGGGGGGGGGGGAAAGGGGGGGGGGGGGGGTTAAAAAAAAAAGGGTTTTTTTTTTTTTTTTCCCCCCCCCCCTTTTTTTTTTTTTCCCCCCCCTAAACCCGGGGCCCCCCCCCTTTTTTTTCCCCCCGGGGGGGGGTTTTAAAAAACCCGGGAAAAAAAAAAAAGGGGGGGGGGGGAAAATTTTTTTTTGGGGGGGGGGGGGGGGGGGGTTTATTTGGGGGAAAAAAAATTTTTGGGGGGGGGGGGGGGTTTTTTTTTTTTTTTTTTTTGGGGGGGGGGGGGGCCCCAAAAAAAAAGGGGGGGGGGGTTAAAAACCCCCCCCCTTTAAAAAAACCCCCCCTTTTTTTTTTCCCCAAAATGAAAAAAAAAGGGTTTTTTTTAAAAAAAAAAAAAAAAAAAATTTTTAAAAAAAACCCCCCCGGGGGGGAAAAAACCCGGGGGGGTTAAAAAACCCCCCCGGGGGGGGAAAAAAAAGGGGGGGGGGGAAAAAAGGGGGGGGGTAAAAAAAAAACCCCCCCCCCCTTTTTTTTTTTTTTTTTTTTTTTTTTTTTCCCCCCCCCCCCCCCCCCCCCCCCCCCCCCCCCCCCTTTTTTTAAAAAAAAAGGGGGGGGGGAAAAAACCCCCCCCGGGGGCCCCTTTTTCCCCCGGGGGGGGGAAAAAAAAAAAAAACCCCCCAAAAAAAACCCCAAAAGGGGAAAAAAAATTTTTTTTTTTTTTTAAAAAAAAAAAAAGGGTAAAAAATTTTTGGGAAAAACTTTTTTTAAAAAAAACCCCCCCCCAAAAAAAATTTACCCCCCTTTTTTTTTGGGGGTTTGGGGTATTAAGGGGGAAAAAAAAAATTTTTAAACCTTTTTTTTAAAAAGGGTTTTTTTTTTAAAAAAAAGGGTTTTTGGGGGGGAAGGGGGCCCCCTTTTTTTTTCCCCCCTTTCCTTAAAAAAATATTGCAATATGACGTGAAAAACACACATGTGTGCAATATACTTTGAAATAAAGATGTTTTTTGGGTTATGATGGGAAACAAACGAATTGTCGTACGCTCTAGAGAGTTAAAACTTTTATCACACTCTACTTGCCCTCTCAGAATATAATGGTACTCTCGCGACTTCTCTAGATGACAAGATAAGAGGATGTGAATTTTTTAAAAGCATGAGTTTCTTCTCTCATTACACATGATGATGTAATGACATCATGTCCCCTCTCAGGGAGCCCCAGGTAGCACCCTGGTATGATAACTGAAGTGATATGGAGGTCGTGAGGGTATCATTGGGTGAGTTGTGGGGAGGTGGTAAAGGGGGCGGTAACACAACTCCCATTCTCTCTCCCTCTTTCTCTCTCTTTCTCTCTCCCTCTTTCTCTCTCTCTCTCTCTCTCTCTCTCTCTCTCTCTCTCTCTCTCTCTCTCTTACTCACTCTCCCTCTTTCTCTCTCCCCACACATCAACCAAATAAACTCCATTACACACGGTCACGGATGTACAGCTACAGACGACGCAGTGACAGACTGGTATTAGGGGAGAGATAGATAGTGTGTGAGAGAGAGAGAGAGAGAGAGAGAGAGAAAGAGAGAGAGTCAGAGAGAGGTAATGTAGTAGGAAGACCATAGTCTGTTAGGACAGTCCCCCCCATCATCACACAAATGTATACACAAGGGGGGTGGGGGATGTTATATTTGGGCCTAGGGGAGAGCAGCTGTAGACTGTATACAATGATAGTAGATAGGTATTATTGGATGCACGCCCAGGAGAGTTGTTATAGGAACAATAGCATTGTGGAGCCCTCTTGAAAATAAACCCTTTACCTGGAAAAAACTTTACCAGGAAAACCATCACTTTGAAAAACTATTAAAAAAAACCCTATAAAACACCTAAAAAATCAACTGACACAAATATCTAAAAAATACTAAAGGGTCATTCTCATAAAATTGACACTTCGAGATGAGAGATTTTGGTCCTGCCTTTAGAGCATCTTAACATTGGTCAACTTTGGTAATTTTGGTACCAGAATGTAGAAAAATGTCTAAATTAACGAAAAATGAACAGTATGGTACAATTATGTATCATAGAAATGAATAATGACGCATAATATGCTAAAAATGACCGATTTTCGGCGTGGACGTAATGACCATGACGACCGTGACGCTCATAAAATCGCTCATAAAATCAGTTATGGTTGTCGTACGACGTAAAAATGGGTATCCAGCGGTAGCTCTCAAAGAGATCTGTCTGATTGGGAAATATGAAAGCATACTTGTAACTAATTTGGATTTAAATTGCTTTTATAGTGAAAAATGTAATGATTGTAACGACCGTGACATTCGACCGTAACGTAACGGTCGTTAAAAATGTAACGACCATCACGTAACGGTCGTTAAATTTGTAACGTCCGTAACGTTATGGTCGCTACGAAAGTAACGACCATGACGTTATGGACGTTACAAAATTCAAGATGTAATGACCGTGACAGACCTTATAAGGTCATGAATTTGACTCCGCCACAAAGTTATTTGCACGGACATTACACCTGTAACGTCCGTAACGTTATGGACGTTACGGAATAACGACCATCACGTAACGGTCGTTAAATTTGTAACGACCATAGACGTTATGGTCGTTACGACCACTTTACATGCAATTGTAATTAAATTGCATTGTAACGTCCATCACGTAACGGTCGTTGCGTAACGTACGCGGCTTTAATTACTCATAATTATTTAATTATGCAATAATTATGAAGTCCACGTATACAGAAATACTAAGTCCATTACGTGCTTTCAGATGATATAAGTTTTATCGAAATCGGACAAGTTTGAAATTTTGGTGTCAATTTCATGAGAATGACCCTAAAGCTGTGATTTAAAAATCGATGATACATACCTTGGGCTGAGGCTTAGGGCATTGACATTGCTATCAGCAGCTTGGAGGCTAGCAATCACATTCCGAAGCACATCTTTTTCAATGGAGCTTGTCTTGGGTGGCGGGTAGGGGGCACTCCTGGAAGAGAGATAGTACGGTGTAATGTATTTTAGGAGATATGGATTACATTTCATTTATAATCTGGGGATTTTAAAGTCGGAATATTTCGAAATTCTCCAAAGAAATACTACAACATGAGGGAACATTTTTCATGAGGATTTGGATTTAGGAGCTCAATACTGCAAGTTGAGATGGTACGGGGGGATGGTTAAGTGCAGGGTGTGGAGGTTAATATAAAATGAAGGGACTAAAGCAGGGATTGAGTAGTTGGTATTGGGGCGTGTCTCGACAGTCGACCCACGTAACAGGGCAACTGAGATTGGAGGAGGAGGAGAGAGAGAGAGAGATGAGAGAGGAGAGGGGGAGAGATATAGATGGATAGTAAGAGAGAGAGAGATAGATAGATAGAATGAGAGATAGATAGATAGTAAGAGATAGAGAGAGAGAGAGAGAGAGAGAGAGAGAGAGAGATAGGGGTGTGGGGGAGAGAGATGACATAGGATGGTGAAGACTGAAGGGCGAGTAATATAATGAGAGAGGGGTAATATGACAGGTGTCTTGAGGGAAGCGTGATGGAGGGAAGCTGATAATAAAAGCAGAGAAAGATATGGGGTGAGAAATTAATGGGGTAGCTGATGCTTGAGAGGGTGGGTGTAATTAGCACTTTTAGTTTATCTTGCGGTACATCAATCTTTGGTTTTCAGCTGCCAAAACAAGTCGTGTTTCATATATTCTGATTTCCTCTGATCAACTAATGAAGTAATTGACTGGGAATCGCTCGTATTATATGTGTGTGTGAGAGAGAGAAAACATACTGCTAAGTATATGTTATGTTCTACCGAATATAATACCGATATGAGAATGATGAATGGTGTTAAACCGAAAGCGTTAATCTGAAAGTTGGAGAATGAAAGAGAGAGATAGAGAGAGAGAGAGAGAGAGAGAGAGAGAGAGAGAGAGAGAGAGAGAGAGAGAGAGAGAAAGAGAGAGATAGATAGAGAGAGAGGCACACCACACAGATATATATGACTAGCACACCCATGGGTACGCCTCAAGCAAGGGCTGTTCACAAACCCACCCGGCTCCGCCGGGTGGCGCTCTTTAATCACTGAAATTTGGTTGCCATGGCAACTGAAACAGGAACTATGGGAACTGAACCCAGACTAAATTGTTAAAATGTGTTCTAAAATAATAACAAACTCCCAAAAGTGTGAATAACAGCTTTACAGCTTTGGGCACATAAAGTGTTTTATGAAGGAGCACTGTCGCTTAGATACCGCTTAACGAACGGCCATCACTTCGACGTCGTTCATCTCCAAATTATAATATAGATTGACCAATGAAATGGGAAATAAGGTTGATATGACTGATGAGGCGGGATCGGATGTAGGAATGAGCACTGCTATGTCAGGAAACGAGGGAAGGATAGCGAGAGAAAGAGAGAGATAGAAATAGAGAGAGAGAGAGAGAGAGAGAGAGAGAGAGAGAGAGAGAGAGATAAAGAGAGAGAGAGAGACACACATAGAGAGAAATGAAGGAACGCGTCAACGCCCTGTCCTTTGTAAGCACACATGCGAGGACACGTGTATTGGACAATAGACCGGCGCTCACTCACTCACACACACACACAAACCACAAAGCATTCCTTCTATTATTTAATGGTAGAGTGCACGATATAAACAAAAACAAGAGAAGTAAAGAATAGGAACAGACAAAAATAGGGGCCCGACTTATGTGAAGTATACGTGTATATATTCACGCCAGGTGTCCATACCTCTCGGCACGTTTAGAGGCCGCCGATCCAGGTTGAATGGGAATGGGACTGACGACCCCTGCAGGCAGGTTGAAGAAACTGGTAGGTGGGAACTGGAAGGTGTCCGAGAGTGAGGGAAAGGCAGGGGCGGAAGCGGGGGCGTGGGGCGACAACCCAGGCGTAGAAACATCCATTTTGGAGAGTGGGCTGTGTAGAGCTGGGGGAACGGAAATTAAAATACTGCTACAAAACACACATGAGACGATTAGTAAACATAAAGTCATTATTTTCAGAGATCGCACTGCTAATTTGCCGGAAATACCTAGTGTGGGACTGATGGGCGATGAGAGGTAGTCAAAAGAACCTTCGGATAAGTATGTGGGTATAGGTCGGATAGGTTTTACCCTTTTCACGTCACGCCTCTCCAACAGGGATAGTTTAGGGGCCGCCATGGCAGCTCTGAAATAATTTATTTGTCATAAAGGGCAGGGGAGAAATACAACTCGATACAACAAGTAAAATAACACAGCAAGTGAAAATCAAACAGGTGTCTTACTTTGAAGTGGGAAGATGGATAGCGTGAGGTTTTATCGGCTCCGGTGATGTCTTTTCCGAGGTTGAAGGAATTATCTCCATTGGTTCCACTTTCACCATCTTACAGCCTAAAACAGCTGGCTAACATGGACAGTTGTTGTGAGTGGATTAAAATTGAAAGTTGAAACTTTTAATGTTCAGCATCACCAAAATCCAAATAAACATTTATACGCGAATTGATACATCAACAACATATAAAAGGATGTAGGCCGTAGCAGACTAAATTTCGTTATTCTACCCTACAATTCAACTGTTCAAACCGCTGGTCGGCCATAGGAGCCGATAGCGTCGGAGGTTGGCCGGTGGCGGGTGACCACAGCAGCAAAATAGTTCCCAATATACACAAGGTAAGATCAATTTAAATAGAGCACATGATAAGCAGATTTATTAATTTCATGAAGCAAAACTCACGAGGACGCTGAAAGCCCGCTGCCCGGGTGGGAACCTTTTGACTTTTTCATATAATATCCAAAGCAAATTATCATGCGCGGCGCGGTTGGACCGAAGCGCGCAACTGCCTTTTGGCAGCGTAAAAGCGTTAAGTTCGCCGGCTCTCAACGAGTTTTGCAGGTGACAGCTTCAAAAACATGAGACGAGTACAGATTGTAGAGGGCGGGACCTTCTCTCCACTGGTGTTTACAACAACAGGTGGTGTTGGCCCAGAAATGGACAGGGCGATGAAGAAGACAGCCAGACACATCGAGGACAAGCACGGAGAGATGTACAGCGAGGCGTTGGCAGCTATCAGAAGGAGGCTGAGATTCTGCTTACTAATCGCAACCTTGAGATCTCTGAGGGGGTGTCGAACAAAATACACCCCAGTAGGACTTGGTAGCATTGACTTCAATATCTGATTCGTGTGTAAGATTTATTGTTTATTCGAGTGAGTGATTTTAATATTTATTACTAACCCCAACACCGGGGGCAAATGATCGATTGATCGAACCCAATGTGAATGAGACTCATCGCGATTAACTCTTCATACGGTTACCCCCTTTCTCTCTTCGGCAGCTTCTCTTCGGCTGTTGGAAAGTGATGCCAATCGGTGTTGGGGTTAAATTCAAATTCAAATTCAAATTCATAAATTTGCGTAACACACAGGATATTTAAAAAGATAAACCTCCTAAAAAGAGTCAATACTCAGTACACTTACAGCACAGCGACACATAACACACTAACACGCATCATGGACACCACTCTAGTATTGAGTTGCTGTTTGCTTGAGCAGGATAACCGCTGATGGGGGGTGTATCCGGAATGGTAGAGAGGAAACTACCTAGCTGAGATTTGAACTGATAAAGAGTTGGGGCCTCCTTTACAGATCGAGGCAAAGTGTTCCACAACCTTGCCCCCAGTACCGCAAATGATTGTTCATATAGCGACAAGATAGATCGTTGAGCCTCGTACGAGTATCGAGGGACGACAGCTCTAGGGCCAGAGCGGTGACTGTCGACGAAACACATGTCAGTACTGTTGGGTATCTCATTGTTGTACACTTTCCACACAAGAATCATAGTGTACCTCTCTCGTCGGCGCTGAAGCGACAAAAGTCCCAGGGTTTGAAGACGTTGCCAGTAGTTCAGCCCCTTGAGACCAACGATCTTACGGGTGTAAGATCGTTGAATATCCTCAACACGACTGATATCCCCATTTTTGGAAGGTGACCACAGTGTGCAACAGTAGTCAAGATGGGGACGCACCAGTGACTTGTAAAGAGTCATCATGGTGCGGCGAGTTCTGGATCTAAATGCACTTAACGTCCATCCAGCAACCCGACTAGCCGTGGTAACAACTCGAGATATTTGGGCCGACCATTGACCATCACTCGAGAGTAGAACACCTAAGTCTCGGACAGTGTCTGTTGGATCGATGAACCTCCCATCAGACAGTTGATAGGAATAGTTCTCAGCACTGAACGGTACTTCTCTAAGCGAACTGGTGTGATTCAGGGTGAAATTCATGACCTCGAACTTTGACTGGTGCAAGGACATATTGTTAGCGTCAGCCCAGGTTATCACACTGTTCAGATCCTCCTGTAGGTTCAATTTTTCAACCATAGTACGGATAGCAGAGAAGATTTTAGTGTCATCAGCGAACGACAAAGAAGAACCGTGTTTGATTACGGATTCCAGGTCAATTACATAAATCAGAAATAAAAGTGGACCGAGAACAGTCCCTTGTGGGACCCCACTTCTGACTTCTGCAAAAGAAGACGCTACGCCGTCGACTAAGACCGTTTGTTTCCGGTCTAGTAGGAAGCTGCGGATCCATTCAAGGAGTTTGCCCTTAACTCCATATCTCTGCAGCTTTTCGAGAAGTATACCGATGTCAACTTTATCAAACGCCTTCTCGAAGTCCAAGTAGATTACATCCACTTCAAGAAGGTCGTTGAGATTGTTCAGAATATTGTCAATGTGACGAGTGAGTTGGGATAAGCAGCTCCTCTTGCTTCTAAACCCATGCTGAGACTCGTTAAACAAGTTCTCTGATTCAAAGTATGACACCATTTGAGATCTTACAACCCGTTCAAATGTCTTGGCAATGTGACTGGTGAGGGAGATCGGGCGGTAATTTTCAGCTTTCATTTTAGGACCCTTTTTGTAGAGGGGTGCAATGTACTGAAGTTTCAGACAGGGTGGTACAATGCCAGAATCAAACGATTTGGCCCATAAGATGGATAGGGGGTAGGACAGCGATGATCGGCAGTCACGTAAAATTCTGGCAGGTACATCTCCTGGAGGGCCGGCTGAATAGGGATTGAGGTCATGTAGTGCCTTTTCAATATCAGCGGTGGAGAAAACGATGTCTGAAAGGCTGCATGTAGAAGGAGTAATGTTGTCTGCAGCTGCTGAAGGGGAGTTTGAAGGAGTGCTGAAAGACAGAGGTAAATTGTGATTGAAATAGTTCTGCCTTCATCTCGGGAACGTCCGTAAGTGACCCATCACTTTTCTGTAAAGGAGGTATACGTGACCGGGTCTTCCTCTTTCGGTTGGCGTATGACCAGAAGAATTTTGGGTTAGCTTTGAGTTTTATCAACGCCTCGTTTTCATCAGAATCAAGTCGCTGAGAAATGTGACACAAGATGGCCCAAGTAATTCTGGAAACACCAACCTCTAGCTGTGGCAAAAGGTGAGGTTTATTCTGCCGGGCAAGAGTAATCCGTTTATTCAAACTCCGCTGTTTCACTTTCAATTTCCTGAGAATAGGGTCCCTTCTTTTTTTACGGGCCTTCTTCTTACGAGAGTGGTGAGATAAGACCTGTAGAACAGTCAGGGTGAAAAGTTGAACGAAATCAGAACCATCACCGTCATCGCAGATGTCGGCGAGTGCTATCCAGTCGATCTGGTCCAACTCCCTACACATTTCAGGGAAGTTAGCCTCGTGAAAGTTGTAAATATCAAAGTCTGTGAATCGATGGTCTGATTGACGAGTGGGTAAGATACCAAACCCAAGTGTAGAGCTGATCATATTATGGTCAGAAATACACGACTCCGATACCTCAGTTTTGAAGACATAGTCTGGCCGGTTGGTGAGAACGAGGTCTAGAATATTCAAGCCCCGTGTTGGAGAGTCAACAAGCTGAGTGAGAAAATATGAGTTCACAAATTTTAGTAGCATCTGTGAGCTAGGTCCTCCAGTGAGTGTCCCCCAGTCTATGTCTGGCATATTGAAGTCGCCCATGACATAGATGTCAGGACAACCCTTGTCGAGTTCGCACTGATCAATGAAACGGGATAGATCATCAAAAAGATCATTCGCAGGGGAAGATGGCGCCCTGTACACAACACAGAAAACCGAGTGAGTCTCCTTGATGTATACAGCAGCCGCACTATTGGACGTGTCTGAGAATCTGAACTCAGAGGAAGGGGTCAGTTGATTGTTAATGTAGAGTGCACAACCGCCACCTCTTCTACCCGCTCTGTCACAACGAGTTAGGTGAAAGCCTTCAATCTCCAATTGGGCATCAGAGAAATCATCATGCCACCAGGTCTCCGTAATACCGGTGCAAAGGATGGGTATTGACGGATTCTCCAGTGAGTCCTTGATAAAAGAAAACTTCCACCGACAGTCACTAGCCGCGGAAGGCGTTAAACTGCGGGCGTTGATGAGGAGTAATTCCGAAACCGTTCCAGAACCCCTTGGTAGTTGGTCGGGGTGTTCAGGCCTGGTTGTGTGAGTGTCAGATGTTTGGGCCGGGGTGTGTGTTCCCTCGTCATCTCTTCCCTGAAGGACTGTAGAGATGAGTTCAGTGACGTCTTTACTTCTCGAAGAATCTCGTCCCTCACTGAGGCCATCAATGCCATGAGAAAATCCTCTTGTGAACGGATGTCATTGGTCGCGGCACGGGGATCGGTCTCAGTTTTGTTAATCTTCTTCTTCTTCTTCTTCTTTGGGTTTGGAGGAGCTGAGCGAGGGGTCTCTTTCTGCTCCACTTTCTGAGGGACACCACTGGTTTTGTTACCAGCAGTCTTCAATGAATTACCCTTGGTAGGGGCTACTTCACTTCTCCGAGTGTTCTTTAAATGTGTGTCTTTACATTCTTTGTCGGTACAGACTCGGGAGATCTCAGACTTATGGCAGAGAGGTGGGTGAAAATCCTGGCACTGGTCACCATAGTTACACCCAGAACGAGTTGCCGTTCCGAACTGACAATAACGGAGGCATCTCTGAGGATGTTCCTTGCTGCAAGGCTTACCACTGATCAACTTGTCACCATTTGGGCCATGGGGACAGTCTCTCAGTAGATAACGTTCACAAACATTGCTGAATTTAGGAACACCTTGGGGTTTCACCTCTCCATCAGAAGATATGTCTCCAAGATCCACATCTTTTAGAACTGTCACTCCACCAACAGGAGTTACCAGATCATCAGGATCTTTCTTGACAGGAGCTTGTTTCTTCTTCCTCTTCTTCTTACCGCTACGGCCTGCCTTCGGACTGATTTTGAACTCGTATTCCTCATCAGATAACACTGATTCTGGATCTTCAGCACTTCGGTTGCACATGAAGGTTTCAATTTTGTTGTTTTTGTCCTTGCACGGCAGACACAACCAGACCGACCCCGTCAATGACCCAAGGGTGCCATCCATAGCCTCGCAATCATGAGACCCCTGCTGGCAAAGAAAACAGCGGACACGAGGAGATTCACCTGGTTTAACTGCATACCCTTCGCCACAGCCCTCACAGTCACAAGGAAAATGACTTTCCAGCTGAATGATGATGTAGTCGGCTAGTGTAGTGCGGTTCTGGTACCGCTTAGTTTTATCTGCATGTGAGCCGGGGGATGCACCGAAAAACGATGCAGCGGCTTCCAGGTGAGCACAGTTGAATGTGCGGATGATGTCTAGATTCTTGGTGTAATCCACATCATGGCGGTAGGCAGACAGGATCTTTTTGGTAAGGGGATCTGCTGCGTTTACAAGATTTCCAACGGCAAGGGCATTACCATCACTTTTGTCATCAGTAGGTGTAGCCATATTTGTCATATCTGGCATGGCTAGAGCCTACAGAGGGATATTCTCAAATTAATTTGTTTAAAGTAGTGTTGAAAAGTTTGAAATTAAGAAGAAAAAAAAAGAAAAGAGGAAAAAAAAAGAAAAAAAAAAGTGAGCAGAGAGAGAGGGAGTATGAGAGTATGACGGTGTGTGGGTAATTTATTATAATATATACCCTGCTAACTTAAATAATGCGCCAGTGGCGAGAAGTCCCACTAGCGCGCTCTCAGTAAACAGCCAGTCCAGCGGCAGATTATTTCCCACTGGCAGGTTATTTATTTTTAACTCCTACGTAACATTCAAAGTGTGTGTAAATGATCAGTTCTTACTAAAATACAGAGGGAACACTATGTGCAACACTTACACACTACATTGGAGAGAAAGAAAGGACACATTCCGTCAATTACTCTCTCTTTATCTCCCCTTTTGTCTCACTATCTCTTTCTCTGTGTTATTTGTGACATGCCCCTTATCAGGCTATTTCTTTCACTCTCTTTCCTTAGCAACTGCTTAGTAACTGTTACCAAACAGTGTACACTCAATTGTGACGTGTTTTTAACTATTTCTCAGTTCTCTTTGTGTGTTTTGATTAGTGTTCTCTCTCTTGTTGGTGTGTAATACTTGAAATAAACAACTAAAGCAGGGTATATAACCCATAAACTCTGACCACTGGCACGTTATAGGTTTAAACCCCTCCGCCTCTCCCTCGGCTCCGCCTCGGGATCGTCGTCGTGATTTAAACCAGTTTATCCGCCAGCGGCGGATAAACTCCAGCTAACTTCTCCCAGCGGCGCGCTGGGAGAAAGTTATCTGAAATAACGCGCCAGTGGCCAGAGTTTATGCCTCATTTATTCTGTTTTGTAGTACCAACCAGTTACCACCTACCAGTGCTTAGCTAGGAAGAGCAAAGGCTCAGATAGCCACGGACCACGGTACGGCTCATTGTCACTTTTTTGAAACCTAGTCAGCTTCAAAAACTCCGACTTATATTATTAAGTATTTCAACAGCACGCTAGACTGGGCATGCGGATAGTCCCACCACCTTACCCCTATAGAGCAGAAACGAAACGAGCTAATCAATTTCACTGCTCATTTGGTCCAAGAGCAGCTCATTTATGGAACACTCTACCTGCTGCTGTCAATTCTTGTGTGAGCTTGAATCAGTTCAAATCATCATTGGGCAATTACTTCACAGGATTTCACGATCGTCCTCCAGTCAGAGGGTACCCGCCACTTCCAAATGACCTTTCGCCTCAATGTGCTGTGCTGTGCTGATGAGTGTGAGTGTGAAGGGATAGTTTTTCAACTTGATTTTATTTAGGTGGACCCATTCAGGGAAGGCCTGTTTCTTTATAAATAAAACTTTAATTGTAAACTTGTAAACTTGTAAGAAATTCCGTCTCCAGCCCGCCTGACTGGCCAGCGTTAAAATCTGGGTGTTTCGTGAGTGCTGACAATCGGTTCTTTAGGGTTAGTGCTAAAGTAGAGTTAGGGTTAGGGTTGGGGAACTCGGGGTTGGGCCTTGACGTTTCCTACCAGATAAACTTTGAATTAGCCAAAACGGTTGAGTGCCGTTTTTAAATTAGTGAATCAACTTTTTTGGCATCGTGCACCTGTAAACAGGCCACCAAACACCCAGATCGTAACGGCGCCCTGCCTGACTCCGCCTGAAGCACATGGGCGCCCATCTGGGCCAAAAAACCTAGACGGTTAGCGGTTAAGTCACACTTTTTAGCACCAAATTTGGACGTTTCTAATCCATTTCTGGGTCAAACTGTTTTATCTTTGGCTTGTTGGAAAGCGGGCAAGTTTCAAGTTTCAAGAGTTATGGCACAAAATGTTCGTTTTAAGGCGTTTTGCGCCATAGCTCCGTCATTTATTCACCAATATACAGGATGTCCCACTGTCTTTGCATCACCTGTGATTTTGGGTGATGAGTGGGTTCCATTCAAATGCCCATAACTCATCGAAAAGTAGGCCAAAACGGCTCAACCAAAAACAGCGTTGTAGAGAATTGTCAGGCGCACATTTGGGTACAAGATTAATGTTCCAAGTCTTACCAATCGTCAGATATATCGTCGTAAAGTCACAAGTACGTGATTATGAAATCCGACCGGGGTTCACGTTTTGAAAAATTCACAAATGCAAAGTTGCTCGGATCACATTGCACCCCTCATAAGAGTTGTAGGAAATTGTCTGGCGGTCATTTTGGTACCCGAGTTTTTGTCCTAGCTCAATGTTTAGAGTGTCTTATGACTGTTAGAACTGGAATTTTTCCAAAAGTTGACTCAGGTATCGTATTTCTTTTTGCCTGGTTATGGAGCTCATTGATGCTTGAATAACATCTCAGTGCATGATAGGGTTGGGATAGACCACTTGCGTGTCCTACACATTAACAGGGGCCTTGCCAAATCGTCATAACAACCCTGTCAAGTGTCTAGATGAAATTGAGACGATATGTGCTGATTATCATGGGATTACACACGACACCGAGCCACCTAATTAGGCGTAGTGAGCCGATACCAACTAAGACTCAGCATAGAAAAATCTTCATGTTCCTACAGTCATAATGCAACTAAAACGTAGAGCTAAGGAAAAAATCATGGTATCAAAATGAACCTCAGACGATTCCAATCAAGCTCTTATAAATTTCAAATCATTTTACCCATTTGTTGATGACACGTGATCCCCTCAAAAATGTTGGTTGAATTTCGTCTTTAGACAGTCATAAGACACCTTAAACATTGAGCTAGGGCAAAAACTAGGGTACCAAAATGACCGCCAGACAATTTCCTACAACTCTTATGAGGGGTGCAATGTGATCCGAGCAACTTTGCATTTGTGAATTTTTCAAAACGTGAACCCCGGTCGGATTTCATAATCACGTACTTGTGACTTTACGACGATATATCTGACGATTGGTAAGACTTGGAACATCAATCTTGTACCCAAATGTGCGCCTGACAATTCTCTACAACGCTGTTTTTGGTTGAGCCGTTTTGACCTACTTTTCGATGAGTTATGGGCATTTGAATGGAACCCACTCATCACCCAAAATCACAGGTGATGCAAAGACAGTGGGACACCCTGTACTATACATACTATGAAACCTGGAAAGCTCGATGCCCTAAATAGTGGGGCGGACAGAAAGTCACCAGATCCGGACTATAACTCACCTAAATTCGAGATTTTAAAAAGTGAGTTATAGTTCGAGTTCGATTTATCGTCTGTTCGAGTTTCTGTCCGGTACCCCTATACACGTTGATCAGTGAGACCCTTCCATGTTTTTATTTAAATACATTATGTGAATTATGTATATTGACTTTTTATCCTTTTTCAAATCAAATCAAATCGCTATGATACAGTTTGGACACCAATTAATTAATCAACGGAAGCTTTTCGTTCTCCAAATCGCAAGATTAAATTTTGAAATTGTTTACCCCCACTCAGTGCTTCTCAGTGCCCGTAGTCATCAAACTAGCAATATTTGTGAATTCTGCCAGCTGTGATATTACACATTGTGCCATCCCATTGCATAATTCCTACGATCATTTTTGGGTTCCAGTTCTACAATTTCTCGCGCTATATATTATCTGGTCAAACCCACTAAACATAACTAGGTACATGCTAGGTAACAGCTAGCAGGTTTTTATTGGACATCATAATATTCTGCGGCATACGGCACGTGTTCATCTCATCTAATCAATTATAAGAGAGAAATTCTGAACCAGGTCCAGTGTCTAGACCTATAGATAAACGTCCATCCAATCACGTGACCTGTAGTGGGATGATGAGTGATGATATTATGAAAATATGATATTATATTTTCACAGCATGGGTTGGACCCAATCCGAGAATATACATAGAGAGCCTTAGGGAGAGAGAGACTCAAGAGGGAAGAGAACATAATATATTTTCATGACTTGAATTCAAGTCATGAAAATATATTATGTTAACACCATCAATTCTCACCGTGAACCGTATGTGACTCTGAAATTGCAGCTTCCAGTGATATAACTAACTCAAGCAGAGATCAAAGATATGGCCATCTTTAAGTTTAGTTGTTAGTTCTTTCAGTGGTTTCGTTGATCCTTTGAAGTATGAAATTGCATATTCTTGCATATGTATTTGATATTTTCAACTGCAGGGAGCAGCATGTAATGGGGGATCCATCGCACCTTGTTGAGTAAGGGGGAACTCTTCCCCCTTACTCAAATCTCTAGATGGTATGTGACTGATCTTATTGAAGTCCAGTTATCGAGCATATCGTTTTCAGTAGTGTGTTCACTGTGTTCTCACCTCTACCAAGAACAATGATCACGTTGTTTGAGTTTTAATCCGCTCCAAATTCCGATAAATGGAACTCTAAAATGAGCACACGTCCTTGATATTGTTCTGATAAACAATAGGGTAGTTGAAGTACCTACTATGATATTGAGTTACCTGCAGCAGCCTCTACTTTCACGTGCCTACTTTGTTCTGTCCTACCAGCTTTTCCAGCATTTAATTTTTGAAAGGGACTAGGGAGTGCACCGTGCAGTATCTCTTTCTCCCTCCCGTTCTTCCTCCCTCTCCTTCTCTCTCACTATCTTTTTCTCTCTCTCTCTCTCTCGTCCTCCATCGGAGAGTTTTAGAACAATTCAGTTTTTGTTGCCCACCTGGTAGGTTACACCACTGCACTGTCCCAATTCTAGTATAAAACCACCGCACAACCCCTCATTTCTCAATCCACTCCAACCATCAATACCACCATGATCCGAACCTGTGTTGTTATACTTGCCGTCCTGGCCGTCATCTCTACAAAAGACATCTACACTGACCGGCCCCGACCTGTCCCAACCTCTGACCCTTCTCCTTTCAATCAACTGAAGGAAGCTTTTCAACGCCTGCTCAGCAGGGCGGAGGAAGAGGCTCAGAACCTCAGATACAGGCTTGAAGATGAGGCTGTGGACTTTGCCGAGGAGATAGAGGAAAGTGTGGTGGAAAGGGTTGAGGCTCTAGCCGATCTGATTGACGAGGGACTTGATTACTAATTCCCGGCGACCTGCAGCGACCAATGATTGATTTAATTTAGTAATTCAATTTTTTTTCTCAATTTTGGCATAAACGAGTAATTTTCGATTTCTCTAAAATATCTTTTAACCAATTAATCACGATCACATTTGAAGCACGATCAACCATCACCAACTATAGTTAGTAGTCAGTACTAGTCACTCAAAAATCACCCACTACTAGTCTTTGTTTGATCGTTAGCTCGTTTATCTTTATCTCTAATGGAAATGAATACTCCTCTCATCTCAATTCTCATCACCAAGAAGTCGCGACTCACGGTACCAATCACATCCATCAAGGTCGTAAGCTTGTCAGTCCGTATTGTTTGTTGTTTAATAAAATCAAATTTATAAACGCTCACTCAACAAGTCGCAGTATTAGTCCACAAACATTCCGCTCACCAATAATCGCTATACTTGCTGATTAATGAGCACTCACACTGCTCGATGCTCAACGCTCACTTAAAAATACATCATCACGCACAAAACTGTTCTGTTCCTACCCTGTTCCTTAGCACTCCCTTCTGTTCCTACCCTGTTCCTTAGCACTCCCTTCTGTTCCTACCCTGTTCCTTAGCACTCCATTCTGCTCCTACCCTGTTCCTTAGCACTCCATTCTGCTCCTACCCTGTTCCTTAGCACTCCCTTCTGTTCCTACCCTGTTCCTTAGCACTTCGTTCTGTTCCTACCCTGTTCCTTAGCACTCCATTCTGCTCCTACCCTGTTCCTTAGCACTCCGTTCTGTTCCTACCCTGTTCCTTAGCACTTTGTTCTGTTCCTACCCTGTTCCTTAGCACTTCGTTCTGTTCCTACCCTGTTCCTTAGCACTTCGTTCTGTTCCTACCCTGTTCCTTAGCACTGCGTTCTGTTCCTACCCTGTTCCTTAGCACTTCGTTCTGTTCCTACCCTGTTCCAGCCCAATTTACTGGGAAGAACTATTTTAGGTGTACATGCAAAGGCAAGGAATTCAATATACACATAAGAACCGTACATGCTAGGGACCCCACACAGCGTCTGCTGCAGCTAAGGGGCCCTGAAAACCTGATAGGGGGGAGACACACTGAGGTTGGTCGCGTGCATTCAACTCTCAACCTCGCGACACACACTGAAGTTCGAAGTTCGAAGTTTCGCGGAAAAGTTCAAAGTTTCGCGAAAACCCATTTTCGGCTGAGAAATCATTTGTAAGATGCTAGTTTATTTACTGGTACATCTCTCGAGGTGTCCTTTATCCATACTGAGTCAATTTCACCGTTTTTAAAATTTTTGGTGAATTGGGACAACTGTGACCGGATTAGCCAAAAATTTCAAAAACGGTGAAATTGACTCAGTATGGATAAAGGACACCTCGAGAGATGTACCAGTAAATAAGTTAGCCTCTTACAAATGATTTCTCAGCCGAAAATGGGGTTTCGCGAAACTTCGAACTTCGAACTTCAGTGTGTGTCGCAAGGTTGAGATTTGAACGAGCGCGCCCAACTTCAGTGTGTCTCCCCCATAGAAGGCTAGTAAAATACTGCAAAAGCCTCGTCACGGAAATTGAAGTACAATCGGGGCCCGATTTAGGGGCCCCCGATTTAGTGGCACCCCGATTTAGGGACAGGATTTTTTTCCCCTGATTTAGGAAATTAACCTTATTTGACCCCGATTTAGTGGACACCCCGATTTAGTGGACAAAAGCCTTTCCCCCGAGGGTGTCCCTAAATCGGGGTCCGACTGTACTAAAGAGAGGGGGTAGAAAATACCTGGCGGACTGGGCGGCTTTCCCGAGGGTGGGGCAGCCTCATATCTCGGACTGTAAACATGAACAGGGTGGGAAGGTTGGCTCCATTGCAACCTATTCTCGCTCTGCGAAGAAAAGGCTCCCGCTCTGTGGACAGCAAGAACTCACGTGCGCGCGATGTAAAGCACGTTTGTCAGCAAATCCCGTGCGACAGACTGTTTTGGGAGACCTTTTTAGCTGACCTAGCACTACTCAAACGTCAATTACCGCCTCATTTCGCATCGTGATGAATCGGCGGGTATTTTCCCATGCTCACAAGGCCATGGCGATTCACCCAGTACCCGCAGATTGTCCCAGGACCGAGTAGGAGCTTGCAGCCAGGTCTTTAAAGAATTGCTCATGTTTAGCGTCAATTTTCACCCATTATTCCTCAAATGCTGATACTCGCGGGTATTTTCCGTAAAACTAGAGACAATTATCTGCCAGGAGCAACAAACGAGATGCAAATCGGTTCAGTAGCTCCTTGCAGATAGGTCTTTGAAAAAGTTTGCTCTAAAATCAATAGCAGAGCGGAGGCCTGTATGTGAGATCGATCTCGGTCGCTGCGTGACCTCGATCTCACTCAGGTATCAATGTGGCAAGTGGGAAGGGGTATGGGGGAAGGGGGAGGTGTAGAGTGTGCTATAGAACGTTACTGGATACAATGGACTCATCCGGGAACACGGCCACCCGGAAAGAAGACCGAAACACCACCCAGCCCCCCGAGCAAAAAATCGGACCACACACGCGGAGTACGTTTCCAGGATGGGCCGACGCGGAGGTTGACTGATCGGGCTTGCAGTGGTATGGCACCAAGAAGAGCGAAGCTCAGTTCAGCACCACACCACTACCATTCCATCCCCACATACGGATGTGCATTAATCCAGTAAATTAAAAAGTTGAATAGTAGTCTGGAGTCCAGCTGTCAGAGCATTGGCCTGACCCATTCTCGTTGCGGAGCGCGTGAGAACTGTGGTCAGAGCAATGGCCTGATAGGAGTCCAGTGAATTGAAAGAATTGTTTCCTTTGTTTCTTGTCATCTTGTAACTCTCTCTCTCCCTTCCTCTTTATCCTTTAGTTACAATTGTAGCTATTCGCTCGCTCCCCTTCAATAATCCTTCTTTCTCTTCTTCTTCTCTCTCTCTCTCTCTCTCTCTCTCTCTCTCTCTCTCTCTCTCTCTCTCTCTCTCTCTCTCTCTCTCTCTCTCTCTCCCACTCAGCTATGACGTGTGTACTATATACTTGCACCATGTTTGCAGCTGTTACCAAACTTCAGTTGAGCCCTCTCCCAGTAATTGAGCACCCCCGGGTCCTTCACTGCTCCTTCTCAACCAATAGGAGCACAGTATTCTGGACACGTGATAAAGGTTAGCCAATGAGGAGGCGTCTAAGGAAGGAGTCCAGGTGGCGAATATTGATAGAGGTGGGCCTAAGGATGATAGACTAAAACAGCACACAAAGAGAGAAGAGAAAAGGAGGGAGAGAGAGAGAGAGAGAGAGAGAGAGAGAGAGAGAGAGAGAGAGAGAGAGAGAGAGAGAGAGAGAGAGAGAAAGGGAGAGAGAGAGAGAGAGAGAGAGATGAGAGAGAGAGAGAGAGAAGAGAGAGAGAGATGAGAGAGAAGAGGGAGAGACAGAGGAGAGGAGAGATGAGAGTAGAGAGCAGAGAGAGAGAGAGAGAGAGAGAGAGAGAGAGAGAGAAACACAGAGGTAACATAAGGTACAGGTGTTACTGGTGTTAGGTTATACCAAGTCAATTGTCAATTTGTCTTTGCAGCCTTGTAGTTGTTTCGATTTTTCATGCTTCACTGAATTGAAATTTCTAAATTTTCTACACCTTTTTAGATTCACACCATCCGAACTAAAAGAGAAAGTTCTACAACGCTCCATAGACAGTATGTCATTTCACCGAGAATTGCATAGAATAAAATTTTCATTTTTAAAGTTGCATAAACTATTCTAACACTTTGAATATTTCATTTTCCTGGTAGTGGCTAGTCAGAATTATGCAACCTTTTAATTTTCAACTAAGAGAAGTGCAATATATTTCTTGATAAATTCCCTACTTTTTAACTATACTACATATGAGGGGCATTAAATAATCCCAAATAACAGTTGTATTGATAAATAACAGTGAATAAGTTGGATAATCCCCGATAAGTTGGATAATCCCAGATAAGTTGGATAATCCCAGATAAGTTGGATAATCCCGGATAAGTTGGATAATCCCAGATAAGTTGGATAATCCCCGATAAGTTGGATAATCCCAGATAAGTTGGATAATCCCAGATAAGTTGGATAATCCCAGATAAGTTGGATAATCCCAGATAAGTTGGATAATCCCAGATAAGTTGGATAATCCCAGATAAGTTGGATAATCCCAGATAAGATGGATAATCCCAGATAAGGCCCAGTTACAAATTTGGAAACTGATATCAGTTTCCAACTCCCAGTTTCAGATCGAAGTGATGAGTGATGACACTATACGTGCATCGCTACTTTCAATGCAATTCACATCGAAATTCGGTCACGTGATCATAGATGACGCACACAGCATGGTTCATCAGGACTCAGGAGTCTCCCAGCTAGAAACTGACGTCAGTTTCCAGCCTGGTATCAGTTTCCAATTTGTAACTGGTCACTGGAGCGTAAGTAATCCCGGATAACTTAGAAATAATACAGCTGTATTTAGGATCTGTATTTAGGATCACTCAGAATAGTGGAAGCTCTTACGCTCCAGTTGCAGATTGGAGGCTGGCTCCAGTTTCTGGCGCCAGCCTCCAGTCTGCAACTGGCGCAAGCTGGGAGAGTCCCTGTGCGCGCCAAATCTTCGTTGACTAGCAGGGTTTTCGATGTGAATTGCATGTAAAGTAGCGCGCGCGGCAGTGTCAGCAGTGTCAGCAGGGGCCTGCTTCATTGTAACTAACGTCAGTCGCAAAATCTCTAACTGGACCCTTACGGTTTTTCCCACGCGCAGGGCGCGTGCACAGCTCAAATTCTGCGCTCTGATTGGCTGAAATTTCGCGCGCTCGAAATTTCAGCCAATCACAGCTCAGGATTTGAGCCGCGCGTGTGGGAAAAACCGTAAGAGCTTCCACTAGAACCTGTAAGAATTAAATTTCTGTCTGGACCCGCAGCTCATTCACACATCTCTTCATACATTCATACTTCATAGTTCAGGACGTGTTGTTCAGGTACTGGAGTACTATAGCTTAGTTTAAACGATTAACCATCTGGTACCGCTCCTATAGAGCTTGGTAGAACGCCGGCTTAGTATTACCAACCAACCACCTGGTACCTGGATTTTGATATGTTGACTGTTGATTTCTATAATTCGCATATGATGCATTATTGATAGATGTAACTGTGGCCACATGTGCCTTGTGGCTCTCCGCTAGTCTGCTAACCGATGTCCCTGCATCTAATCACGGAAACAAATCAGTTCTCTATGTGCAGTCCGCATGTACCCCGATTTACGGGAGGAAAACGCTTCCTCCGATAATTCCAGTTAATCGGGGTCCGACTGTATTGTGATGTTGTAATTTCATTGGTTTGTTGGTGAACGAGTTCATTATTACCAATTTCTAAATATTGTGGTAAACCAAGTCAGTCTAATATAAACCCTATTATAAAGTCTTTCATAACACGAATTTACGTCTTTGATTGCGTGATCCATTTAGACTCTGAATGCAAGTTTTCAATGGTAACAATACAGTGCTGCTTGCAGTCAAAATACGGTATCGCGAAATACAGTAATGAGACACACACGTTGCATAACACGCGGCAAAAAGTTCATGTGTCAGCACGTACTAGCGTACTGATTGGCCACGGTTGCGCGTCGTCTTACTGTATCTTCGTTTTCCATTACCGTTTTCCCACTACAAGCGACCGTGATAGTCTAAACCACCCAACAACTTGTCTTTTACTCTGGAGATGAATGCTATTCTTTATTTTGATCTTCTTCAATCAAGATCAATTACCCCACTCAAGAAACGTGTCTTTGCGAATTCTTAGCACCATTGTTAAGAAGATAACTTCATTTGTAAGATATATACTACGGCCTGTATATATAATACAGCTGCTGCTGCTTCATTACTTTAGTACCAGCTACCCATTGTTAAAGTCGAGTCTATGCTTTACTGCTCTAGCCTGAATATATTCACAGTGCCATCATGATGCTGTTATACTAGCCTTTATAATTATATTCAGACTGTTACTAGTTGTGTGAGTTTTGTTTTGTTTGCGAGTCATTACATGGAGTGTGTGCCACGAAGAGAGTGATATAATAGGTCCAGGGCGCCTGCGATAGAGAGAGATAGAGAGAGGTATAACAGTGCTGCACTTGTAGTGAGGATACGGTTTTTTGAAAACGGTTTTGTGTTCTGGGATTTTTTCCCCTAGGAACTCTAAACGTTTTTTTAGGAAGTGAGCTCCAGCAAGCCCAGATTGGATCCTTTTAGATATTTTTTCTTAGGCTTGCAAGTCGCAAGTCGCAAGATTCGTCTTCCGATTTTTCTTGTCCAAAAACAAATCATACCTCGCGATTTTTTAGGTAGGAAAGTTACCATGTTCTTTCAGAAAACTATATTAGAAAACCTAGAGGTATATTTGCAACATTGAGAAAGGTGTTTAGAGTATTCTAGAGTGTTACCTTGTCAAGGTTGCCATCAACTACTTTCATCAACTACAACGTAAAACTATTTATTGAGGATGCTTATTGTATTGGGGAAATGCGCCATTCGAATTAAATTCAACTGTGGTGGCAATGCCACAGCCCCAAAAGTCACCGTGTTTTCTTGAACAACATAGCTATGGCAGGTAAGCACTTGGCACCTAAACGGCTCTTTAAAAGGATGTGCCTGCACTTAATTATCTCTATAAGATCGAGGTTTGGAGCTTCACTTACAACTGACCGGACTTGTGATTAGATACCTGTATGGCGGCGCCCATACCCCAATTTGATTCTCAAACAGTGCGCTCAGATCGGGTCGCCAGACAGGATTAGAGTGAGGAGCTGTGACAGCTATACTTGAACTATACTCTTGTATTTACCTACCATGATCATGAGCATTTGAAGTTATTGAGTCACTACTTAGTAATGACATGTTACTAGTAATGACATGTTAGTAATGACATGTTACCCATCTGGGGGGTGAGACTTCGTAACTGCATATGCAGAGCTCTCCTAGACGAGAGGATTACAATTAGCACCTCTAATGGCAAGTATACAGTCGGACTAGGATGTTCAAAAGACAGCACGTTTTGCCCGGTATAATATCGGGGTGTCCGGTATATATATATGGGAGGCCGGTATATATCGGGGTCATGTACTAATATCTGAGAAACAGAGACACCATGTATATTTTATGAGTGTTAATAAATATTTCGTCTGCAAGTATATGTTCCCCAAAGTTTGAGTAATACTATTACAGTTTAACTATTACTAATAGTTAAAGTGTCGAGACTTCAAATATTTTACTGGTTCGAGTACTGCGCTGTTTTACTAATAATCTGTATACAGGCACATCCTTTATAAGGGACCAACTTCCTTCCTTCGACATTATCATAATTGATCATATCTCCGATTCCTGATGAGCTAAAGAAATCTTTTGGGTACCGTTTGGTTGGAAAGGGAATTTCAAGCCCCATCGAATGGCGAAGGTTTGAAGTCTTAATCTGATCAGGAACATGAGTTATGAGCCAAAACGTGAAAAGTCGATCTTGAAAATTTTTTTGTGTGTTTTTTCCTAAGCAGAAGTTTAGGTCACTAGCGGGGAAGTGACCTATACTTCTGCTTTTGTTTTTGAAGGCAGCTACCATGCATGAGCCCGACCCCTATATTTTACCGGAACCCCGATTTACCGGAACCCCGATTTACCGGACCCCTATAATTTACCGGAACCCCGATTTACTGGGAGGATAATCTTCCCCGAAGTAAGAACAATTTGACCACAGTCCACAATATACCCGGCACCCCGGATTCAGAGAAAACCGTTTTGCTACCGCGTTACTACGAGGGGTAATTTCATTAGGCCAAGATCATTTCAAAGGGAAAATGGTTTTGCCCGGTAAATCGGGGCGGCGGTAAGCGGTTCTAACCGGTATAGTGTATCGACTATCGCGGTTCGACTGCAGTATTATTACTCGCGAGGATCAGCTAATTGTATGGATGTTGATAACTCGTCACGCAATTCAATCTCAAGCTGCAAGAATGATCGAGGTAGTTCAGATAATATTGTACTTGATGTTCCCCAATCCCTATAAAGTTTAGCGAAGTAGTGAGACTTGAGAGGGTTATCTGGTAATAGTTGACCACTGCAGCAGTCGAGACTCTATCTCTCTTCCTCCTCCTTTCTTTCTCTCTCTTTCTCTCTCTCTCTCAGAGAGACTCAAAGAGAGAGAGAGAGAGAGAAAGAGAGAAGGAGAGGAAGCGAGAGGGAGCTCGCGCTCTTATCTCTCTCCTCGATCTCCTCTTCTAGATACTCGCTCTATCTCTCTCTCTCTAATCTCTACTTCTCCTCTCTCTCTCTCTCTCTCTCTCTCTCTCTCTCTCTCTCTCTCTCTCTCTCTTCTCTCCCTAGCTCCCGGTAGATATTATTTTCTTCCACCCCATCGCACCGCGATTATTATTATTATTATTTTTCCAAACAGAGCTGAGTATGGTATAGTTCCGTGTAATTTTATAGAAAGTATAGAATTAATGAGGCGAGACAATTTTGCTTTCGATGACACTGTGTTAAGAAACACTCTCTCATTCATTCTCGTAACTGTCTGAGCATTGACCCCATTCTCACTCAGCATGTTCAATCCAATGATTTAATGAACTGATGATCTTTTAGTGCCATCCCAAGAAATGCATTTCTTTCAAAACAGCGGAGATCGCGGGTGAGAACAGCAGTTCATATTGGCCTAAAAGTCTCAGAGACACTCGTATCATTATCAATATGCGATTGAAACGCAGTATGTCCAATCCAATGTCATGATAATATCATGACATTGGATTGGACATACTGCGTTTCAATCGCATATTGCAATTGATTGGAATATGAGTTTTGCAGTTGGTGTGTTCTTACACCCTCTCGAAAAGAGGGTCGAGCTAGCTGTAATCCTGCAGCAGGTAAAACACACTCTGGTCGATATTCGGATTGTATTAGGTACCTGCTGTGGACCAATCATATCCATGCTTCCAGTTAACTTCATATATTACAGCTGCCACAGGGTTCTGCAGTAACTTTCCAATATGCTCAAAAGCTAATTTGCAACTTGCTATCAGTGTCGCTTGTAGTGGAGAAACGGTGCATCCAATCACCGTGTGCAGACGCACACTTTACGAATTGCACGCAGGTGTAATCAACGGGGGGAACTCAGGTTCTTCGTGCCAGCTGAGTTCTTCGAGCTCAGTCCCGTTGCCGTGGACCTGGTTGGCTGATGGTCCAGTGATTACGGTCAAATCACCCGGCTATCTCCCCAATCTTGGGGAGTTAACTTTGCCAGAGACCTTGCCGAACTCAACTATGGCACCGAGCTCTTGCAGTGCGGCTGGTCCCTGCTGGGATTTGGTTCGGCGGTCGATTGATGAGCGGTTGGTTGACGATTGATATCAGTCGTTGATCGATCGTTTGTCGGTCGGTCGTCGGACTGAGTTTCGGTGGGGATCCCAGTTGAACTGATAATCTCACCCCAGCCAGTAACCTTGTTACACATGGCAACCCATGATTTGTAATCACCGAGGGCCTCCGCCTAGTAGGCAATGCCTACTATGCATGCCTGATGACCCGTCGGCTGTCTCCCATTTAATTATGGGGGTAAATTCTACGCCAGAGAACTAGCCTCCCTCAATTATGGCAACCCATGATTTGTAATCACCCGGCAGCTGTAGCCTTTAAAACAGCCCTCCTGTCCAACATCCCATATTGGTCGGACGGAGGTTACCTTCTCTCGCAAAAATAGGGGTTATTCCCCTGGGGAACCTCTGCCCAAATTTTTGCCACATACTACCTTTGCAATATATCTAGAACAATCCTCCTCACTGACAAACAGATCAAGCAACACACTTGATTTGGTAAAATTCTCCAAACTAATAGCCAAAAGTAACCTATTCGATTAAACCATCCCTAACTATCCCGACCTGGAACAAGTGGCAAACTATAGGGCAACGCTACTTATGGGGGAGTTTTCTTCTATAACAACGCAATAAGGGACCCAAGTGGTAGGGAGGTCTGGGCCAAACAAATGGCCACCTCCGCCATATGGCAAGCAGGGCTGGCTCCAGCCCAATATTTTCAGGGGGGTGCCGGGTGAAGTGGCCGGAGACCACTTTTCCCAAAATTTTGTACGTGCGACCTGAGGGGGTTTGGGGGCGAAGCCCCCGGAAAAATTTGGTTATTTTTAACCGAATTTGGCGCATTTCAGGCATTTAGAGGTTCGATGGCAAAGCCCCCGGAAAAATTTGAAAATTTAAACCAATTATTACACATTTTAAGCATTTCGACGGGCTTGTCAACTTCGCTACCAATAATTTCTGGGGGGGTGTGCACCCCCTGCACCCCCCACCTGGAGCCAGCCCTGATGGCAAGTAGTTACCCCGCAAAAGTGCAACCCCTGGGAGCTGATGATTTGCCAAATTCTCACCAGAGTTAACATAAGCGTTTTCATGCTTATCTGTGCTTGCTAAGAAATTAGCTGTCCGGACCCCCAGGTTGCATGCTGATAAGTACTGCTAGCGGTTTTGACCCAAGACCTGAGGTGTGATAAGATATTTCAGCCGTCACCGATTAGATGGTGAACCCACGGTATTGTTATATCCGGCAACCCACCTACCTCTACAGCTCCTTGGAGCAGTAGTAACCAGAGACCAGTCTGTGTGACAGGTAAATTCCATCCATTGCCCTGACAATATAGGTATGTCAGTCTACTATTAGATTCACTGTATCAAATACTCTTCTTGTGATGCCGGCAAAGGTTCGAGGGAAATGTTGAGCTTGCTCGACAAAATACCAGGACCCAAACCGGAACAACATCAACACTATCCTAACGCTCCAGTTGCAGATTGGAGGCTGGCGCCAGTTTCTGGCGCCAGCCTCCAATCTGCAACTGGCGCAAGCTGGGAGAGTCCCTGTGCGCACGAAATCTTCGTTGACTAGCAGGGTTTTCGATGTGATTTGCATCTAGAGTGGCGCGCGCGGCAGTGTCAGCAGGGGCCTGAACCATTGTAACTAACTTCGGTCGCAAAATCTCTAACTGGACCCCTACGTGTGGGGGACGGTGGCGAAGAGTGATATTAATAGAGGTTGTCTGCCGACCATTGTGGGGCAGTAAAGTGGGAGGAATGACGGGCGGTGCAAAACACACACACACGCAGGTGTTATAATCACGTGTCATGTTCATCCTAATTTAGATGAAGAAGTGTGCGCTACACACGGTGTCTGCACACGGTGTTTCGATACTATTTCTCCGCTACAACTACAAGCGCGGGTCGTGATGTGGAGCCGATCTCTGTATAACACACGTACTGTGGATCATGTCTGGCACTGCTGTTTCGCGTTCCAATCCAATTTGAACAGAATGTTTTCATTCGTGGCCTCATGACTCCCCCCTTGGCAAGGGTCCCTTGCCTTGACTTGATTTGAGCGAAATATTTTAATATGTCCACTGCCCTTTCTCTGGAAAGAAAACGTTTTCCTTTCTCCCCAAACTACCCTGCAGTAATAGTCCACTTTGTTTACCAGCTCTGATATACGCAGCTGCTAGTTGCTCGCCCCTCAACAAAGTTGTTAGGTAACGCACAGCTGTCACAGTAACTCTGCACAAAGCTGTTTATAATTGGTTCTAGGAGATGCTCTCTGACAATAACATCTACTTCATCTTGTTTGAAGCATTATGTAATCCATATTTCATAATCGCAGTAGAGAACATGCTCGCAATTGGAAACCAAAACTTGTTATTTAGGTCACGTGACTGGTTATCAGCCAATCAGGGACTAGTATTTCCTGATTCGGTCGGTTCCTGACTCATTACCGTAATGGCACTACAAGCACAGTAAAGATATTCCCATTGCGTTTTATGATTAATGAACCGCACTTTGCAAGTACAAAGGCCAGATACGCTAGTTCATAAGATAAGGTCGTTCTGAACATAATGGCATAATGCATGTATGGTCATGGTCGTAAGGTGAAATTGTAGTTGGCCAGACAGTGAGTTTTCTAACTTTGCTAGTTGCCATTTTGTGAGTGTTTTGAGCTATGGGTCTGACAAAGTTATGGTCGAGAAAGAGACAAGTTCAGAGAGAAAAGGAGAGAATGGGTGAAAAAAAATTGATCAGATCTCTCTGTAAGATCATGTGATTTGATTTGTTTTGTTCAAACCGGGGCGCGGGGAGGGAGGGTCGAACAATATTTGATCAGCCCGTTCCGACCCACAGGCATGGTGCGGAATTAGACTCACAGACACGGAGTTAGACTCACAGACACGGAGAGTAATCTCTAAAGAATGAGAAAGCCGTAGAGTCAGACCCTGATTAACCGGGATGGTCATTGCTCGAGGGAAATACTTTTTCCCGGTAAATCGAGGTCCGACTTCAGTTTGAGAATAAAGCGGTGCGTGTCGAGTGAGAGCAGTTTGTACTGCGTGATTTGCCACGCTCCAGTGAGCGGCTAACGCTATTACTTCTTGGAAGGGATATTGTCGTGCCATATGTCCCACTTTGATCACTCAGTTTATATCCTTCCCCTGTCAACTCGATGCCCGCCAGTCCCCTCCCTATAAGCTCTCTTAACTAGCTGTTACAATTCCACCTACAATACATGTGGCATGAGTACATCGTCTATCATCGCGACACACTATTTACAGCTGTGTTAGAAAGTTCTAGAATTTGTAGGGAAATACAGTTCGATGACCTTTTCACACGGTATATATTGCTATAAGACCGTGACTATAACACGTCACCCTAGTCTACTCAGGCACCATATTGATACAGCTTGTATCATAGCTCTCGGGCAAATAACACATCACTTTATATTATTATTATTATATTATATTAGTTCTTCGGACGATAGATTCCGTGACTTATTTTACCGCATTTGAAAAATATTGTTTTGCCCCAGTGGCCTGGGCAACGTGAGGATATATTGCCTAAGTGGTTCTTTTTGATGATATTCCATCGATAGAGAATGCCACTAGCTACCAATTCCATATAAATTCGGCTCACCAAGTTTATTTTTTTTCGGATCGTACATGAATTAACGGATGTCGGATATTGTTCGGCACCATTCTCACGCAGTACATATCCAATCCAATCAAATCAGATGAACTGATGGGCCGTCCCAAAAATCAGTTTTGTATAATGCCAGCGTAGTGCAGAATGATTGCACCATTTTTCTGGGCTTACTTGTAAAACATTTTACTTTTGCCTGTTAATTTGCAAACCCAATTGTTAGTTTCAGGGTTAACCCGGCTATTTTCTCAAATTTTTCCTTAAAATACATTCTTAACCATAGCCATGAACGGAAGACATGAAAACTGGACATCACTAGGTCCCATGGATGGATACACCTCCACATCACCCGTCTCTGAAACACCGTTTCTGTTTCTCCGAAAATTTGTCTGTAAGTAAAGCCAGTTCCAGCTTTTATTCCACTTTTTCTGTTTCTATTTTCTGACATTATTTACTAATTGTTTTAATTTCAGCAAGTAATTGGCTCTACGTGTTTATTGTTACTTTCCTTTGAGCTTGGGTTTAGATGTATAACCCTGAACTGTACTGTCTTCTCTTTCTACTTCCAACGGTTCCGAGGTATGCAAGATCTTAACTTTTATATCCGATTCTAATTGATGACTTTTGAGAAACTAGATTATTAATGTTTAACACAGTGATTAGTGAAACTATTAGTGTTTTACTCTCCTCGTCTAGCAGTTACGCGAGGAAAACCTACCAGTAGCACATACTACGTTCTCTACATTTTCCTGTCCATATCCGATGCCTGGGTTGGAGTCACTTCCTTCATCCACGGATTCTGTCTTAGTAAGTGAACATAGTTTTATAGGATTATAGTTGGTAAGGGTATTTCCCTTCAAGGGGATTATATACCATCTGAGTAGCAGGGAGAGTTTTATATACACTATACAGTCGGACCCCGATTTACCGGGATGCTCGGGAGAAAGGGTTTTGCCCGGTAAGTCGGGGTGCCCGATATCGGGGTCAGATTAATTTCCTATATCGGGGGAAGATTATCCTCCCGGTAAATCAGGGTTCCGGTAAATCGGGGACCGACTGTAAAACATTTTATCTTGTTGTGTTATGAAATATTTCATATTTTCTCAGAGGCTTTGTCATTTTAAAGTCTTTAACAATATGTCAAATAATGTTTTCTCAGTCTACCCTTTTCATTAGTGGCATTGTCAAGACAGACGACATGTCTGTGAATTATGTCCTAACACCTATCACATCTTGTTAACAATGCCATCTCTCTCTCTCTCTCTCTCTCTCTCTCTCTCTCTCTCTCTCTCCCTCTCTCCCTCTCTCTCTCTCTCTCTCTCTCTCTCTCTCTCTCTCTCTCTCCCTCTCTCTCTCTCTATCTCTCTCTCTCTCTCTCTCTCTCTCTCTCTCCCTCTCTCTCTCTCTCTCTCTCTCTCTCTCTCCCTCTCTCTCTCTCTTATCACATCCCCTTCCCTCTCAGTTTTCCTAAAGATGAATGACCTGGACTCTGCCGAGACGATGTGCTATATTCTAACCTTTATGGCCACTGTCCCCTTTCACGTGTCAGTCTTCTTAAATGTCATCATTAGTGTCATCAGGACCTTCCATATTGTCCGGCCAACACGACAAACCAGCAGGAAAGAAATGTGAGTAATAACTTGGGCAACTTGAAAACATATATTATAGGTAAATCTTGCCTTGCTCGACCGTGTTAGCACCAGCAGTAAGATTCGGATGGTTGGTTTAAATATCATATATCCGGAATGGTGGATTAGATTAAATGGTTTAGTTTGACAGCTGTCCCGGAAAGATTGTTTCCGGGAAAGATTGTTTCCGGGAAAGAAGTTGTTAAAATCTGCTTTTAGTTATCTAGTACCTAAAATAAGTTGATTAGGCATAGTTACTCTCGACGACTCTTATGATCAGTTATCTAGTCCATGAAATAAGTTGATTAGGCACAACTTTACTCTCGACGACTCCTACCAGTTATCTAGTCCCGGAATACGTTGCTTGTTGGAGTCCCCGCTATAAAATGCGATAACTATATGATCGAGGAGTTAGGTGGTCAAAATCAAATCCTCGACATTGACCATAATCAAATTTCCAGACATTATGATCTTTAGACAATTGTAGTGGTGCTCCGTCATATTTCAATGCAGAGCACAGGTGACTGGGTGGCGCTGTGCGGGCGGCCAATATGACAATTAAGTAACAACTGGTAGATATAGCACCGAGACTGTTAGATTTCTTGTAGAAGCTAAGACAGTTCAATGAAAGTGAATACCAAAAATTGTACAACCAACCCAATTGAACTCCAATTACCATATTATTCCTGCAGGTACGTTGCCTATACCCTTTGTTTTCTCTACACTCTACTGTGGATTGTCATCGCAGCGTGTGATACCCACAAGATCAGGAAGTACAATGTGGCCTCCCGCCAGGAGCACCTCGTTTTCATGGTCATGATAGCACCGAGGCTGTTCATTCTTCACGATAAACTTGTGGTGAGTAACTGTGTATAGCGTGTAAGGCCCCAGTTAGAGATTCGACTACTGGAGCCAGTTTCTTGATGCCAGAGATTCACTCTGCTGCTGACACTGCGCACGGCGCTACTTTCAATGGTGTCAGTTTCCAATCTGCAACTGGAGCGTAACTGTAGTAGGTGTCACTGTTACTGTTAGCTTTAGTACTTTCATTAATTCACAACATATCCCCCCAGATGAACCAATCAGAAATTCTCCCCCGAGACTCTATCATCTACGCTGTTCTGGCCATTGGCCTGCCCTACGTCCTCCCCTCCATTATTTGCATCATAACCAGCACCATCCAAGGGTACTCCCTTCTAACTTCCAAAGTATCGGGGAGTGGAAACACAAACCGGAGGATAACAACAACAATAATCATCCTGACCGCGTGTTTCTTTCTCTGTAAAGTTCCCTACTATCTTTACTTCACTATCAAACTACGGAATTGGATCAGCAGACAATTCATACTGACCGACGAGACAATTCTCTGCTACTTCATCGCCACGTTTCCACATATTTTCAATGCTGTCCTGAATCCGACCGTTCTGATTTTAAGGGGGAAATGTTTGAAAGAACACGCTTTATCACTTGTTATTGGGGCAAAGAAAGCAACGGTTAGAATCTATACGGTTTTCTCGTTGAATACAATAGTTGATCGGAGTTAGTTTTACTGTTAGTTAGTTTTAGGGGATTTGTAGAGCTGACATTCGCAGGTTTTTTGCCCCAAAGAATATTTTTAGATATGTCCTGATTTCCGGTCGGGACATGGATTTTCTTATTTTTCTCTTTTATCTTACTAGGTTTTAGTTGGTTAATTCACAAAGTATAATTTGTGTTTGTTAGCTCACTTTTACGAAGTGTGTTTTTTGTAGATATATTCTACAGTTTTCTCTTTGCCAAAGTTCCAAGAAAAATATCCTGCTAACTGATTCCAAGTAGATATATTACTTCTTAACCTGATTTTATTTTGAATTCTCACAGTAAAATGCTACTGCACAGATGTCAGTTTTGAGAAATTGAGGAAACTACTTGTTTTAGTACGGTTACACTATAAAGTAGTTCTTCTCCTCTAGAGTAGATACAGTCGGACCCCGATTTACCGGAAAATGCATCACCCCGATATACCTTGCACCCCGGTTTACCGGGCAAAAATGGCTTCCCCCGAGGATCCCAGTAAATAGAAGTCCGACTGTATATATTTTGATTCTTAGACGTGATTTGAAATAATCTTAACTTGGAACTAAGCCAAATTGACGAAAAAGGTAATTTGAGAGATTCTTTGATTGATTGAAGTTGAAATCGAATAGGGTAGGACCTAGTTTTTGTTTATGTCTAGTATTTCGCAGCTGTATTAAAATCATTTCAATTGTTCTTGCCTCTGTAAGACCTGAGTTTAAATGTGATTTATGGAAAATGGTTATCGGGCCGGATAGTATAATCCAGGACCCTGGAGGTGGTAAAAGCTCCCAGATCTTTAGACTCACACTATATTGTCTCGATGGGGGGGGCCCACGTGAATTTAATATCCATGTCCTAAATAAACACGTCCGACTTTAATGTCCCTGGGACATTAAAGGACATTAAAAGACATTTAATTAAAACATGAATTTTCAACTATTATTAAACTAAAATGGCGTTTTCAACCACTCCTAATGTCCCCTCTATCGATTCCAACCAATACCATAGATGTTGGGGGTGATTACGCATCATTTTAGGGTGGCCCGGTACCTCGAAGCGAACCCCGGAAATTTTGAAGTTTTGGACTAAATTTCAAGGTTTTCAAGTAAAAATAGCCCCGATTTTGATGAAACTCAGTCAGAATGGTCTTTGGTGTCTAATTAGAAGTCAAAAAATTTTTAAATGCTCAAATCCTAAATTTAGGTTTTTCTGGGGGTTTTCTAGGATTTTTAGGTTTTTTTGCTTTTATGGGTTTCAGGAACTTCCTAGAACAAAATAAACAGAACCATCTTTCTCGGCGTGAAATTCTGCATCGATTGTAGTGGCTATAAACCTTTCTATGACGTAAGGTAAAAACCTTTGGTTAAAACATGTGGTAAGGTTTTTTAGGTTTTATTCGTTACACAGACATCGCAGATCAAAATGGTTTTCACTAAAATGATTTCCGCATCATCAATACACGTCGATAGAGTACCTATAACATGGTTTTCTGACAAGAGGTTCGCCCGGTAGCCTAAAACATGTACCCGCCCCTATAACATGTACCCGTTTGGGATTTTTTGGGATAACTTCTTAACCTTACGCCATAGAAAGGTTTATCGCCACTATAATCGATGCAGAATTTCATGCCGAGAAAGTTGGTTTTATTCATTTTGTTCTAGGACGTTCTTGAAACCCATAAACGCCAAAAAACCTAAAAAACCTAAATATCGTAAATTTTGGGTTTGAGCACTAAAACTTTTTTGACTTCTAATTAGACACCAAACACTATTTTGAAAAAATCGGGGCTATTCTCTACTCGTTTCATAAGATGATTTTGAGATATCGTCTAGGCTAGAATTATGCACATGTAAAAGAGGCACCGCACCCACAGCCCACACAAAAGCAAGCCTAATCACCACTGAAAACTAATGAACATTCATTGGAATCGAAAGATGGGACCTTTAGTAGTACATTGGTGGTAGATATGTTTGGTAACACATTTTGAAATGGCTTTTGGAAGTTATAATTTAATGTCTTTTAATGTCTTTAAATGTCCTTTAATGTCTTTTAATGTCCCAAATTACCCCGGACAATTTAATGTCCCAAAAATCGAGGGACATTAAAGGACATTTTAATACGCGGGCCCCCCCCCCCCCCCCGTCTCGATATTGTTTCCCAGTACATATTGTATCAAGGTGGTACCAGGAACCGACCGAATCAGGAAATACTGGTCCCTGATTGGCTGATAACCAGTCACGTGACCTAAATAACGAGTTCTGATTGGTTGTATAACAGTCGGACCCCGATTTAGTGGCATCCTCGGGGGAACAAAAATCCTGCCACTAAATCGGGGTGCCACTAAATCGGGGTCAAATAATGTTAATTACCTATATCGGGGGAAAAAATCCTGAGTGCCCGCAACTTCAGGCATGGCGTTAAAACTACACCATTGTGCATTATATTCATTATGATAATTTTAGCGGCATCTAATTTGGCATAATTTGTGATATATTCAAGGGAATAATTCCGGATTGAATAATATGATTCTCCTAGCCCAGAAAGTAGCACCATTAATAATGGTCCATTATTCAAGTTTTAAGTGGATAATAAATCCTGCTCAGTGGTTATATGATGCAATATACGTGCAGTATTGTACCCCGGGTTATATATGATTGAGATTCTGTATGTACTATGTACTCCATGTCTCTCTCTCTTTGTCGCCCAATCTTTCTGCAACTTTTTAATTTGATGAAAATTCGACACTCGACAACAATATACAGGGTGTCCCATATATTCTCCGGGTCGGTTGGCGAGCTGTCACGCAAAAACGGTGATAGTTGTGTGAAAACAAACTGCGGTAGTGTGCTGGATTAATTCCTTCCTAACTGATGGCTTTGTTTTAAAATTAAATTTCAAAAGTTCATTTTTCATGAATGAACATTGTTGCCGTTCATTCATGAATTCTGAAATATTGTTTACCTTGAGTAAGTAACTTTTCTTTGGCTCGCAATTATCTTTCCATTGAGCACCATAAAACTCAAATTGAAGCACCAGGTCACATGACAGTTGAGAAAATGAACATGCATGATTTTGGCTCTTTTTGCGACTTTCAATCGGCTGTATCACCGCTACCTTACCTTCAATCTTTTTGAAACTTTGGGTGAACATTGGATAAGCAAAGATCTTTGCTCACAAGAAAAATCAAGGTCAAAACTCAAAGTTCATTTTTAAGTTTTGGTAGTTCATTCCACTCATTCAGGAACCAACAACCCTAAAGTGATGGAAAAGTGTTGGATTTTGTTTGGCCAATGTCCTGCAATGACAGAGAGGTGTAGTAACGTGTTTCCGGGCTAGTTAGTGGGTGTCCATGTGATCTTGGTGATACCTGACACCTTCACTGAGCAATAATCAAGGGATTTTCTCGAATTCAAGCATGTGATTTGGGTTTTCTGCGATTGGTATCGTGCAGCAATGTTAAGAGATCTCATAGCCTTCGAAAATGGTGGTTAGTTCAATGAAATGAGTTGAGTTATGATCGAAAATGGTCGTTGAGTTCAATGTGGCATCGGTTTTAATCTTATTGATCATAAATCAACTCAATTTATTGAACGTATCATCATTTTTGAGGTGCTATGTGATCTCTCAAGATTGCTGCACGATACCAATCGCAGTAGACCCGAATCACATGCTTGAATTCGAGAAAATCCCTTGATTATTGCTCAGTGAAGGTGTCAGGTATCACCAAGATCACATGGACACCCACTAACTAGCCCGGAAACACGTAACTACACCTCTCTGTCATTGCAGGACATTGGCCAAACAAAATCCAACACTTTTCCATCACTTTAGGGTTGTTGGTTCCTGAATGAGTGGAATGAACTACCAAAACTTAAAAATGAACTTTGAGTTTTGACATTGATTTTTCTTGTGAGCAAAGATCTTTGCTTATCCAATGTTCACCCAAAGTTTCAAAAAGATTGAAGGTAAGGTAGCGGTGATACAGCCGATTGAAAGTCGCAAAAAGAGCCAAAATCATGCATGTTCATTTTCTCAACTGTCATGTGACCTGGTGCTTCAATTTGAGTTTTATGGTGCTCAATGGAAAGATAATTGCGAGCCAAAGAAAAGTTACTTACTCAAGGTAAACAATATTTCAGAATTCATGAATGAACGGCAGCAATGTTCATTCATGAAAAATGAACTTTTGAAATTTAATTTTAAAACAAAGCCATCAGTTAGGAAGGAATTAATCCAGCACACTCCCGCAGTTTGTTTTCACACAACTATCACCGTTTTTGCGTGACAGCTCGCCAACCGACCCGGAGAATATATGGGACACCCTGTACAAGTCAAGATTAATTCCAATTCTATAGAATTTTATAGAATTTTATGAGTTTGACTTTGTTAAAATGTGCATGTTAAATCATTTATTAAACCCAATCGTCGGATAGTGAAATAGCCGGGCTGACGTCAAAAAAAGCATTTATTTTCATTTCAAATACATATATGGTGTGTCTACAAAATTCTAGGAAACTCAAGACAACCCTAAAAATCTCACTACTATAACTAACTGTCTGGGGGTGCCGACCCGATCTGTTCACCAGATTGACAACTAACATCAAATTTACTAACATCAAATTTACTACATACTTAAAGTAACATCAAATTTACCTGACCACGAATTACTGTTAAGAATGAAATTAAAACAAGTTAAATATCCGGGTATTACGCAGCTAATTACGAGCTATATCATTTCATACCCTTATCCACTACCGCCATCAATTTCTTATCGTTAGTATTGAGAATCTTCTGACAAGTCAGAGTAAAGACTCGCTCAAAGACGCGGGGTGGGGTGTTCGATGCGATGAGCTTTAACGTTATCTGGCCAGTTTTACCTGCAGGGATGATGTGTCACACTATATATGGGCGAAGACCTGTCTGGCGGTGTCAGACCCCAATTTGATTGTCAAATCTCAAAGTGCTTGACTGACTGGAGGCACTCGGGTTCTATACTGCCTATAATGTTTTACTTTGTGTGATGAGAATTGGGAGCCCTGGGATACCTGAATTGAAGAAGATCCATTTCCCGTGAGCGGTAGACTTGATGAATGCGTTAGTCTGAAGAGCCTTCCATTGACCTGGCAGGGTTGGAATAATATTAGAGAAAGTGTACACATGGTTCACACATCAGATCTGTTTAGACTATACCACCCTCGTGAAACCGAGACGCACTTACAAATAACTCGAGGTTTCCAGTCGGTGGGTTTTTAATTTTTATGGTGTTACGATGGGAAACACAAAATAGGTACTTTATGAATTATTTACCTTGGGTAAGCAGATGGGAGAAGCTGTTTAGAAGAAAGGAGAAGATGTTGGTGGCGAGAGAGAAGTATAGAAGGAACCAGAAGATAAGGAAAAAGTAACTGTTGACAACATTTGGGGCGAGGACACACAACCCTGAAAATGAGTGTTGAGTAACTGAAACAAAACTAAAAATGGTGGGAATTTTGTAATGGTGCGGTAACATTGATCGGTTACAATGATATCATTTTAACATTACGAAATTCCCACAATCACTGTAACCGATATCGGTTACAGTGATTGAGACCTGTACTGGGTTGTGTCGTGTTCGAACTTCGATGTTCGATGAAGGGGCTACCGTTGTTTTTTTGATAGAAAGAGAGAATCTGATTCTCTTTCTCTCAAAATAAACATGATACAGATTACAGTCGGACCCCGATTTACCGGGATACTCGGGGAAAGAGTTTTGCCTGGTATCCGTATATCGGCGGTCAGAGCATTTTAATTGGCCTGACCCATTCTCGGAGCGTGCGAGAACTGTGGTCAGAGCATTGGCCTGACAGTATTATATCGGGGTACCCGGTATATCGAGGTACCCAGTATATCAGGGTCTGATTGCAGAACCATGCTCACTAAAACCTAAATTGACTGATTCGTGACGACGTGACCAGCTTGTCACTTAAAGTTAATGAGCTAGTCAAGATCTACTGATGATAATGTCTCGACAAGCTATCATTAACGAAATAATACCTTTCACTCTATGTCTCGTCGACACATCATCATCATTGTCGGTTTTTGAAACTTGTTGAATTACACAAAAAAGTCTCTTAAACATCCCGCTTTAGCTTGAACCACTAGCACGATCAATCGTGACGTAAAAAGACAGTACTTTTGAGTTTTGGGTTTTCGATTTTTCGACATTTCTCAACCCCTTGATAAGATTAAAACTTTGAGGTTGAAGGTTCGATTTAGTAGAGTTCTTTCTAACCTCCAAATTTAAAGTCTCTATCTCATCAAGGGGTGCAGTATTGGTGTGAAGTATCACGAAAGTGGGGGACATGATCAATGTCAATGTGGGGGACATGATCAGTGTTAATGTGGGGGACATGATCAGTGTCAATGTGGGGGACATGATCAGTGTCAATGTGGTGGACATGATCAGTGTCAATGTGGTGGACATGATCAGTGTCAATGTCACAGTTGACCGCCCACTGATGTTTGTTGACGGGAGGCGCGGCGACAGGAACGTGTCAAAAGACTACACGCGCGCAGAGTACCGTGGGAAATTTGAGTGTTACTCCCACGGTTGGTTGGTGCGCTGACAAGCGTCAGTGTATCCAATTCAACCTACCACTTTCATCCACTAATCCAGTTGTTCCCCACATTTTCACCTCACACGAGACCATCTTAGGAAACAATTTATCCACCGGATTGTTCAAGTTGCCTGAGGGAGTGACGGTTAGATTTAATTTTCTTAATTTGATCTTACGAACTAGCTCACAGCGTGAGCTACACATACCTCAACCATGACCAATGTGAATTAGATCAGTACTAAAGCCTCAACAGTATTGTGATCATTTTGAAATCGAGCAATTTGTGTTCAAAATAATTTTGTAGGTTGTTGTGTAAACTTCAAAACTAAAGAAAGTTTTAGTTAGTTGCTAAAATTAACATTCCTCCACTAACCTGGATTCGGCTTGCTGATGTAAGACAACCAGTCCGATCCATAGGTGAGAAAACTGGACACTTTAAATATCTGAAATAGCATGGTGCAGTCGGACCCCGAATTAACGGAACCCCAATTTACCAGGAGGATAAACTTCCCCAGATATTGGAAATTCACAGTACAATTTGGAACCAATATAATACCGGGCACCTCAATTTACCGGGGAAAAAACCAGCTTCCCCGAGCATCCCGGTAAATCGAGGTCCGACTGTATATACTTGCCTGGCTAGACTGTGTTTCGGGCGCCCCGCCCCCGAATCTTTACAAATGTAAAGGGAGGGTTAGTACATAACAAGTATATACCTGGTTAGTGGCAATTAGAGTTCCTATCGTTAGGACCAGGTTGAGAAACTTATTGGTAATAACCACGAAAACCAACCAGTGCTTCACTTTTATCAACTCTAGTGGTCCTGTATAATGGTTAGGTTGTGTTACTCAAAAGTTAAACGGTCCTGTTATTCAGTTATTGGGAGATGTTGTGTTACCCAAGTCTCGAATGCAGTCCTGTGTTATATGTAGTGGTAATTCCAAAAAGAAGCAAGGGATGTCAGGTGATGTTTAGTTAGAATTGGGGTGCTTGAGAGAGGGATCATGAATCTACTCCACACCTTATCCCACCATGTCTCGTAGATATGACATTGACTCCACCTTATCCCAACATGTCTCAAAGATATGACATTGACTCCACCTTATCCCAACATGTCTCAAAGATATGACATTGACTCCACCTTACCCCACCATGTCTCGAAGATATGACATTGACTCCACCTTCTTATCCCACCATGTCTCAAAGATATGACATTGACTCCACCTTACCCCACTATGTCTCGAAGATATGACATTGACTCCACCTTACCCCACCATGTCTCAAAGATATGACATTGACTCCACCTTATCCTACCATGTCTCAAAGATATGACATTGACTCCACCTTACCCCAACATGTCGCGAAGATATGACATTGACTCCACCTTACCCCACCATGTCTCAAAGATATGACATTGACTCCACCTTACCCCACCATGTCTCAAAGATATGACATTGACTCCACCTTACCCCACCATGTCTCGAAGATATGACATTGACTCCACCTTACCCCACCATGTCTCAAAGATATGACATTGACTCCACCTTATCCCACTATGTCTCAAAGATATGACATTGACTCCACCTTACCCCACTATGTCTCGAAGATATGACATTGACTCCACCTTACCCCACTATGTCTCAAAGATATGACATTAATGACACAGTGTCGCGCTTCGTCAGCAGACGTTTTCAATGTTCATAGTGTCCGATTGTCCGAAATCGGTCACAAGCTGAAATCTAGACAAACTTTTCTAATTCTCTTCCTTTACATTCTGCTGTCTCTTTCTCTTTCTTGTTACAAGGTCACGTGATTAGATGTGGAACATCTCGACATGATAACAACGTCTAGTGTCACCGATTCGCTCTCTCTATCTGCTGAGTATAACTCTCTCGTCATGACGAAGAAGATGTGACTCTCTTCCTTTCTCTCTATTTCTGTGGCTATTATATCTCTTTCTCTCTCTCCCTCTCTTTCTCTTGTCATGACGAAGCGCCACGCTCTACCACACTCAGCACCACAGCTAGTCACGTGACCCTGTCAACGATTTCAGACACCATGATCACGTCTACTGACGAAGCGCCACACTTTGCCACACTCAGAACCAATTACAGAATCGGTGTAACACATTGCTTGGGGCTGATTACCCCCAGTAAGACACGTGATACGTGATACCTGAGTGCAAAAATGCTCCCAATTAGGCCGACCTACACCACTTTGCCGTGTTCCTGCGAAGGAACTAAAAAAGATATCGCCAAACCAAGCAGCCAAAAGTTAGTAAATTATCTAATCAACATATTGTGAAAGTTTGAGCTCTCTACCTCATCAGGTTGCAGAGATCTGAGCGCTCAAAGTTAGAGGAGGTTTTTGGGCTAAAGCTTCATTCAGGAACGACCGATTTTACTGAAATTCGAGTACAATAAATGGCAGGTAGCCATCTACCTTGTCCTAAAATTTCAGAGCAAAATATTCACAACTTTTGACGCTATGTCGATTTGAACAGTCTCAGTCATTTAAAAACACACAGTATCTCGTTCATAATATCCTACAATTGCAATTTAGTATTTACCCTTTGCGACCATGCACTCGCTGAGACGGCGTGATAACCATACCGCTGCTTTCTCAATCTTCTCCTTTTCTTCCGACTCAGACTCCACTTTTTTGCTATCCATACACATCAACTTGCCTGTGAGGAGTGCAGGGTTATCAGGAGCTCTCTGTTTGATCAAGGGGAGTGGTTATCAGGAGATGTCTGTCGGGTACCGATCATATAAAATTTATAAGAAATATCAGAGAATCTGAACGTGGCCAGCGCCGCCCGACATGTCAATTATGACAGGTATGCCAGACTAAACTGGGTCGAGATTGTCAGACACTGACTGTACATCGCGCAACCTCGGCCCGGTGCGAAGAGGACGGTCTTATATGAGACAAGGTCGAGATATAGGAGCTGAGGATTGGTGACATTGGCACACGTGCAGAGAGTTCGAACTGTATGCCTCTTCTTCCTGGGTACCATTGCCACCTATTCGTGCAGTGTGAGAGTTTTTCACACACGAAGCGAGAATAGGTGGCAATGGTACCAGGGAAGATGATCGCCGCAGGAACCGACCGAAACAAGTAAACAACCAATCAGAACTCGTTATTTAGGTCACGTGATTGGTTATCAGCCAATCAGGGACCAGTATTTCCTGATTCGGTCGGTTCCTGAGGATCGGGCATACAAAGTTTTCAATAATAAACTATGCGGCCCATACTTATACTTGACAGCTCAAGACTAAAGTCTTGCAAGGCCTTGTGTATTATCTCAGCTATGTACAGTCTGGCGCCGCCGATCCAATCTGAGCGCACTGTCGAGAATTTGAGAATCAAATCGAGGCCTGGCGCCGCTACACAGGCTAAGTAAGTACAAATTACTTCAATCCGTGATCGTCTGGATCATAATAGTCTGGAGATGTCAAGTAAGACAGCTTTAAACGATATAATTTATCTTCCTCCAAATTTGCGTTTCAATCTATTTGAACGTCACTGGTTAAGTTAGGTTGGGTCGGCACCGCCAGACACTGTCTGAGACTGTCAGTTGGTAATGAAATTATCCCTCCGGCCTCCACGCGAGCGCCCCAGTTACCAAGAGTAAGACTGTCAGAGCATTGACCTGACAGGTCTGAGACAGATCACGAGCGAAAATACATGAAAACACTTACAGATGGGCTTGATTTCCCCAATGGGCGAGCTCTTATAGATCAGGTAGGGCAGCCAATAGAGAAAGGCCATGAGGAAGAAATAGAAGGGAATCCATTGGTACCAGAGGAGGTACACTTTAGTAACGTTCGGGTAGAGACCATCTGGTACTATACCAGGGTAGGGTACCTATAGTAGGGAGGTACACTTTAGTTGGGGTAGAGACCATCTGGTACTATACCAGGGTAGGGTACCTATAGTAGGGAGGTACACTTTAGTTAGGGTAGAGACCATCTGGTACTATACCAGGGTAGGGTACCTGTAGTAGGGAGGTACACTTTAGTTAGGGTAGAGACCATCTGGTACTATACCAGGGTAGGGTACCTGTAGTAGGGAGGTACACTTTAGTTAGGGTAGAGACCATCTGGTACTATACCAGGGTAGGGTACCTGTAGTAGGGAGGTACACTTTAGTTAGGGTAGAGACCATCTGGTACTATACCAGGGTAGGGTACCTGTAGTAGGGAGGTACACTTTAGTTAGGGTAGAGACCATCTGGTACTATACCAGGGTAGGGTACCTATAGTAGGGAGGTACACTTTAGTTAGGGTAGAGACCATCTGGTACTATACCAGGGTAGGGTACCTATAGTAGGGAGGTACACTTTAGTTAGGGTAGAGACCATCTGGTACTATACCAGGGTAGGGTACCTGTAGTAGGGAGGTACACTTTAGTTAGGGTAGAGACCATCTGGTACTATACCAGGGTAGGGTACCTGTAGTAGGGAGGTACACTTTAGTTAGGGTAGAGACCATCTGGTACTATACCAGGGTAGGGTACCTGTAGTAGGGAGGTACACTTTAGTTAGGGTAGAGACCATCTGGTACTATACCAGGGTAGGGTACCTATAGTAGGGAGGTACACTTTAGTTAGGGTAGAGACCATCTGGTACTATACCAGGGTAGGGTACCTGTAGTAGGGAGGTACACTTTAGTTAGGGTAGAGACCATCTGGTACTATACCAGAGGTAGGGTACCTGTAGTAGGGAGGTACACTTTAGTTAGGGTAGAGACCATCTGGTACTATACCAGGGTAGGGTACCTGTAGTAGGGAGGTACACTTTAGTTAGGGTAGAGACCATCTGGTACTATACCAGGGTAGGGTACCTATAGTAGGGAGGTACACTTTAGTTAGGGTAGAGACCATCTGGTACTATACCAGGGTAGGGTACCTGTAGTAGGGAGGTACACTTTAGTTAGGGTAGAGACCATCTGGTACTATACCAGGGTAGGGTACCTATAGTAGGGAGGTACACTTTAGTTAGGGTAGAGACCATCTGGTACTATACCAGGGTAGGGTACCTATAGTAGGGAGGTACACTTTAGTTAGGGTAGAGACCATCTGGTACTATACCAGGGTAGGGTACCTATAGTAGGGAGGTACACTTTAGTTAGGGTAGAGACCATCTGGTACTATACCAGGGTAGGGTACCTGTAGTAGGGAGGTACACTTTAGTTAGGGTAGAGACCATCTGGTACTATACCAGGGTAGGGTACCTGTAGTAGTAGGGAGGTACACTTTAGTTAGGGTAGAGACCATCTGGTACTATACCAGGGTAGGGTACCTGTAGTAGGGAGGTACACTTTAGTTAGGGTAGAGACCATCTGGTACTATACCAGGGTAGGGTACCTATAGTAGGGAGGTACACTTTAGTTAGGGTAGAGACCATCTGGTACTATACCAGGGTAGGGTACCTGTAGTAGGGAGGTACACTTTAGTTAGGGTAGAGACCATCTGGTACTATACCAGGGTAGGGTACCTAGTAGTAGGGAGGTACACTTTAGTTAGGGTAGAGACCATCTGGTACTATACCAGGGTAGGGTACCTGTAGTAGTAGGGAGGTACACTTTAGTTAGGGTAGAGACCATCTGGTACTATACCAGGGTAGGGTACCTGTAGTAGGGAGGTACACTTTAGTTAGGGTAGAGACCATCTGGTACTATACCAGGGTAGGGTACCTGTAGTAGGGAGGTACACTTTAGTTAGGGTAGAGACCATCTGGTACTATACCAGGGTAGGGTACCTGTAGTAGGGAGGTACACTTTAGTTAGGGTAGAGACCATCTGGTACTATACCAGGGTAGGGTACCTGTAGTAGTAGGGAGGTACACTTTAGTTAGGGTAGAGACCATCTGGTACTATACCAGGGTAGGGTACCTGTAGTAGGGAGGTACACTTTAGTTAGGGTAGAGACCATCTGGTACTATACCAGGGTAGGGTACCTGTAGTAGGGAGGTACACTTTAGTTAGGGTAGAGACCATCTGGTACTATACCAGGGTAGGGTACCTGTAGTAGGGAGGTACACTTTAGTTAGGGTAGAGACCATCTGGTACTATACCAGGGTAGGGTACCTGTAGTAGGGAGGTACACTTTAGTTAGGGTAGAGACCATCTGGTACTATACCAGGGTAGGGTACCTGTAGTAGGGAGGTACACTTTAGTTAGGGTAGAGACCATCTGGTACTATACCAGGGTAGGGTACCTGTAGTAGGGAGGTACACTTTAGTTAGGGTAGAGACCATCTGGTACTATACCAGGGTAGGGTACCTATAGTAGGGAGGTACACTTTAGTTAGGGTAGAGACCATCTGGTACTATACCAGGGTAGGGTACCTGTAGTAGGGAGGTACACTTTAGTTAGGGTAGAGACCATCTGGTACTATACCAGGGTAGGGTACCTGTAGTAGTAGGGAGGTACACTTTAGTTAGGGTAGAGACCATCTGGTACTATACCAGGGTAGGGTACCTGTAGTAGGGAGGTACACTTTAGTTAGGGTAGAGACCATCTGGTACTATACCAGGGTAGGGTACCTGTAGTAGGGAGGTACACTTTAGTTAGGGTAGAGACCATCTGGTACTATACCAGGGTAGGGTACCTGTAGTAGGGAGGTACACTTTAGTTAGGGTAGAGACCATCTGGTACTATACCAGGGTAGGGTACCTGTAGTAGGGAGGTACACTTTAGTTAGGGTAGAGACCATCTGGTACTATACCAGGGTAGGGTACCTGTAGTAGGGAGGTACACTTTAGTTAGGGTAGAGACCATCTGGTACTATACCAGGGTAGGGTACCTGTAGTAGGGAGGTACACTTTAGTTAGGGTAGAGACCATCTGGTACTATACCAGGGTAGGGTACCTGTAGTAGGGAGGTACACTTTAGTTAGGGTAGAGACCATCTGGTACTATACCAGGGTAGGGTACCTGTAGTAGGGAGGTACACTTTAGTTAGGGTAGAGACCATCTGGTACTATACCAGGGTAGGGTACCTGTAGTAGGGAGGTACACTTTAGTTAGGGTAGAGACCATCTGGTACTATACCAGGGTAGGGTACCTATAGTAGGGAGGTACACTTTAGTTAGGGTAGAGACCATCTGGTACTATACCAGGGTAGGGTACCTGTAGTAGGGAGGTACACTTTAGTTAGGGTAGAGACCATCTGGTACTATACCAGGGTAGGGTACCTGTAGTAGTAGGGAGGTACACTTTAGTTAGGGTAGAGACCATCTGGTACTATACCAGGGTAGGGTACCTGTAGTAGGGAGGTACACTTTAGTTAGGGTAGAGACCATCTGGTACTATACCAGGGTAGGGTACCTGTAGTAGTAGGGAGGTACACTTTAGTTAGGGTAGAGACCATCTGGTACTATACCAGGGTAGGGTACCTGTAGTAGGGAGGTACACTTTAGTTAGGGTAGAGACCATCTGGTACTATACCAGGGTAGGGTACCTATAGTAGGGAGGTACACTTTAGTTAGGGTAGAGACCATCTGGTACTATACCAGGGTAGGGTACCTGTAGTAGGGAGGTACACTTTAGTTAGGGTAGAGACCATCTGGTACTATACCAGGGTAGGGTACCTGTAGTAGGGAGGTACACTTTAGTTAGGGTAGAGACCATCTGGTACTATACCAGGGTAGGGTACCTATAGTAGGGAGGTACACTTTAGTTAGGGTAGAGACCATCTGGTACTATACCAGGGTAGGGTACCTATAGTAGGGAGGTACACTTTAGTTAGGGTAGAGACCATCTGGTACTATACCAGGGTAGGGTACCTGTAGTAGGGAGGTACACTTTAGTTAGGGTAGAGACCATCTGGTACTATACCAGGGTAGGGTACCTATAGTAGGGAGGTACACTTTAGTTAGGGTAGAGACCATCTGGTACTATACCAGGGTAGGGTACCTATAGTAGGGAGGTACACTTTAGTTAGGGTAGAGACCATCTGGTACTATACCAGGGTAGGGTACCTGTAGTAGGGAGGTACACTTTAGTTAGGGTAGAGACCATCTGGTACTATACCAGGGTAGGGTACCTGTAGTAGGGAGGTACACTTTAGTTAGGGTAGAGACCATCTGGTACTATACCAGGGTAGGGTACCTGTAGTAGGGAGGTACACTTTAGTTAGGGTAGAGACCATCTGGTACTATACCAGGGTAGGGTACCTATAGTAGGGAGGTACACTTTAGTTAGGGTAGAGACCATCTGGTACTATACCAGGGTAGGGTACCTGTACGGAGGGAGGTACACTTTAGTAACGTTCGGGTAGAGACCATCTGGTACTATACCAGGATAGGGTACCTATAGTAGGGAGGTACACTTTAGTTAGGGTAGAGGCCATCTGGTACTATACCAGGGTAGGGTACCTGTAGTAGGGAGGTACACTTTAGTTAGGGTAGAGACCATCTGGTACTATACAAGGGTAGGGTACCTGTAGTAGGGAGGTACACTTTAGTTAGGGTAGAGACCATCTGGTACTATACCAGGGTAGGGTACCTATAGTAGGGAGGTACACTTTAGTTAGGATAGAGACCATCTGGTACTATACCAGGGTAGGGTACCTGTAGTAGGGAGGTACACTTTAGTTAGGGTAGAGACCATCTGGTACTATACCAGGGTAGGGTACCTATAGTAGGGAGGTACACTTTAGTTAGGGTAGAGACCATCTGGTACTATACCAGGGTAGGGTACCTATAGTAGGGAGGTACACTTTAGTTAGGGTAGAGACCATCTGGTACTATACCAGGGTAGGGTACCTATAGTAGGGAGGTACACTTTAGTTTGGGTAGAGACCATCTGGTACTATACCAGGGTAGGGTACCTGTAGTAGGGAGGTACACTTTAGTTGGGGTAGAGACCATCTGGTACTATACCAGGGTAGGGTACCTATAGTAGGGAGGTACACTTTAGTTAGGGTAGAGACCATCTGGTACTATACCAGGGTAGGGTACCTATAGTAGGGAGGTACACTTTAGTTAGGGTAGAGACCATCTGGTACTACCAGGGTATGGTACCTGTACGGAGGTTTAGTGATTGTATTACATCCGCGGATATCCGGGCGGGGGCGGGGGGTGCTCGGGAAAAGGTATCTCGAGGAGGCTGCGGTAATTGGTAAATCGTGGTGCTATACTTACATTTTCATTGGGTATATCGAACGCCTCCTTAATAACAAAGATACCTTGGACCCAGCAATATTCCTCCGCAAAAGAACTGGGAAAGATCTCAAAACCATGGCACTCAATTCTCTCTCCTGGGGGTTGGAGCTGTCAGTGTCAGATACTGTCAGATACTGTCAGATGGTGTAGATAACCATTTATATAACTAGTAACCAACTACATATTATGTAAATGAATACCTAGCCTCTACGAATATAATTTAATATGACACACGTCAAATATATTTAGTGTTAAATGCTGCTTAACTTTATATCAATTTAATGCAACCCCCCCCCCCCCAATTTAATGAAGTATATTATGGGATTATCTGTTACTTAGGGGCGATTCAAAAAGGACGTCCAGGGGTAGGGGGAGGGGTATCACCTGCATATCAGTATCACCTGCATAGTCGTTGACACTGACGATTATCCCCGCCACAAGACAAACAAGAAAAAGGAACACCCTGTTGACACGGGAAAATGCATCATCCAACTCTACCGCCTGAGAGACAAAAATGATAACTTCAGTCGGACCCCGATTTACCAGGTTGTATACCCCGATTTTCCGGGCAAAACCATTTCCTCCGAGCATCCCGGTAAATCAGGGTCCGACTGTACTAAAACTAGTAAAAGTCACAGAAACTCTCCCGATCTCTGTCTGGCGCCGCGCCAGACCCCGATTTGATTCTCAATCGACACATTGCGCTCAGATGGGGTCTGCATGGCGCCAGACAGCCCGATCTTGGAATGGAGTCATATCAGAATCACCTTGAAAATGTTGACACTTGATAATGGTATCTTTTTAATAATATCCATCTCTCAATCTTTATAGTGTTTCAGGATTGATTAGGAATTTGATTTTAAAATTAAATTTCACAGAAAAATTAGATATTTTTTTCCACGTTATCAAACGACCAAAGCAACAAAAAACGACCGGTATATCAGATCGAATATATACACTCATACTGCACTATTGACATTAAGACACACCTTTGACCAACAACATGACGGAATCTTGAGAACATCCCTGATCAACATACACACATACATAACATACTTACACACAAACATTGTATGTCTAGAGGGATGAATAAGGATGAATAGCTGTCCTTATTTAATATTTATACTTTATAGAAATTAAATAAAGAATTCCTTGGCATGTTCCCAGTATTTCCGCTCTCACACCGGGCCCGAATGGACAGACTGTCATGTAGCATGGCAAAGAATTCCTATCTCCGTGAATTCTGTCTCTGTCTCTGTCTCTGTCTCTGTCTCTGTCTCTGTCTCTGTCTCTGTCTCTGTCTCTGTCTCTGTCTCTTTCTCAAACTCCCTGATGATATCCGTAACCCGAGCCGGGCAAAGATGTCCTCTTGACAACAAAAGTGGTCACCTTTCCAGCCAACTAATTTCTTTTAGTTTTTGGTATAATTTGGGAAAATTTTTGGTATGTCCTGATGTGAAATACGATGTAAGACATGTCTGGACGTAGCAGAACGTGTAAAGACCGTCAGGAGTCGCTAAAATACGAAAATTTCAATTTTGACGTCATTGTGACTCTCTGTCTCTGTCTATCGATAGACAGAGAAACAGAGAAACAGAGAGACAGAGACAGATCTATCTATCTCTCGCCCTCTCCCTGACCCCCTCCTCTCTCTTTCTCTCTTTCTCTCTTTCTCTCTCTCTCTCTCTCTCTCTCTCTCTCTCTCTCTCTCTCTCCCTCTCTCTTTCTCCCTCTCTCTTTCTCCCTCTCTCTCTCGCTATAGTCCACGTGCCTTCAACTGGGCCTAATAAAAGGTTGCAATTTTTGGGATTTTGACAGCTAATAATAAGGGAATTGGGGATAGAGGGAGTTCGAGTTAATATTGAGTAAACACACTCATTCACATTGAGCTTGCTCAATTTTTGTCGGGTTTTTGTCCTTGTGTGCTACTGAAATCTTTCAAATTCCTAGTTTGAAGTTTTACTATACAGTCGGACCCCGATTTAACGGCACCCTCGGGGGAAAGGGTTTTGGTCGTTAAATCGGGGTGTCCGCTAAATCCGGGTCAAATACTGATAATTTTCTATATCGGGGGAAGATTATCCTGCCGTTAAATCGGGGTGCTGTTAAATCGGAGGCCGTTAAATCGGGGTCCGACTGTACATACCATGTACAATGATTTTACAATTTAGGAATCTCAATCTCCTGTAGACGCTAGGATGTAGGATAGAGTGACCCTATAATAATATCCTATATAGTTACCTGTAGACCAGCTGGATGGCCGTGCTTAAAGAGGTCGTTGGGTCGATGGATGAAGAAGAAGAAGAGGGCCTCCCGCTCCTTGAAGAGGTGTCTGAGGAAGAGGAGGGAGATATTGGGGAGTCACGGAGGACGGCTAGAGAGCAGGATCATCTCGCTTCTCTAGTTGACAACATGGCTGGACCGTTACCTGGTGGGTAATTTTAGTTCTCAGGGGGCAATTCTAATTTAATTAAATGTAACTTAGAATTAAATTTTAATTCTAAGTTAAATTTAATTTGAATTTAGTTTCGAAAGCTCTCTATTATATGCTTTAAATTTTTATTCAACCATGACTTCCAATTCTTTGAAATTTCCGATTCTCGGTGCCCAAATTGACAATTCTAAGAATTCTTCCTCTTCAACTGCTTGAATAAGATTCTTAGAAAGAGTTGTGCAGTGGCAGAGTTCTTCCCCTTCAACTGTCAGTTGCCACTGCACAACGAGAGAAACAACAATCCGACACCGCTTGTCATACGCTGACTGTACATCGCGCGGCCTCACGTAGCCGCACCGGGCCGAAGGCCCGGTGCGAAGAGGAGGGTCTTACATGAGACAAGACACCGCGGGGTCTCAGATAACTATACTTGAAGTCCCGTGGCAGTTTCACTTCCTCGTCCGACGCTTGCCATGTTCTATTGTTCTCACCTTCTTTTACAAGATTGTAAAAGATGATGAGAGAGGGTCAAGCAAGGCAATTCTAATTCCCTTTCAACTCACCCACACATCTTCTCTCTAGGCCAAACAGGGCTTTTTCGCCGATCAGTTAAACTCCGCCGCCGAATGAACAAACTCCTCCTCCGATCCCGTGATTCAGTGATACTCAGGAAGGAACAGGCCCAGAAACAAAACTCCCCATCTCAAAACTCATCTAGGTGGAATCCAAGGGTTGCCATGGTGATGTGGGGTCTACTGTTTGTTGTGTGGTTGGGAGGTTTGGCTATCGTGGTGCACAGGGTGGGTGAGTTAAGGAGTCGGAATTATACGGTGGAGGATTTGAGGGATTTGTGGGAAAATGGCCTTCCCGATCAGGGTGAGGTGCATTAGAGGTACATTAGAGGTACAGGGTGAGGTACATGGTGATGTACATTAGAGGTACATTAGAGGTACAAGGTGATGTACATTAGAGGTACATGGTGAGGTACATGGTGAGGTACATTAGAGGTACAGGGTGAGGTACATTAGAGGTACATTAGAGGTACAGGGTGAGGTACATTAGATATACATGGTGAGGTACATTAGAGGTACAGGGTGAGGTACATTAGAGGTACATGGTGAGATACATTAGAGGTACATGGTGAGGTACATTAGAGGTACATGGTGAGGTACAGGGTGAGGTACATCAGAGGTACAGGGTGAGGTACAGGGTGATGTACAGGGTGAGGTGCATTAGAGGTACATTAGAGGTACAGGGTGAGGTACATTAGAGGTACATGGTGAGGTGCATTAGAGGTACATTAGAGAAGCAAGTATAGATGAACTGCAGAGACTTAAATACAGGGTGTGAACTGCATGTCGTGTTTGCTAGTCGCGAGCGCGCTTGCGAGACAAGCAAACACGTCAAGGTTCATTAACAAGCATGCTGCTCAGTCATTTTAGATTTAATACACAATGTAAGGATACCATGTAATAGGTGAGACTCTTGCCGTCACCCTCGTTCAAGTCCCGTGAAAAACGGAGCAGTACACGCAAACTGATGCCCATTTTCCTCGCGTGACCCCGATTCAGCAGTTTGAGACACCAACTCTTTAGGGGGCCATATCTCAGGAACCAGACAAGATAGGAAAAATCGCCGTCTAACGAGGCGTACAGTTTTTAATCTAGTTTACCACTGTACCGGCCGTTTCACTCTCCGACCTAAAACAAAAATCGCAACCCCACAAAACTTCAAAATAATGAAATTCGCATGTCGCATGTCGTGTTGCATGTCGTGTCATGTTATTGACGCGCTCGCGTTCAACTCTCACACAGCAGCTGCAGAACATGGCGGGAAACATCGAGGAGTAGAGAGAGGGCCGGTGCCTAATCAAATATTTCTTGATCTTGATCTACTCCATCTCTCAGCTATCCTACCCCTCATCAACTCGATCTCTCAGCTACCCTTAGGCTACTCGATCTCTCAGCTACCCTTAGGCTACCCCTCATCTACTCCATCTTTCAGCTACCCTACCCCTCATCTACTCTATCTTTCAGCTACCCTACCCCTTATCTAGTCCATCTCTCAGCTACCCTACTCCTCATCTACTCCATCTCTCAGCTTCCCTATTAGGGAAGCATAGAGATGGAAACGATTAGGGGTAGGGAATCCCTATCCATAATCGTTTCCATCTCTATGCTTCCCTAGCCCTCATCAACTCCATCTTTCAGCTACCCTACCCCTCATCTACTCTATCTTTCAGCTACCCTACCCCTTATCTAGTCCATCTCTCAGCTACCCTACTCCTCATCTACTCCATCTCTCAGCTTCCCTATTAGGGAAGCATAGAGATGGAAACGATTAGGGGTAGGGAATCCCTATCCATAATCGTTTCCATCTCTATGCTTCCCTAGCCCTCATCAACTCCATCTTTCAGCTACCCTACCCCTAATCTAGTCCATCTCTCCGCTACCCTACTCCTCATCTACTCCATCTCTCAGCTACCCTACCTCCCATTTACTCCATCTCTCAGCTTACCTACCTCCCATTTACTCCATATCTCAGCTTCCCTACCTGCCATTTACTCCATCTCTCAGCTTCCCTACCTCCCATTTACTCCATCGCTTACCTTCCCTACCTCCCATTTACTCCATCTCTCAGCTTCCCTACCTCCCATTTACTCCATCTCTTACCTTCCCTACCTCCCATTTACTCCATCTCTCAGCTTACCTACCTCCCATTTACTCTATCTCTCAGCTTCCCTACCTCCCATTTACTCCATCCCTCAGCTACCCTACCTCCCATTTGATCCATCTCTCAGCTTCCCTACCTCCCATTTACTCCATCTCTCAGCTTACCTACCTCCCATTTACTCCATATCTCAGCTTCCCTACCTGCCATTTACTCCATCTCTCAGATACCCTACCTCCCATTTACTCCATCTCTCAGCTTACCTACCTCCCATTTACTCCATATCTCAGCTTCCCTACCTGCCATTTACTCCATCTCTCAGATACCCTACCTCCCATTTACTCCATCTCTCAGCTTACCTACCTCCCATTTACTCCATCTCTCAGCTTACCTACCTCCCATTTACTCCATCTCTCAGCTTCCCTACCTCCCATTTACTCCATCTCTCAGCTACCCTACCTCCCATTCACTCCATCTCTCAGCTACCCTACCTCCCATTTACTCCATCTCTCAGCTTCCCTACCTCCCATTTACTCCATCGCTTACCTTCCCTACCTCCCATTTACTCCATCTCTCAGCTTCCCTACCTCCCATTTACTCCATCCCTCAGCTTCCCTACCTGCCATTTACTCCATCTCTCAGCATGGGAGGTAGGGAAGCTGAGAGATGGAGTAAATGGGAGGTAGGGAAGCTGAGAGATGGAGTAAATGGGAGGTAGGTAAGCTGAGAGATGGAGTAAATGGGAGGTAAGGTAGCTGAGAGATGGAGTAAATGGGAGGTAGGGAAGCTGAGAGATGGAGTAAATGGGAGGTAGGTAAGCTGAGAGATGGAGTAAATGGGAGGTAAGGTAGCTGAGAGATGGAGTAAATGGGAGGTAGGGAAGCTGAGAGATGAAGTAAATGGGAGGTAGGGTAGCTGAGAGATGGAGTAAATGGGAGGTAGGGAAGCTGAGAGATGGAGTAAATGGGAGGTAGGGAAGCTGAGGGATGGAGTAAATGGGAGGTAGGGAAGCTGAGAGATGGAGTAAATGGGAGGTAGGGAAGCTGAGAGATGGAGTAAATGGGAGGTAGGGTAGTTGAGAGATGGAGTGAATGGGAGGTAGGGTAGCTGAGAGATGGAGTAAATGGGAGGCAAGGATGGAGTAAATGGGAGGTAGGGAAGCTGAGGGATGGAGTAAATGGGAGGTAGGGAAGCTGAGAGATGGAGTAAATGGGAGGTAGGGTAGCTGAGAGATGGAGTGAATGGGAGGTAGGGTAGCTGAGAGATGGAGTAAATGGGAGGTAGGGAAGCTGAGAGATGGAGTGAATGGGAGGTAGGGAAGCTGAGAGATGGAGTAAATGGGAGGTAGGTAAGCTGAGAGATGGAGTAAATGGGAGGTAGGGTATCTGAGAGATGGAGTAAATGGCAGGTAGGGAAGCTGAGATATGGAGTAAATGGGAGGTAGGTAAGCTGAGAGATGGAGTAAATGGGAGGTAGGGAAGCTGAGAGATGGAGTAAATGGGAGGTAGGGTAGCTGAGAGATGGAGTAGATGAGGAGTAGGGTAGCGGAGAGATGGACTAGATTAGGGGTAGGGTAGCTGAAAGATGGAGTTGATGAGGGCTAGGGAAGCATAGAGATGGAAACGATTATGGATAGGGATTCCATACCCCTAATCGTTTCCATCTCTATGCTTCCCTAATAGGGAAGCTGAGAGATGGAGTAGATGAGGAGTAGGGTAGCTGAGAGATGGACTAGATAAGGGGTAGGGTAGCTGAAAGATGGAGTAGATGAGGGGTAGGGTAGCTGAAAGATGGAGTAGATGAGGGGTAGGGTAGCTGAGAGATCGAGTTGATGAGGGGTAGGATAGCTGAGAGATGGAGTAGATCAAGATCAAGAAATATTTGATTCGGCACCGACCCTCTCTCTACTCCTCGATGTTTCCCGCCATGTTCTGCAGCTGCTGTGTGAGAGTTGAACGCGAGCGCGTCAATAACATGACACGACATGCAACACGACATGCGAGATGCGAATTTCATTATTTTGAAGTTTTGTGGGGTTGCGATTTTTGTTTTAGGTCGGAGAGTGAAACGGCCGGTACAGCGGTAAACTAGATTAAAAACTGTACGCCTCGTTAGACGGCGATTTTTCCTATCTTGTCTGGTTCCTGAGATATGGCCCCCTAAAGAGTTGGTGTCTCAAACTGCTGAATCGGGGTCACGCGAGGAAAATGGGCATCAGTTTGCGTGTACTGCTCCGTTTTTCACGGGACTTGAACGAGGGTGACGGCAAGAGTCTCACCTATTACATGGTATCCTTACATTGTGTATTAAATCTAAAATGACTGAGCAGCATGCTTGTTAATGAACCTTGACGTGTTTGCTTGTCTCGCAAGCGCGCTCGCGACTAGCAAACACGACATGCAGTTCACACCCTGAAATAGTATATTAATTTATCAAATATATTTAGATCAGTCACAGTTTGAGTTATGAATATGAATGCTGAATGATGGATTTAAATCGTGTTTATTGAATTGTCATCATATGAGAATGTGTTATTTCAAAATGTGTTACGATGTCATTTGGTGTACCAAATTTTATTAGACTGTTATTTTATTAAAACCGAAATCTATCGTTAAATATTAAATAATTAGCACATGATTTTCTAAACGCAACACTCACGTTCATTCAAACCTGAGACACTCAAACCTGCTCGGTTCTATTTTTATCCGGTACAGCTATCTTGCTAAACAATTTTCAGGCCAATGCTCTGACAGCTGACCAATGAACACACACCCACGCAGTTTTATCATACCCGTAATATTCCTTGAAGAGACCCGTAAATCTATACTAATTACTAATTGATTACTCTTGGAGTTTAAACATTTCCCCGTCCCAATACGATCAAACCATCGCCTCATTATCCTTCTTCAAATGTGCCTTATTCTTTTCCTCGACCAAGTCTTTACTCAGTTTAATAACCAACTGTTCAAAGACCCTCGGGTTGACATTGTTCGCAATTAAATGAAGATAAGTCCTTCCCGTGGTGCCGCAATTAAAATATATGTACTTCAACTTTGAATCCCCCTTGAGAAAGCACCGCTGCAGGAACCTTTGGTATCCACCATCCACGAAGCAGTGTTCAGAGATGGTGAAGAAGAGGGAGAGAATGTTGGAGAGAATGGTTAGGACAAGGGCGAACCAGTAGATTAGGAAGAGGTATTGGTTCATAACATTGGGCGCTAGGACACACATTCCCTGTTCCTCTTCAAGACCTGCGAAAAGGGGGTGGAGAAAAAGGAGTTGTAGTTGAGTAAGAGGTAGAGAGACCTGTGAAAAAGGGGTGGAGAAAAAGGAGTTATAGTTGAGTAAGAGGTAGAGAGACAAGAAGAAAGGGTGGAGAAAAAGGAGTTATACTTAGTTGAGAGTAAGATGTAGAGAGACAGGAAGGGGTTAAATAATTATACTTTTCTTGGTAAACCATGCCAGTATCGTTCGAGATGGTGCAGGGACTATCAATTTTATTATGACAAATACTTTGATTTACATGACCCTGGCCCTCGGCGTCACAGGACAAATTGCACTTCCTCACAGGACAAATTGCACTTAGAAAAAAATGTTTCACAAAATAGAAAGAAGAATATACACAATATATAGCTCACCCGAAGGTCCCCATCTCTTGATTTCGCACGCAACCATCTTCGGGAAAAGCCTGTCTTTTATAAACGCCGTCACGTTCGCTGACTGTATGGAAAAGGAATCAATGATTTGAAGGAAATTTGGTGTATGTTTAAAAGTGGTTAGATTTGCGATCAGTTTTTCTTTCTCAGAATTTTTAAGAAATTTCTTCGTAAGATCAAGCTGCAACTTCTGATCTATAAGCATATTTTTTTAACACCACAACTGCAACCCATATTTAGCTCCGATCTAAGTTTGTTTCTCCTCTCGAGAGGTGTCATCCCTCCAAATCATATTTCAGTTTCTAGATTTAGACTACGTAATGCATAAACTCCCCAAATGCCCCATGGTGTCGAACTCCTATCATAATCATTGAACTCTCAACTTGAATACTTTTATGATAAGTTGCGAGTTCAGTACCCGGGCCCAAAAAGAGGGGGGTATACAATATACATACCTTGTCAAGAGAAGAGAACCACTCTGTACCGTAGGTTATAAAACTAGCTGATTCGAACATTGAATTCGTAGCGTACATAAGACCTACCGCCGCTGAGAGAGATGGGAGATTTGAGAAATTATATATATATATATATATGGCTGAGAGAGAGAGATGGGAGATTTGAGAAATTATATATATGGCCAAACAAGCCGCTGAGAGAGAGATGGGAGATTTGAGAAATTATATATAGAGATGGGAGATTTGAGAAATTATATATGGCCAAACAAGCCGCTGAGAGAGATGGGATTATATACAGGGGTGGTGGTGCCTTGGTGGGGGCTAGTATATAGGGGGCGAAGACGCTGAGAGAGAGATGGGAGATTTGAGAAATTATATATAGAGATGGGAGATTTGAGAAATTATATACAGGGGTGGTGGTGCCTTGGTGGGGGCTAGGGGGCGAAGACGCTGAGAGAGATTTGAGAGATTTGAGAAATTATATGAGGCATAAACTCTGGCCACTGGCGCGTTATTTCAGATAACTTTCTCCCAGCGCGCCGCTGGGAGAAGTTAGCTGGAGTTTATCCGCCGCTGGCGGATAAACTGGTTTAAATCACGACGACGATCCCGAGGCGGAGCCGAGGGAGAGGCGGAGGGGTTTAAACCTATAACGTGCCAGTGGTCAGAGTTTATGGGTTATATACCCTGCTTTAGTTGTTTATTTCAAGTATTACACACCAACAAGAGAGAGAACACTAATCAAAACACACAAAGAGAACTGAGAAATAGTTAAAAACACGTCACAATTGAGTGTACATTGTTTGGTAACAGTTACTAAGCAGTTGCTAAGGAAAGAGAGTGAAAGAAATAGCCTGATAAGGGGCACATGTCACAAATAACACAGAGAAAGAGATAGTGAGACAAAAGGGGAGATAAAGAGAGAGTAATTGACGGAATGTGTCCTTTCTTTCTCTCCAATGTAGTGTGTAAGTGTTGCACATAGTGTTCCCTCTGTATTTTAGTAAGAACTGATCATTTACACACACTTTGAATGTTACGTAGGAGTTAAAAATAAATAACCTGCCAGTGGGAAATAATCTGCCGCTGGACTGGCTGTTTACTGAGAGCGCGCTAGTGGGACTTCTCGCCACTGGCGCATTATTTAAGTTAGCAGGGTATATATATGGCCAAACAAGCCGCTGAGAGAGAGATGGGAGATTTGAGAAATTATATATATGGCTGAGAGAGATGGGAGATTTGAGGGAGATTTGAGAGAGATGGGAGATTTGAGAAATTATATTATATGCAGCCAAACAAGCCACTGAGAGAGATGGGGGATTTGAGAAATTATATTATATGGCCAAACAATATTTAACAGATTTTCCAATGTTTTGTGGGATTGATTTGTTTTTTCGGGATTGTTTTGCCACTAACCTCCGAGATACAGCAGTTTAACAGTAAATATAAGAAGGAACATCCGATGACTTTGGGTAACTTTTGCATACGTACTTTTCTCCTGCGGATATTAACTACGGTTAATGGTTTTTGTGGCTAGACAAACTAACTTTCATACTTAGAAGATGTCAATTTTCTGTCAGGCCAATGCTAGTCTGACAGGTTATTTTTCAGTAAACCGTCCACATCTGTTGGCGCCTATACCCAGGAATATTGATCCTACCTGAATGAAAATGGATAGTTTGATGGCCAACCATCGTGATGCCTTCGCCACTTTATCCGCCATAACCTCTTCTGTTCCCACCTGTGTAAAATGGTAGAAACAATACATAAATCAAAGCTATGACCTAATAATATAAGAACACATTTAATTTCACCAAATAAAACATTCTCAAAATCCCATAGGCTATATACCGGATTGTATAGTAGCTTGAGAACGGGTTTGAGTTCAAAAACTCCCAACTGCTTGTAAACGAGGTAGGGGGCGAAGAAGGCTACAGAGGATAACCAGAAGTAGAAGGGAACCCACTGGTACCATGTGTGGTATACTCTGAGAGGGGGAGGTAGGATGGTTAGGAAGGGGATTAGGGAACCCACTGGTACCAAGTGTGGTACACTCTGAGAGGGGGAGGTAGGATGGTTAGGAAGGGGATTAGGGAACCCACTGGTACCAAGTGTGGTACACTCTGAGAGGGGGAGGTAGGATGGTTAGGAAGGGGATTAGGGAACCCACTGGTACCAAGTGTGGTACACTCTGAGAGGGGGAGGTAGGATGGTTAGGAAGGGGATTAGGGAACCCACTGGTACCAAGTGTGGTACACTCGATGAGAGGGGATGGTTTAAGGGATTCACTGGGAGACTCTGGGAGAGGGAGGAGGGGTGGGAGAAGATTGTTAGAATGAAAGGGGTGGGGATGGGAGCAGGGGGTGGGGATGGGAGCAGGGGTACCTATTGCCACTGTTACGATGTGTGCCGCATTGTGTAGTAGCTACGCTGAAAGGGGGGGGGGGAAGTTTGTAGAGGAATTAGTTAGTAGGCGGATAGATTATTTTCGTTCAGACAGTGCGCTCAGATGGGGTCGGTGCCCCCAGACAGATAGTTGGCTGTTGCGTACTGGATACTAACAATATATATGAGAGATTTGATGCAGGTGTATGTGATAATAATATTATCACGTACACCTCCATATTATTGGAGTGCTTGATGTATGTGATAATATTACATCTGATTTTAGTGATTTTGACAGTTTGATCATCTGACATTTTAACTGACAGGAGACCTAAGTTGCCTGGCTAGACTGTGTATCGGGCGGGAGGGTTAGAACATAACAAGGCCTAAGTTGATCTGTCTGGCGCCGCGACCCCATCTGAGCGCACTGTCAGGAGAATCAAATGGGGTACGGCGCCGCCATACAGAAGTTGATGGGGTGTAAGCATCTGATTTTATTTGGGTCGCAGCTTGCACTACGAGATGTCACTACGAGATGTCACATCTAGTTTTATCAAAATTAAATAATGCATAAATAATGCAAAGGAAGTTTAGAATATTGATATGCTATACTTCAACTTGTCAGAGCAACTATACTGTTATGGCATATTCGATATATTGTGGTTTCATCTTAAACAATAAACGTGTGAACAGTATTGAGTATGAAAAATATGAACAGTGTGAGCAATATGAATACAAAATCAATATGAACACTCAGAACAATATGTACATTATGAACGATACCTAGTTGGTGGTAGATACATATCCCCCGGTGGACATTTCAACCTTCCCCCTCCTTTTAACTTCCGCTCCAAGCAAGGGGGTGCATCCTCCGGAATCAGACCTGCGAGGGTTGTCAGACACTGACTGTACATCGCGCAACCTCGATGCACAGTCAGACCCCAAACACACAGCTACCCCAAACACACAGCTACGCGAGGCTGCTACGCGGCCTCACGTAGCCGCACCGGGCCTTCGGCCCGGTGCGGAGAGGACGGTCTTATATGAGACAATGCGAGGGGAACATGTTTTGATTTGCCTTGTTCGACCCTCCCTCAAACAAGTTTTGATAACAATGTTAGCGAGGGAACATGTTTTGTTAGCCAACAGCTCTCACATGCGCTAATGTCTGTACTCTCCAAGTGAAACCCCTTGGTGACATATAGACACCTGGCGCGACCCCCGCACCAGGTGTCTATATATGTCACCAAGACAATCACCAAGACAATCACCTTCTTTAGCACAGCAATTCGCAGCTAGTGAAAGCAGGTTTTTCCGTGCAAATATCTTATTGGGGGAGCTGCATCGCGCTGACAGTAGTCAGTACATACCCGGATATGGAAGACTCCCATCTTTGATCTCATAGGCCTCCATTATCGTGTAAAGACCTTGGGTCCAACAGTAATCATCCACAAAGGAGGATGAAAACTTGGTGAGACCATCACAAGCAATAATGTTTCCAGAGTACTGCTTTAGTGTCACTGTAGGGAGGAGAATCAGTCGTAACCATGACAACACCAGTTATACTGAATGTTACCCAGGAGAACATGTTATCGTATGGTTACCATGGTTACCATAGCAACCAGCAGTCTTGTGTGTGACTTACCCACAGTCCCGAGAGTGAGGCACAGCAGAAACATGTAACAGCGGTTAAGTTGATCCCACTTATCATCCAAAACAATCGATTTGAACGGTGTTACGCCTTTAAACTTTGATAACAAGTCAACTATCATCACGGATCATCTGAGGAGGGGAAATCCATTTTATTGATTTATTAGCAATATAATATATTATATTGTTTGTACTTGATATACTTCCGTTCTAGTACCTTCATCATTCCGGCCGGGTTCAAAAAGTTCATTTTTATATTTCATGGTCCGGCTTGAGGAGCCAAATCGAACGATTTTTGTTTGGGGCCTCCGTTCCCAAGATATTTTGGGGGAAAACCATATCTCACATT